>JAUPFN010000008.1:44882396-45482396 GCA_036924255.1 Apodemia mormo
ATTACTAATTTAACATACAAAAAACTAAACATTTACAAATACAATATCATTAAAATAGATAAGAAATCAGACATGTCTTTGGCGTATTTGTTTACAACTCTATCATTCATTCATTCAACAAATACATATGTAATATATTTAAAAACATTTCGGACACAAACAAATAAACGACAGGAAGAATGATTACAGCACTCTATCAATGTAGCTGACAACAGGCTGGAATTCTTTCGATTTGTCCCGTCATTGTGCGCCGTAAAACCTGGACACAATGCCAGAGGAGCATGTAATGTGTTCTATAAAACAATAAACCACCCAGGGCTGGTAACACAGCGTGATTCACATTGTTTGACAAAATGGAACGCATCCAATAAAATTCGCGCCAAATTAGACATTTTCTCGAAATCAATGAATTTTAAAAATAGAATCAAAATTTTTGTTTATTAATCTGACGTATTGACATTTAATTTTGACCAAGGAAGTTACATTCTACCCGGAATGTTCACACGCGCTTCTAAACCGTTCCGAAGGCCCGGAGCATCGTTAAGCGTGTCGCGTGTCCACGCTGGCGCAGTTTACGCTGGTCGTTGGGACTAGTTAGTGGGCGATGACCAGTGTAAGTTGAGAAGTGACGTGATCACGCGCGCGTCCCAACGACCAGCGTAAACTGCGCCGGCGTGGATACGCGACACGCTTAACGATGCTCCGGGCCGAAGAGTACCACGACATGGGTGGAGTGTGTCTCTTTCTAATAAATAAAGTGCCAATCACCATATATAAGTGCGGCCATGCGTAGTTTGCAAATTACTACTAAGTAATCCTACTAATTTGAGAAACAGGTTTTTGCATTGCATAAGTAATTACGTAATAATTAAAATAAGCATATTTTAAAACTCACTGTGTTAATTACGATACATTTTATGCTAATGTATTTATCGAGGTGTATGAATAAAAGGGACTTAACGATTACCGAATATATAAAAATCTACCATCAGGTAGTTTTATTTCGACTGGCAATTGCAAGAAAGGGACAACATCCACTCTTGTCGTTGTCTTGCTCAGAACGTTTTTCCCCTCTGTTAAGCAAGAAACAAATGTCAACTTTATGAGTAACGAAATAAAGTACATTTTTATTTTTCAAATATTCCTTCGTAACAATTCCGTTTGAATTCCATTTATCGTATATAAGTTTCTTGATAAAGCGCCAATCGCCATATGTAAGTGCGGCCATGAGTAGTTTGCAAATAACTACTAAGTAATTCTACTAATTTGAGAAACAGTTTTTGCATTGCGTAAGTAATTACGTAATAATTAAAATAAGCACATTTTAGAACTCACTATGTTAATTACAATACATTTTATGCTGATTTATTTATCGACGTGTATGAATAAAAAGGATTTAACGATTACCGAATATGTAAAAATCTACCATCTAGATAGTTTTATTTACACTGGCAATTGCAAGAAAGAGACAACATCCACTCTTGTCGTTGTCTTGCTCAGAACGTTTTTCCCCTCTGTTATGTAAGAAACAAATGTCAACTTTATTTGGTACGAAATAAAGTACATTTTTATTTTTCAAATATTGCTTCGTAACAATTCCAATTATAGTATATAAGTTCCTTGATTTTGACTTACATTTTACTTTCGTTTTTTAAATAGCTTTGCACATGGTCTTTGCATTTAGATTGGAAGCAATGACGTGAATTGGAGACCATATCAACGAAAAATGATAGAATAGAGCTAGTGATTCTTAGCAATCTGTGAACTCGCGATGGCTTCTTACAACCTTACTTTCCAGACTGGAAAGTAGAATACAACTATGATAAGTAGTGACGCTTTTGTGACATGAATAAGTAAGGTGGTGGAACTAAACCCGACAAAGCGTTAAAACGATACGTTTGACTAATCGTTCGCCATTTTCTAACTGCCTGTAAATAAGGCAGATAGTCTGTTCTTCACCAGGGACCTGAGCAACAAACGGAATTGCAAAAACCACGTCCCAGTTTTGCATTTCTTTCACAACGAGCTAAATAAAACATCAAACTGACAATCAGCGAGTTGAGTGAGCTCACATAAATGAGATTTCATAGGGCACGTCGTAAAACGTTTAATAAATATTAAATGTCGATAATTCGATACAAAAATCGATAAAGATCACCGCCGCAGTGACTAATGAACCGATAATCACCGAAGATCCCACTAAAGAGCTAAACAACGCTAACACATAATAATTTTGATGTATGGTCACAGATAAATCTATTAAGAGTTGACATCTCCATCGGGCGGCGCGGGCGCACAGCCGTATTATTATTATTTTAATGTTATTATTCAAATTATTATAATCTCGGCGTCCATATTTATAGCATTCGTATAATCCTGTTTGATATGCCGCTTAAGGATTGTAAAGTAAGACGCACACTCAGTAAAACTCTCTTTGCTATAAAATTACCTAGGTATATAATAAATGAATCCATGGAAAATTGAGTATTTTTTGGGATTAAAAGATCCTTTGTCTCTTTCCAAGTAGTTATCTATCAGTAATTTCTAGGTACTAGAACATCAAATACTGGATTAATTTGGTTATATCTATATTATATGTACCAAATGGTATCTAAATTAATCGTGTAATTTTCCCGCAATTAAGTAACAAATATCCAAAAACACAAAATTACACGTTTATAAAATTAGTAAACATTAACACCTTTGGTCCATAAACTATAGTTGACTATTTTTATCAGGAGACCCATCTGCTCGTTTGCTATCTTATACTATAAAAAAAAGAAAAAAAAAGTACCACATTATTTTTTAATTTAATTGAGTTATGCGCGTCCTTATTCTATTAATATATACTTATGTCTATACTACCCCTCAAATAAGATAAAAATTGTAATAATATAATGTAAATAAGTACATGTACAAAGAACAGGCTATTTTACAAAAAAAAAAAAATTAGATTATCATATAAACTACATACGGTGTATTCAATAAAAAATACTAATCATGTTGGACCGCAGTCCGCAGTTGTGTGTTCAGATCACTCTATCTAACTGCGAAAAGAACTGCTGTGATAATATTTATCTCAATAACACGGTCTGAATCTAAATTTCTGATAACATTTTAGAGTTCATGCGAAATTGTATTGAAGAGTCGTCTACTTGTTTGCCATGTTATATGAAACCTCTATTGTATGGTACGTCGTAGTAAATCAAAGTGTCTCATGATATTTTAGTTTCTCTATGTAAAGAAACTAAAATATCATGTCATCATCATCATCATCATAAAATATTATATTTTAAATATATTCTCTTCGCAATAGAATCGGCATGCCAATGACCATTAATTATACATTTTTTAAAAAGCTATCAATCGAACAAACGAACTTCTTGATGAAAACTATCACCAATGCCAGCGGATATTGTATTACAATAATAAGCGCACTCTTTGACTCTCAAAAAAGGTATTATTCCGCCTCTTGAAAGCTCCTACGTCATAAGTCTTACGTCATAACACTTATTAAAATCCTTAGTTCTACGCACAATAGGTGCAAAGCACCCAATGGCGTACCTATCGTATAGGCGGGCTAGCCGGGGCAATACACCGGGCCCTCAACTTCAAGGCGCCCCGTCAGTCTCTATACTACTTTCACGACAAATACTTATTAACTTCCCAAAATACATACAAAATGTGTAACTTCTGTGTTTTCCTAATCATGCCTTGTAGTAAACAATAAGAAGCTAATGATGAAATAGTTTTGCACCTACAGAATACTTATTTTAATTTTTAAATAGGACGCAAATTTCATTTTTGGACCAGGCCCCTTGTTGGCATGGTTACGCCACTGAAAGCACCCGCCATTGGCCAGCGGCATTAAGTCTCATAGTTGACAAATCAGGTACAGATATAATTTCAGGCAAAATAAACCGAAAATGCTCTTTCGGAACGAATTGCCCGATCTAGGATTAAAACCAAAAAGCTCGACATGCATCTATCGCAGAACCACCAAAGCAACAGTACATACCGCCACAGTAGTACAACAGCACACACTTAAGCGTAAAAGGTTATTGTAACGATTGCATACCTACATTAAAACTTAAATAGAATCCTGAAACTTAGACAATAAATGCTTAATGTGCGTGTTTCCTAAAAAGGTGTAAATACTTTATGAAATACGTGCAGGGATATATCGGAGACAATTTATTTAGAGCTGCCTCCCCCCGCCCCGCGCCCGACACTCCCCTGCAACTTCAACCGTATCCCACTCACCTGTAAAGTGCTTTCTGTTCACCAGTCCCGCGGTAAACCACATTTGCCTTTATGTAAATTTAAAAGTTATTCTCAAAGGATTAGGGAATGTTTTTTATTGGCACATCCGTAATGCTTAGATCTGCGGAATAAAATGCGAGGTTCGTTGATTGCAACAAGAATAAAGTACCACGTAGTGCCGGGCTAATTTACTTGTCACGGATCGCTGTTTATTTGAAACACAAATGAACACATTTTTACTTAAGATTGTCGTACTGTCAGACTTCAAAATGGCAATTAAGATACGTCGGATGGATTTAGGTTCGTTGTACAAAAACTAACGAAACTGATAAGATCAGACATTTAGGCGTTTGAGACGAAATTGGTTGCGGCGACGTTAAAATACGGTTTAGATATTACCCCCTTTCCGGCCCCCTCTAATTTTTAAAAACTGATCGGAGTAGAGCTGACCGAGGCAGTTTGTCAAAAACGAACGATTGGCCATCGTGAATAGTGACTATTATAGAGATCTGCAAGTCTCGCCTGGGTTTGGTACTGTCGCCCCATTTATTTTTTACGCAATAGCATCAGTGTTTGTCACTATCGTGTTTCAGTTTGAAAACTTACTCAAATAGCATTACGTAGTAGTCACATTAATGGCAATACACCGTTTACATTTTCAATAGTCGTGGGTTATCACTTTCATTTCTATCGTATGATACAAAAATATGTGTTTACTCTTTTAATTCTGAATATCGCCAGCACTTGGTAAAACTCCATCTCAAATATTTATCTTGATATATGTAAATTACGTGTCACGTTTGTCAGCTAAGGATTCCTATAATGTTTTAGATATCTATTGTTTGATCCCACTTAAAAGATAGAATAATTTTATCTTAATTAATCCCCCCCCCCTCGTTCTCAAGTATCCCACCAAAATGTGGTAAAACGACGTTTGCCGGGTCAGCTAGTTTTACTATATTTATCTGGTAACACCAACCGTTTTCGTTATTTAACACATCATCACTATCAGGGCTAAAATCACCATTGTTCAATATGATCCTGTAAGCAATTAAAAAAACAGCTAGCACATATACGCTCTTGTCTGCCTCCTGCGTTGCACCTTGGCAATTTGACAATTACAAATTGTGGATTAAACATAATTTGAAATGTAGTGTAGAATTATTGTAGATCAATTGAAAAAGTTGAAATTAAATACCAACGAAACGTTGTGACTTTTGAACGGTAAACATTTATGTATGTCCATTCAATGTTTAATATTAAAACACTTGTACTGTTTCACAATAAATTATTACATATATCAACCTAATTTATTGTGAAACAGTACAAGTGTTTTAATATTAAACATTGAATGAAAATGGAGTTTCACCAAGTGCCGACGACAAAGAGTGTAGAATATATTTATGTAGGTATGTGTTTTTGCCGTCCAAGTTCCTAAGCACACTTTTTATCATATTTAAATCCATGTTTAGACATAGTAGAAGACGTACCGGATTGAGTGCCGGTTTCGGCCACTTAAATTTCGAATCAATGTACAAAAAATTATGATATTAGATAATATTTATATTAAATTTTTAAACTTTTGCACTTATATAAATCATATTTATAACAAGTGAGCCGACTCAGCTTCACACGGGCGCGATGTAAATGCACAAAAATATGTTTTACGACAAATCTTTGAAATTCTCAGCTTTTCACTTTTATATATATATATATATATATATATATATATATATATATATATATATATATATATATATATATATATATATATATATGTGTATATATATATATATATATATATATATATATATATATATAAACTTTTTTCTAATGATGCTGTCTATTGATGAATAAATACTGCATTAAATCCGTTACGTAATTTGAAAGGATATAAGCGTTCATACAGTGAAGCGTCTTTATTTTATTTATACTATGTAAAGACGATATTGAAGGTATATTATGTACATATAGATATTTTTATAAAAATATCATTAAAAGCCAACCTATATATGATTTACTACCTACTATGATTTCTGTGGCTACAACCTATATATGATTTCTGTGGTCACAACCGATACTTCTACCCTATTTATAAATGTATCTCGGTATCACATGGTAGCAGACAAGCCGATAGTTCTCCGGATAAAAAAGCTTTCGCTGTTAAGGGCTCGTTGTCATCCTTGCGACACGGATGAAATACCACACGCATAAATTAATCAACGACCTTGCCTCCCAAACTGGAACATGAGGCTGACAACAGTGGTGCTGTGGTAACATTGACAAAGCCATCTTACGAACCATTTACAGCTTTGGTGTCTACAGGCGATTATTTCTTTCCAACACTCGGCTATATGCTACTTATGCTCGTCTATTTGTTGGTTATTACTGATAAGCTAAAATATTAAACTTACAAATCTATTATCATATACGTAATCTTAAGAAAATGTAAATGTAAACATTTCGACTGAATAACAAATGCAATTTTGTAAAAAATTATAAGAAAAACAAGACAAGTCCGCTGACTTTCTTCCGCCGGATCTTTTCAGTGTGCAGCCACGTTCCGATCCGGTAGTAACTCTAAAAAATCGACTTATCAAAAATGCGTGTAAAAAATAAAATATTTCTGGGAACGGTAAATAAAATTTATCTCAATATTTCCATATCAATAAAAATAATTTAATACATGTAATTGTGAATAATATCTAGAAATGTAAAATTAAGCTATATATATATATATATATATATATATATATATATATATATATATATATATATATATATATATATATTCTTAAAATAAAATAAACTACGAAAAATATGATAACTTTTAGTTCTTGCACATCATATCATGTTAGAATACGCTGGTAACTTTGATTTTTTTAATAACTAGTAACACCCTTGTAACACCCATATTCTAGCAAATAAATATTTTAATTTCATTTCATTTTATTTCTTATACCTTGCGCGGTTACTTGATGCAAGGATTGTATTGAAGAAAGTTAGGTAATTTACAAGGTAGGTACTATATATTTTAATAAACGATAACTAACTGCTCGTGCAAAGCTAGGGCGGGTCGCTAGTACTTAGATATTTTATAATAACATTTCTTACGTTGTTTTTAGATACCTACGTTTTTAAGTTTATCTGAAAGCATAGGAAAAGCATTGTTGCAATATGTGTGCACAACAAGGCAAAGATCAAAATAGCAAAATATATTGAGGAATTGTTGTGGCGGAGGATGTGGCGTCCTGAATGTCTAGCTAAAGACTTAGGGTTCACTCTATCTACCCCACATATACACCGGCTTGCGGGATAATATATAAGTACTCAGCTAAACTCGTATCAATAAGTTTACCGTCGAAAGGCAACGCAGTAAACTCAACAAACACCGGAAGTACGCAACCAGAGACGAGTTTTCCGCTAGTGTTGACGGGATCAATCGGCCCGCCGCCCCGCCCCCACACACCAACCCTTTCCTTACAGATGGTTCCACACAATTATTAATATTAATACCTGCCACTATATACCGTCTGATTGTTAACTATGTGACTGGAACTGTACGAGATGTATGTAGGTACATGCGAGTTATGATTGATAATGAAAATAACGGTTCCTAAAAAATATTAAATGTAGACAACCTCATTACTCTAATGCTTAGGTTATTCGACTCAAAATTGAAGTCAAAAAAAATGTAATTCATCATTTTTAGAACCAGTAACACAGCCACGTAAATCGTGAGCTCCCGGTTTCGATTCCCACGTCCGGGATTTTTTTTTCTATCATTCGAACTAAAAACTATCGGTAGCAATCCCAAATCTGATGGTGTTGTCTCGACAATCCCTTGTCTCGCGAAGTACGTAGAGCTGTCAGTTCTAATTATCGCAAGCGTAATGTTATTAAGATTCAAATATGTACACAGAATGGGAATTTCAACCCATTTAATCAGCTGACAGATCGATGTATCATAAACGACAAGAATCCCGAACGACATTCCCTTTATTTTGACTACCACGCAAGAAATACGGCGTGGTTGTATATATTTACAATTCACACACAACCGGACTTTTAAGTTTAGGCTTTTGCCAACTTGTAAGTACAACATAAGAAAAGCGACGCTACGGGTAGTGTAGGAACTCATCTCGCCAGTTTACAAACCATTGAGTCATGGTAAGTTTCAAGACACTCTACAGAACCCGCAACAGAAATCAGCATAACAATATTTATTTATTCATATTTATAGTTAATGTTAAAATATTTACCCTTCATATATAATAAATAAAAACAGATAAAGAATAACGTTTCTAAAGCATTCCAACCTTGATTACGGGCAAACAACGTCGGCCGAACAAAACCGTACCGAAAAGCGTACAATTAGTGTTGCCCAAATAATGGATATAATAGTGGAGATATCAGGTGTCTGGCGAGTGTGGGGGAAATGAAGGTGGAGTATGGCAACTCGATACGCGGCCAAGACGACATAAAGGAACGTTTTTACTAAAGAAAAATGCCGCTCGCTTGTTCTGCCGGAGGAAACGTTTTGACACTTCCATGTAGACCTCACGAACGCGGTTGAGTGGTTAAAGGGTAAATAAATAGAAATCTAATTCATTTAAATTATGAAAGAAATTATATTAAATATATTATTAGAATTAATATTGCTTAGTAATAACCAAGCCTCCGTAGTTTAACGTTACGGACTTTGAATTAGACGCATGTTCTTGGTTCAAATCTTGGATTGAGCAAATCGTACTAAATATATAAATGTGCCCGATTTGTCGACAAATAGGTCTGGGCTCCCTTTGAAGAAAAAACCATCTGCCATTCCGCTAGGCAGTTCGTATAAGGCGAACGACTGGCTATACGATTTTCTACCTTCGTGTATAGGTGGAAAGCCTCCCACCACCGCCTTATCTAATCCCGCCGCAATAGCATCAATTCTTTTTACCGTAGTCTTGCAATTTAATTAGTTGTGGCAGAACAACATTTCCTACCGAAGTCAAATTTGATACGCCTTGTTAAAGACAACAAACAAAAAGATGTGGAGTGGAATGCTAAATTTCCCGAGATTCTAATTTTCCATCTCACATCCACGCCAGAAGCCAAAGCCTCCCTAGTCTTTAGTCTATTTATTGCAATCTGTAATTAATTTTATAATTATAATACTAAATATGAATTAATTAGCCAGTAAACTAATATTAAAATATATGTAGCATACTTTTCACAAAATCTTATACACATCCACGCAGACGGGGTTTTATTTTTCAAATTGATGTGACTTGTTAGTAATCACAAAGATGTCTGAAAAAGCTGACATCCAAATGTAACTTATACGCCATTTAGTTCTATAAAAAGATCAAAAGCAAGCTGTATCATTAGAAATCCATTACAAAACACCTCTGAAACAACAGCTCGCGTGTAACGGTAACCGACGACATGTCCGACACTCCGCGCGGTGCCGCTAACGCCACACAAACATCTCACAGTTGTAATAATACGGATTGAGTTACACTCCCACCACGGAGTACGACTTGTTCAACAATCAATTTATTTGTATATTTTACTTAGAAAATAGTATTTTCTCCAACTGCGCAACGTAAAGTTTGTTGTCAACATTTATGTAACAAAATATACACATATCTACTACTTTTTTATATCATAAGGTAGCAAACAAGCAGATGGGTCTCCTGATGGAAAGAGATAACCATCAGAAACCAGAAATCACAAGTACTTTATTCAATTAAACTTTTTACATGTTATTTTGACACGTCAACATATTTTTTAAATCCGGCGGAAGAAACTCACATATCAAAACACAATATCACAATATTACAAAAAATATATGTGAGATCGGTATGAGGAGCAATTAATCCCAGGCTTTTTTTGTTTTCTAAATAATCTGAGATTTTATAATGCCATTTTTTACACAGTTTTGTTTTAACACATTTTTTAAATTTATTGACTGGTAGATCTCTTATAGTTTCGGGAAGTTTATCGTAAAAGCGTATACATTGCCCCTTAAAAGAGTTACTTATTCTGTGGATATATATATATATATATATACAGGGTATAACAAAAATAAGCACTAACTTTCAAGGGTATACGTGTACATGAACTAAACAAACACCTGGTAAAATATTATACCAAAAGGCACACATTTTTTGTTTCATATAAATTTAGTAAAATAAGAAATTAAAGTTTATTTTCACACCCCTACCTTGAAGATGGAAGTGATGTGACGTCAGCAACACGTTGAATGAATAGCGTGACGCACACATAGACATGAAGAATACCGCGTACTTGTACTTACACACATTTAATAAGCAATTTTTTACATATCACTTTCGTCACTGATTAATTATTATACATTAATCCAAATTCACTATTTACAGGCAATAATAAAACAACACTGTCTTCAAATTAATTTATAAGTAAGGTTCAAAATGACCACCACCCTTCTCAATGCAAAGAGCAGTTCTGCGTAACATTGATAACCTTACATTATGCAACATATGTGGGGTTATGGACCTAAATGCTGCATTAATTTTACCTTCCATCTCTTCACGTGTATGACATTCCACAGAGTAAACTTTATTTTTCACATAACCCCATAAAAAGTAGTCTAGGCACGTGAGATCTGGAGAACGAGGTGGCCAAGGCACCGGGCCACTTCGACCTATCCACTCTGCAAATCGATCGTTTAAATAATCACGCACAGGGCGTGCAAAGTGAGCGGGTGCTCCATCGTGCTGAAAAATTATATTACGGTATACATTCAGTGGAAGATTTTCCAGATGTTCTTCTAAATCCTCTCTCAGGTGTTGTAGGTACCTTTGAGCGTTAAGACCCTGAGGTAAAATAGTCGGCCCCAAAACATAGTCCCCAACGATGCCTGCCCAGACATTAATTCTCCACTGGTGCTGAAAGCTACTTTCACTCGAGGCATGCGGGTTATTATGTGCCCACACATGCTCGTTGTGCAAATTGAGCACACCATTTCTTGTGAAAGAAGCCTCATCTGTCCATAAAATATTAAAAGCAAATTCGGGATTTGCTTCAGCACGGTTCTGGTACCACCTACAAAAGTCCATTCTGGGCATATGGTCTGCAAGTCCTATCTCCTGAGTCCTTGAAAAATGGTAGGGATGTCGTCCATCATCCTGCAGAGTACGCCACACCACCATATGGTTTACATTTAACATAGCACTGCATCGGCGTGTGCTGGTCCGAGGATTCTCGTCAAAATGATTTAGAATTCGAGTCTCAATAGCAGTACCTACTCTTGAATTAGGACGTCCAACGTTTCGTTCGCGGTGGAAGGAACCAGTACGCTGAAGTCGTAAACACATGTTACGGAATACTGAGTACGGAGGTAAATGACGTTGTTCTGCTGGTGGCCTTCCATCAATAAACCGTTGTCGGTAAATCTCCCTCGCTTCATTAATGCTACCATTCCTAGCAGCACCAACACATAGCATCATTTCGTAAAATTCACTATTAGTGTAAAGGTGACGGTCATTATTATTTCTACGTGGCATTTTTAAAATCGCGATTTCCAATCAATGGGTATTAAGTAAGATTCATAAAAAATCGGCAATAATAGCAATAGTTACGCTCTCCAAAGACAAACGGCAACTGAATAAAAAAATAAAAATTCCTTTACAATTATCTAGGTACTTTTCCGAACTAATTAGGGTTCAGTGAAACAAATTTAAAAATAATCTTCTTCATCTTAGAGTTTATTCCGGTTATTCTCCACGCTTGCGCTAGGAACGAGTTTGAGTTTGCCGTAGCGACTGTCGTCTAACCTCCGAACCTCTCTGGAGGAAGCCGGTGCCAGGACCTCTTTCATTGTACAGCAGTCAGGTTGTCTTGGGTCCCGAAGGTGGTGGTGGGACCCCTTGCACCATAAATAAAAAAAAAATCATTTCCCGTGTTAGTTTGAGTGCCTTAAGAAGAATTACCCTCCATTCTACCAGGCGAACTGAGAATCGAACCCAGTACCTTACGAAGAAACGCCTAAACCGGCATCACTCTTATCATAAAAGTGACAAAAATGTTGACTAAAACTATACGGAACTACATATTAGTATGATTTTACATAAAAACAAAATGGCAGAAAAAAGGGAGTGCCTTGTCTCTTTCCGAAAGTGGTCTTTTCGCCAATCAAAGCGTTTCGTTGCACTTTGTATAAGCCGCAAAACACGTGTAAGTTCTAAAGGCCTGTACAAACGACCGGCGGCGGCTTTAAAGTTAACTTAATACTTTTTCATTTCCAGTATGATAAACAATATTTTGATGAAAAAGATTAATTTTTCTGAATGAATGAACAGGTTGATATGTAATCCCGGCAATCGCTAAAATTAGCAATAGTTTTCGTTGGTTTCGCTTGCGTGGTTTATTTTTGACATTCACAAAAAACTCTAACCACGCGTGCGAAGCCGCGAGCAACGGCTAGTATTTTATAAAATCTTTGATCTAAAATGTAATCAAAAAAACGTAGTCAAAAATTATCTTTTTCCTGAAATAACTACTACTTAGAAAGGTCTTGCCAATTTCTCCCGTGAAATAGCTTTGCTGTGTTTCGGAGAGAAGGGCAAGACAGGCACTGTAATTACTGGCACCGAGACTTAACATCTTATGTCTCAGGATCTTAACATCTTATGTCTCTAACACATGAATGGAATACCTGGGCTAGTTCCAGCCCAGGTATCCCATTTTTGTTCATTAGCGACGTCGACCACTTACCATCAGGTGGCACGTCTGCTAGTTTGCCTATCTCAATAACATAAAAAAAGGTAAGAAGAGGCGCACCTAAAACAAACTTTAGGTTGGTACTAAGTTCCATCAGCCATGTAGTGATAGTGACAAACGAGCCTATCAACTCACCGGGAACATTCCGATTCTTGACATTTTTTTAGCAGTGCTAGCCATGTCAAATTTCATATGTAACGAAAATTAATTTGCGCAATTAAAATTCCCGCGGAAAATATTCAGTAGTGTGTGTGAGCAAGGCCTTAAGTCGGGCGCTTGGTGTTGAGACGCCTAGCGCGATGTCGGTAATACTTCAAATCAAAGGACTTCTAGGCTAATCAATGCGTAGGTTTATTTGTCAAAAATGCTTATAAAAGGTTGTGTTGTGTCTTAATTCTTAATGATAATGCATATTTATTTTGCGAAGTGTCGTGTTATCAACGAGAAAGTTTTACTAAGTTTTTAGAATTGTGTGTAAAAAAAGTGATAATAGCTATGATTTACCTGCTCAAAAACTAATTACCTATTTAGACACCTTGTTATGTGAAGTTAGAAGCAAACAGGGTAGGTACTAGAGGTAAGTATTATGCCATTAAAACAGTTTGTAAGTTGAAACCATGCCAGATAATACATTGTAAAATGCCTATGAATCACGGAATAGATTTAGGTACCTACACTGAAAACACATGTGAATAGTTGACTTTGAAGGTGGATATTGTGTGATGAAGTAATTTATGTAATGTGTTTTCATAACAAAAAGATACCTTAATTAGTTATATTGGATTATTTGCCACGATTGTTTTAGAATGTATGTACCAAACTAATAGTTTCACTCAGAGTTAGAAATAATAATCCAGGTCACAATAAATTTTAGGTACACAGCTGATATAATTTTGTTGCCAGGCGGGAGATTTTCCTGCATGAAATGCCTAATAGCCGCAGGTTTGCCTTACGTAAACTAGGTATGAGACTACTAGGTAGGTATTTACGATTAATAAAATTTTATGAGATTTTTTTTATTGAATATGAGTATAGTAATTAATAATTATTTTAATATGATCGTAATATGCTATCGAGTGACACCAATAGTCGGACAGTGTTTTTTTTAACATAATGTAATAATTATGGCTATCAAAACCCAGTTAAGTTACCTATGAATCAAATTGTCCAGCCTGGTAATCAAACTAAGGACCCTCATGGGTTTATTCCAACATCAGTCCTGGTAGAAAAAAATATAAAAAAACTCTTTAAATAATATCTACATTATTTACTCTGTCAAGTAATTAGTACTTTGTTGTGCGTCTAGCAGTTCATTGACATCTATCATATGATTGTGACCTTTCATAGCTGCGTAAACCGTGCGCGTACGTTACTGCGTGCTATACTTCAGGGCTGCCACAGATCATTTTGAAAAAAAACTTTGACATTCATTTTCTCAGAAATTTCATAGTTTTTATTTATTAAAAATGTATAATTAAAGAGCTAACCACACATCCTGAACGCTCCTTCAGTATTAGTGCTTATTTTTGTTATACCCTGTATATATATATATATATATATATATATATATATATATATATATATATATATATATATATATATATATATATATATATATATATATATATATATATATATATATATATATATATATATATATATAGCTTTCTAGTAATCTCAGAGCTATCGTGTGGCCGGACGGACGGACATAGCGAAACTATAAGGGTTCCTAATTTACTTCGGAACCCCAAAAATGATTACAAATATGGTAAATTGTGTATATCGCATGAACAAGGTAAAGTACACAGGGAGCACGGAGCCGCGATAATCAGATTGACTCGCTGACGTTTCGCTTTGTCCGCCATTGTTGAAGTTGACGTGATCGAAAGCCTTTTGTCGTTGACACCTGCGAATGCGACTGCGTGTGAATTTTTAAAATGTACACAAAAAAATAGGTACTCAAAAATATAGTTCCCGTTACTTTGTACCACAGGTTTTTGTGTTTGCACGAAACGGTCTCTAGAATGCTTTTCTTTTTGTTCAAAGGAGAGTGATGAGATCGGCCTAAGTGGACTACAAGAATATAGCGTCAGCCGAAATTATTAAATTGATTTTATTCACAATAAGTCAATATTAGAATTCAACGGACACTTTTTAATAGCAAATTAATTTTAAAAGGATTTTAGGAAGTTATGAAATTAATCAAACTTGTACGCTTATTCTTATTTCTAATTTAAGCAAAGATTTTTCTATTTTGCAATAAAGTTAACACTTTCTTTTATTTCTGACCAAAAAAACAAATTATAAAAATGTTGGATAGGTAAGACGCAAAATTTTAAACCAGCCATTGTATAAAATGCAACAAAAATGAAAATATTTATTATTATAATCGAAATCTACAACATACAAGGCCGTATAAATAAGTACTCTAAGTATCATCCGAAAGAAACAAAAAAAAACAACAAGTGTCATCTATTTACGCTGTATATATATATATATATATATATATATATATATATATATATATATATATATATATATATATATATATATATATATATTAGACTGATTCAAAAAAATCGACAATTATTATTTTTCTTATTAATATTGAAAGTATTGTTTGAAATGACGAAAAAAAAAATCGTGTGAAAATTAGAGCTCTTAATATTAATATTAAGAGGGGCCGAGTCGAAAATTTCAATTTTCCATTTAATTAACGTGGGATTTTTTTTTTTTGTTACTTTGGAATTTTGTAACTCTTTAACAAGTCATCGGACTAGTTGAGTCAGAAAATATTTTTGTAGAGAATTGAACGCTCTACAAAAAGGCTCTCTTACAATTTTTCGATAAATCGATGCGTTTCAAAAATATTCAAGTTTAAAATATAATTTATAATATTTTCTCATTTTTTTCCAATTTATTGAGGAAAAGGAAATATCAAGTTTATCAAAAAAATTTGTCAAATTTCTCATACAATCGTATCTAAATTTGTCAATTAATTCAAATTATTTTTTTTTCAGCTAATAATTATTTTTATTTAATTTCCCTAAAATTTCCTATTGTGTGTGTGTGTGTGTGTGTGTGTGTGTGTGTGTGTGTGTGTGCGGCCGTATGTAAACTTCTCATAACTTTTGAAAGGATCATCAATTTCATCGCGGTTGGTGCCATTCGAAAGGGCTTGACCATACTTAGATTTTGAATACACTTTGGACTGATTCAGACCTGTAGGTTTTGATAAATCTTAAAAAACTACAAAATTTTTTGTTTTAAATGTGGTTTGTTTGGAATAACTTTTAAACGGCTGTGCCGATCAATTCCAAAAACTAATCAATTCTTAACATCGAAAAACCACGTCGATCGCTGCTAGCCCGGTTAAAATCAGTTGATTCGTTCGTGAATTATCGTTGCCGAAAAAAAACCGAAAAAATGTTTTTTCGAAATTACATCAAAATTCCCACTTGAATCGACTTGAGAACTCTTTCAAGGCCTAGAAAACTGTGTTGAATGCCACCAACTACGTGAAAATCAGTTTATTCATTCAAAAGTAATTGAGGTTTGAAAATTCAAAAAATAGTGTTTTATTTAACCTCTACCAGACTTTTGAGTTCGAAGAGCTCAAAATGACATGAAATTTATATTTTTGAGCTCGAGGAGCTCAAAAACGTAGTAAGTGCAATTTTGAGCGCTTTAGTATGAAATTAGCGGGAAATTGCAAGAATAGGCTTTAGGCTTAACTGTTTTTCTAATTTTCTTTTCTTAACTTTGTGACATTAGAGTAGTTTTATTACAATTCTGAAATATTTTTCTGCACTTTGAAACGAAAAATTTTCTTTTGGTACAACTCTTAAAAAACTGATCACAGCTCCAAAAATTCTCTGTAGTCACTCCTTGGATGATACTTCTGCAAAGAAGTTAAAGTTCAAAATATTGATTAATAAACTGTTATTTTAAACTCGTCGAAAAGAAAACAAATGATGAATGTAATTGAACCAAAATACAAATAAATTTTGAACCGATAAAGTTCATATTATAAAAATTTATTGTAACATGTGAACAAAAAATTTTTGTAGTTTTTTAAGATTTATCAAAATCTACAGATCCGAATCAGTCCAAAGTTTATTCAAAATCTAAGTATGGTCAAGCCCTTTCGAATGGCACCAAACGCGATGAAATCGGACGAGCCTTTCAAAAGTTATGAGAGGTTTACATACGGCCGCACACACACACACACACACACAATAGGAAATTTAAGGGAAATTAAATAAAAATAATTTATTAGCTGAAAAAAAATAATTTGAATTAATTGACAAATTTAGATACGATTGTATGAGAAATTTGACAAAATTTTTTGACAAACTTGATAGTTTCCTCAATAAATTGGAAAAAAATGAGAAAATATTATAAATTATATTTTAAACTTGAATATCTTTGAAACGCATGATGGGTTTATCGAATAATTGTAAGAAAGCCTTTTTGTAGAGCGTTCAATTCTCTACAAAAATATTTTCTGACTCAACTAGTCCGATGACTTGTTAAAGAGTTACAAAATTCCAAAGTAAGAAAAAAAATTTCCCACGTTAATTAAATGGGAAATTGAAATTTTCGACTCGGCCCCTCTTAATATTAATATTAAGAGCTCTAATTTTCACACGATTTTTTTTTTTCGTCACTTCAAACAATATTTTCAATATATATATATATATATATATATATATATATATATATATATATATATATATATATATAGCACATAACAGTAGAGTGACGTGTCATCAATACAATATTTCACACAAACTTTCAGCTCCTATTTTACTACTTTCACCCCTTAAACTATCTCTTCGCCATATTTCATTAAAATTGGTTTACGGTGGCTTAACCGTGAAAGCGTAACAGACAGGTGGACAGACAAACTTTCATATTTATAATAATAGTATAGATGTATCGTATATCGTTTTGCATGTATTTAGTGTTTGTCTTGTTGGCAGTACTCAATAAATAAATATAGATGGAATTACATGGGAAAATTTAATATATATATAATATTTAATTAATATGTTCCATCATATCCATTCTTGAATGCAACCCTGTCAAACTGGAAAAGGTTCTGTAATGATAGAGGTGTGTAAGAAATAAATAATATTAGTCCCGTCAACAAAGTGGAAACGTAAAATCTTGAAGAAATATTTTTTCAGGGTAGCTCCCTTATATATGTAAAGTGGAATATTAATTTTTCTTTCTCACGTACCCCATTGTGTGGGGTATCGTTGGATAGGTTTTTAAAAAATATTGTAGGTTTGTGAAAACAAGTTTTCGATAGAGGGACTCGTTTGTAAAATATTAAGCTTTTAAGTGCTAATTTTTGTTAGAGTCAAGTGTCCTCCCCCCTGAAGGCTAAACGGTTGGATTTGGTGGTGAGAAAAAAATGGTAGTAGTAGTAAATATAATGAAGCTAAAAGGAAAACTATCACGGCTTAGAAGGTTTCACAAATTTTTGAGTAATTATAGTCGACAACTACTTATAGTCGACTACATTTTATAAAATGTACTTAGAGAAGTGTTTATAGGCGGTGAACCTGTGGTGCAGACATATATTTGTCATTAACGTTGAATACCTTAAATGTTCATAGTATGAAACTATAAAAACTCTCTTCTTAATCCACATTATTGTGATGGGCAACTTCGATACCTTACATTGCGCGTGGCGCGTGGCGAGAAGATATCATACAATCGTACATTCGCATGATGGTAAGAAACCAAAATGCTGAATTTCGTTGTAATTGAGTGCCTAGTGATTGTTATAAAAATAGTCTTTTTCGACTCATAACATGAGGTCTCAGTTTTGTAGTCCGAGTCCAGCAAAAAATATTCTTATACTTTACCTTGCAAAGTTTTAACGTGTAATAAACGCCATTGATGCGCAATTTTGATGGCATTTGGAGAAACGTTTTTCATAAAACTAATTCTAACTTCTTGAAACAATATCTTCACGCCAGATCCCTTACCGGGTATGCAGAGAACCGGGTGTCATATGTCACGATCCGAGTAGAGACGAGTGGGTTGGTTAGGTTGCCTTTAAGTCCCACATCTAGAGGAGCCCCGCTTCTTTGACTAAAACCATGCTTCAAATTGTGAATGACAACAGTGTCACTCACATCGTGTACACTTACCAACACTAATTTACGGTACTATAAACGGTCATACTAATGTGTTGTAAGCAACCTGCATACGCTTTAGGTACGGTTTTTTTAATGGCAGTGATGGAGTTCCGCCAATGCAACGGCGCCCTATCACTTGTCCGATATCAATTTCAAAATTTATGTAGATACCTCAAAGATAAATAAATAAATATTTACGGGACAAATTGCACTTACTGATCTAACCCCAAATTAAGCAAATTATTTGCTTGTGTTATGGATGTTAGTCAACGATACTAATACATAGAAATACATATATAAATACTAGAATATATTTAATAAACACCCAAACCCGGAAATACAAACATTTATGTTCATCACACAAATGCTTGTCCCCGTCGGGGATCAAACCCGAACTCTGTTGATTGCGTAGTCAGCGTCGCTAACCACTCCACCAACGGGGCGGGCGGGGTAAAAGAAAAGTCGCCGTTTGAATCTTTTGATGTTTGCTACTAAATTAGGTAGGTACCTATCATGATACTGACTATACGAATTTTTGTGAAAATTTGGTACACATGTAGACCATGACCTAAATTTAAACACAAGATTCCTATTATTTGTATCCCGAAAATAAGATGTTTAATAATCGCAAAGCATCGCTATATCCTAGCCAGTCATCCTGATAATGCAGATTGTTTCGGGCTTATAATACCTACTTCTTACCAAATAAGAAATTACGACCTCGCTAAAGTTACGGCATCATGTGCCCAAGTAAATATGTAATAACTAGTTACTACTAATAACCATTGATTGCGATTTGATTTTATTATTGGGACTAAGCACAATAAAGGTAAGCAGTAAGCACAATAATAGGTGTATTATCATCCACGTTTTCGTTACTTTATAAAAACAATTAAGCCTTATTCCGGGCCCCTTTTTAAAGCCTAGATCAGCCGTCTTATTGTTAGGCATCTCGAAAAAAGGTTAATACGTGTCACTAACATCGTGACTGGTTCTGTATCGTCCCGATCAGGCTTGACACCACCGCCTCATCTATTGACTACTCCTACCACAATAGCGTGGGTGTATTTTGATGGAGTGATCCGGTTTGAAGGGTAAGGTAGCCGGTAAAGTTATGCATGTTTAATTCCAACCTCGTCATTAGAATAACAACGCACTAATAACATACTTGGTAAGCGATATCGAATTCGTCTGCTTTTTAACTATCTACCCTAGAAATATAAAATATAAAATTGCAAAAACTTTGTAGTGTCTTAATTTATATACATAATTAACTAGCTGACCCGGCAAACAAATTACTTGTATTGAATATTTTGGTGGGGTACTAGAGAGGGAATGAAAATCTATGCTATCTTTTAAGTTGGACCAAGCAATAGATATCTACAAAATTTTATTGAAATCGGATCAGTAGTTTAGAAATCCATAGCAAACAAACAACGTGACACGTAATTTAAGAGCATTTCTCAAAATATTTGATCATAGCCATAGTGTTGATGTCCCAGGTTTTTGTATTAATATACATGATTGTTGTTACTTCATCAATATTATAAAATTATCAGTAAAAAATTTAAAACAGTGAACAGGTTAAGAAGTTAATTTTAAAATTTAATTAGGTGTATTCATTAAGAATATAAGATAAATTTTGAACTGCCATCTAGTGTTGAATAGCAATATCTTTGAAAAATTAAAACATATGTATAAACGCCCTCTAGCGATAAATAGCTTTGACAAATATGAATAACATCGTTGTGTTGAAATTCAACACTAGATGTCACTAAAATAAAAATTTATAAAAACATTCATTTTCAACAGACTTCCTGAAACCGAAAAAGGAAGAGGTTCTCAATTCGTCGAAATCTTTTTTTTTTGTGTTTGTCCACCGATTACTCCAAGGCGCCTAAAACAATTTGGGAAAAACTTTTTTTTGTTTGGAAAGCTATTCTTACCGTGTGATCCCCAAGCGGTCCCATTTTAATTTGGCGCCGATTTAATGCAGGATTCTGGAGATATAAAAAATGGAAAGTCGATTACTTGCAGTTGTACTGGGTTTAAATTATAGCCTATTTTATTTTTATTAGGATCTGCAAGTTACATTTAAAAAATATTTACATAATTTTATCTTTTTCCCGAAACGAGATTTTATAAATATCAGATAACGATCACACAATCAGAATTTAGCTTTGGGACAAGTGAAAATAATAAAAACAGATTTGAATACAAGCTGTATTTTCCACAAAAATTTATTACGAAATTAACAATATTTTATCATAATTGCCCTAATTAAACCTTAGCAGTTAACAATTATACAAATAAGGTTGTATCGCGCTGGCGTCTGCCGACATCGACCGCAATGATGGATGCCACTGCTCGGCGAATTACTGATATAACAGAGTTCTGTGACAGGACGCAAGGGCCTAGTGGCAATACATTCAAATTGTTGCAAACAAGGCCTAGATGAGCTTCACTGAAATTTCTTTCATTATAAAAAATATCAAAATCAACATTAAAATGCCTAGCCTTGCACACCATATCAGACAGTCGCCAGCACACACAACCACAGGATACATTTTAAACGACATGGCACTTTATACACTCACACAAATTTAATTTGTGTAAACAAATACACCACTAATTATCGACATAATTATAATAAATACAAATTCATATAGGTATATTATATATAATGTGCAGTGCTTATGCTCAGGTTTTAAACCAGCATTACACTACAAGCAATTACATTTTACACAAAACATAAGTTTAGAACAGTGATATTAATGAGAAACGGTGGGGAAATGGCAATATACTAAAATACAAACATTATTTAAAATATAAATATACGAAAATTGGAGACCAAATGTACAGCACCAGATAACAGCCATACTACGTACTGAGATAAAGAATGCATCAAAACCCTTTTCCAATCTCTTTATGAAATCATTGCCAGCAGTGCAATAAATATGACTGTATGTTAATACTTTCAATGGTCGCCACTTGTGAAATTCCATAAATATTAGATGAAATACTAAATCGCTACACAGTTTTGGTTAATCAATCGAACATTCAATTTCGCTTTTTAAAGCATCTTCATTACATACGTTATATGTTTATTATTATAAAAAATTTGAATATTATTTTAAGTGTGTAAACTTAAATATTAATAATAATAACTACAGTGTTGCCAGTTGAAATAATATTTCCCTAAAGTGCGTTCTTTTTTAAATTGTAATCTTACTCTATATTTAACCGTAAAACCATACTTTCTGATCTTGGTGTTCCCATCACAGCCCACAGTTCACACTTCACACACACGCCAGCGTTGCCACCGGAGGTGACTCGCCCATTATTCAGCCCGCTAACACTAGACACCTTAGTCAAAAGTTATTAACAAGTCGAAGTCCTGATGCTACTTATTCTCGCACTTTTGTCAAAATAGTACCGAAAGCCGAGGTTCGGTCTCACCTAGGAGACACCCGGACAGGTTCTAATCTCACTTAACACACTGGCTGAGCACGCTACTCGTCCAAAAAAACTATTTCACAGTAACAGTTATTCAGACCAAAATTCTGAAAAAAAAGGCTAAAGATTCATTTCGAAATATAAAATGTAAATACATACATAAATCATATCATGTAATCAAGATTGACGTTAAATTTAACATTTCACATTTAAATTGGATTATTTGAACGTGAATATCCATTAAATAAATATATTAGTCAATGATTATTTTCTACCATTTCGACATTAATACATGTCCGTTACAAAAATTCCTTAACATGGATTTTATATATTTTTTTATTTGTTTGATTTTAATTTACGACATTGATATTTTTCTATATTTTTTATATTTATTTACCACAGACCGCATGAATAAGGGAACACGCCATTGGGAAATTGGGAAATGTGTCGCCGTGCATATGAGCAAAGGCTCCTACTACTGTCAAAAATGTCATACATTTGTGGGTGATATTAAATTATGAAAAAATAGAAATAAACCATGATATACTGTTTTATCGACCGAATGAGATGACAAGGTTTAAAAATGATTTTATTTTATCGGTAAGTAGCATAACTCTGCATTTCCGTGGGTAATTGCAAGCTACACTGAAAAAATGTCTTGATAGCGTATCCATTTAATCCATGGTGTATTTACAGTTTTAATAAATATACTAAGATTATAAAGTAAAAATACAAATAAATTTAATCTGGCAATGCTGATATTGATCTTTTAGTTTACCCACTTTTAAATAACATTTGGTTTGTCTGTATGTCACTGTAATGAACTGATAGCGAAGTATATTACCAATGTCCTGAAACTTTAAAAAGCGAACCGGTTGTCTGATTCACCAAAACGTGTAGTGAATTAAATTTACCTTTAATATTTTAACCAATAAATATAACTGCTGCAAGGAAAATAAGTTAATTAGTTTCTAAACAAAACGAGATTAAATTTGAATATATCTAGTAGCAAGTGCATTTAATAAGTGAGACAAATACAATATAAGTAGAACAGTAATCAGTAATCATCAGGAGTCATATCACTATGCAGCGCAAAAAGAAAATGTAACAATACAGAGCAGTGACAGAGTAACATTAACATGGTTTTATTCACTTTTGTATTCATTCATCAATTTCTATTCATCACAAACTTGTATCTTTTCCAAAAAATATATAGTATTTTATCTTAAACTATACCTCTGCATAACACAAAGACAATTTAGAAAAAAAAATGTGTAAGCGGTTGACCCTACAGGCCATCCCTGAAACTTCCCGCTAAATTAAGGTATTTTAAGCTTAAAAGAGTAAAAACTATAAACATAGATTTTTTCAGTTCAAACATCTATTTTGTTAAAATGGCAGTATATTGATTTTTGAAAAGTTGTATATTTTGAAAACACTGATTGAATTTGATCTTTCGAATGACATTCAATTCAATTTTTGAGATCTTATATATTTCTTTAGCTAAATAATCGATTGGTTGAAAAATGTCATAGCAATGTCAAAAAACATTTTTTTCAAAATATATTTTCATTATGTATTAATAAATCCTAAACAAATTGACCGATTTTGATACAATTAATGGTATTTGACGCAGTTTTTAAAGAAGAAAAGCTGGTAATATTTTTAAGTCCATCTGTGTAATTAGCCTGAAAATTATTTTTAAAATATAAAGTGCTAAAAATGACGTAATTTTAATATTTGAAAAGCAGTAACTTTTGAAAATTAGATTCGATTTTGATTCTTGAAATGCCATCTGACGTATTTTTTTAGTACTAAAATATTGTAGAATACCAAACAAGTTATGTCGAAAAAAACACTTTTTTTTAAATTTTTCATCAACGATTTCTCCCAAACGGATAAACCGATTTTGATGCAATTTATACATTAGATGTAGTTTTTTGAGGAAAAGAGCTGATTAGTTTTTGTACTCAATCGGTACATTAATCTGGAAGTTATGTTAAAAAAATAATTTTTTGCTAAAATTATTTTTGGGGTTTTTTCAAAATTTCTCAAAATTTCCTTGGTCGAGTTGGTTCAAATTTTCAGGAAGTCTAAGTTGAGCAGAATCCAATCGAATGCCATCAACCGCGTTTCGATCGGTCCAGCCTTTCAAGTTATGAGATGTTTACATACACACACATACATACATACAGACATACTGTCGTCATCGCGAAAATAGTCGGAAAAGATTCCTAGGACCTCAAAACGTAGAGATCCGGTGAAAACTCGATTTTCGAAAATCGGGGCAAATTCAGTAACTTTCTATCTATACATTACATACTACGTAGTGGGAAGTTAAAAAAACAAAAATAAGCATTTCTCACCATTTGTTTGGGAAATGTCTAAACCAAATTTACAGAAAGATTTATCTACGTTCACAAAACATAAATCAATTGCCAATAATTTGTAAAGAGAAACGCTAAAAACCAAACATATTTTCAGCAACAGGTTTATAACATTATAATTAACATTTTCGAATACTTGCAATGATGTGAAACCTTTGCAGGTTGCCTTTCTTACGGAACATTTTACAATAAATAATGCAAAAGTATGAAAAGTTTAAGTTAATATTTTTTGTACAACTCTGTTCAAATATTGCAAATTTTTGTGTTAATATTGCGAATTAATAAAATTATATATGTCAAATGTGTAGCAATTACTTTTAAATAATGTAATGGCGTTTAGGTAGGCAATACTAAGCAGAATATACACTTATTTGCTAACATTTACATGTTAATTAAGTTATTTAAATCTTAAGCAAGTTGTTTATACTTTTGTGTGTAGTTGGTGTATCCAACAAATAAATTAAAGAAATGATAGTGCAAATATAATACGATCATACAAATTTTGCTGCTGTGAAGATATTAAAGTTACACTTCGCAGCATTTAACTATGAGTTGCAACAGCGTTGGCATGCAACCAGTGTAGAGAACTTCACCACTTGTGCACCAACGCTACAAGCAACAAACAAATTCTAACCTACTGTAGCAATCAACACAATCAATAAAATAAGTTTATTTTATTATCATTTTGTAGAAATATTACCATAGCTTGTTATTTAAAATTATTAAAACATACACATATTAAAATAAATAAATTATAACATTTAATATATAAAACATAACTGTAAAATAATACTGCCAACTGTAAAATGTTTAACGCTATGTTTACACATACATATTATTTAGTCTCAAATCTCAAGGAGCAAAAATAAACTCACCAATAGGCCATCCATACTACAATATCGCCAGCGTATGTACAACGAACGTAAGTAATCATTTAGCTATATATACAACTGAATACTTAACCACAAGTGCCCTAGACATAAGATTTACAATGATTTATATAAATTCACCCTAAGATTTACATTGGCTAGTTAATTACGGCAAGATTACCCCCTGTATAAACTATCGCCACAAGAGATTCAATAGAATTTACATCAATACAAGCACATAAGTATGAATGACAAATTGAAAAATCTTACATAAAAATATCACCACATTGGGAATCATACATGTGTAGACAACCATAATCTCCACAATCTCAGATTTGAAACCAGCAGTTAGACTGGCCCTCTTGTAAAATATGATCATTCTGTTTATAGATAAGGCCATTATCATTTTATTATAGACATATTTTGCGATAAAGCACTGGTCTTTTCCTTAATGACAAAATATTTCTATTTTTTTTATCTTTCAAATTTTCTGATTTTTTCACTTGTTGTTTCAGTAAACCACATTCAATTGGGCTGAAAAAATATGCTTTTAACAAAATTTATACATCATAGGGCTTGAGTCACGGTAATTATTTAAAATACATTCTAACCATATTTTCTTGTATGCATATAATAGTTCAACTTAACAAAGAGACAAGCAATAAGGTTATCTCATATAAATTACATCAAAGTTAGTCTTAGGGGTCACTGGTACGTATAATTTATAGGACATTGGTGTTTGGTGTTTGATAAACTACATTAACCATATTTTACCATCAGATAATCTTTCCCAATCTTAAGTAGGCGTAAAATAAAGTCAAAACTGTATGTTGAATATTTTTTTAAGAATACTTGGGACGTGATCTACAATCGATATTGAAGCCAAAAATATAGTTTCTAGAATTTTTGTCTGTTTGTCAGTATGTATGTCCGGGGTAAACTCAAAAAGTACTGCATGGATTTACTTCAAATTTTACAAGAATATTACTAACAGGTCAGGTCAACATATAGGCTACATATTATCATGCTATCACCTAAAGGGGGAGGAGCTGTGCGGAGTAAACGAAGTCCGCATGGACGAAGTTGTGGGCAACAGCTAGTATTAAATAAAACAAAAATCACATTTTTTAAGTTAAGACAATTTTTCGATATAGTCATCAGAGTCATCTCGGTGTCTAATTGTCTATACACACAAAACATATTTATTGAGCTTTATCCTATCCTAACATTTTTACACCATTCAGCAATAGCACATGAATATAGTTTATCAAAGATTATCCAATACAATTTGGTTTTCATACAATATTCTTCCTTTGCTATATCCAACCTTGCATATTATGTTGTCTACTGCACAGCACAAATGACAAATTGAATTACATTGTCTCAAAGTTGCAATAATATTTTAATTAAAGTGCGCACGGAACTAGTTGGCCGCGCCTTACGTATTACGTATTACGTATGGTGCGGCCAACTAGTTCCGCGCGCACTATAAATGATGCATCAACAAAAGGAGTATTTGCCAACTAATATTGTTTTTGTGTCCTTTAGATGTTGTATACTATTATGAGAACTGAAAACTTTCAAAGAAAATTGCATACAAACTGTAATGAATATATACATAAATGATAAAAATTTTACTCAAACGCATTCTCATCATCAACTCAGGAAGGCATGCCCAATGCAACATGCATTTTTATACATACACATTATAGATTTTTATTACATTACATTGTAGATTTTTATACATTTGTTTCACACAAAGATTTTCAGTTTATCTTTAAAAAACTGTTGACCTGTGACAAGTAAAATAGATTTAAAAATTAAAGATTTTGAATGCCATTTTAACACAAAATAAATATGAAACCTGTATTTTTAATGCTGGTGAACCTTTAATCAAAAATTGGCAAGTGGCAACCTAATACAGTAACAAATCTTTAAAATTAAAGTAACTAAGAGTAAGTTACATCTGTATAAAAACAGCTCTCTGCCAGTGAATGTCACATTACAACGATCTAGCCTTTTGCAATGGCTGGAATATATAGGCAGACAATTTTTTCAAAATTGGTTTGCATACATACAATGTTGAATAGATAAGCTTTGTGATTATAGTCGTAATAGCCACTGATGTACAAGAAAGTGTGGTGGAAGTGGGTGTACTAATATGCCACCGGGGTCTCGTTTAATTTCTAGACCTTCAATAGGTTCATTCCATTGATTACTGTTTTTTTGTTTCAGTAACATTGTAAAAGTCACATATAACTTCACGGAAAGTTGCAAAGTACTTACCTTAATTTTGTCTTTAAAATATTTATTATCTATGAATATTGTAAAATTCATAGTATGACAAAGGTCATGCACATTCTTAGTGGGAGTGTGATGTTAACATCTTCATTCTTCAGATCACTTTATCCATTTATATAAATGTGTATAATGTAGCATTCACAGTTAATTTAATAACATTTTATTTATTTTACATTACTGAATTGTAGTTTTTATTGACAAATACACTTTGTACATGTTCTAGATTTGAAATTATATGTGCAAGTATAAGTAATCTTTACAGTTTTTAATCTAGAAGCAAACATTAACAAAAGAACTTCCTCTGCTTTAACGGTTCATCATCACTATCACTGTCTGAGAAACAAGCAGCAAAACCACTTTTATCTCTCAACGAGTCCCTCTGTGAAGATTGTCTCTTGTTTAATGATTTCCTAGACTGACCTCGAGTCAACCTTTTCACTAGCGAGTCTTGTGATTCAATTACCTTTACATCACTCATATCACTAAAAGAATCTTGACCTTTTGATTTATTTTTTTTATGACATTTTGACGTATTTCTCTTTCTTTTTTTAGTCCCATCTGCAACATTCACTGCTACACTAGTGCTAATTTCTGTTGAATTTATTTGCACAACAGAACAACCTGTCTCATCACTGTCAAAACCAATCTTTCGTCCACTACGTGTCCTTGATATTTTCTTCTCTGAACTCTCTAAATCTTCTCTATGATTATATGTTTTAGAATTCCTTAAGACCTGCTGTCTTTTTGGATATCTTGATACCTTACTACTTTTAGAGTGAAAAGAAACATTAAGATTATTTCTACTTCTAGATTTACTAGTTCTTTTACTTTTCTCAATTTTTGGGTCTATAAACTTCAAAAGTGAGGTGCTTTTATCAACTTTATTTGATTGTTCTGCATTCTTCACTGTGACCAAATTAACGATATTTTGTGATGAATCAGTGCTGCAGTTTAGAATAGCGTTTGGTACATCCGTATTCATAGACTTATTTACACACATCACAATTTTTTCTTTCTCTTGGTTGGCACTACCTTTTAAAGCCCTGCTTTTATTACGTGATTTTGGTGTTTGTTTTGATGAATGAATCTTTGTAGAGCGAATGTAATTGGCAGTAAAGCCAGACACATCACTTATGTCTTCAAATTGTCCATTTACTTGCACTTCATTTTTTTCATCTATAACATGTTCTTTATTATTATTTTCACTAAGTTTTATTTCTCTATCTTGATTTCCATTAATGAAATTAGTGTCAAAAATGTCTAATGAGTTATTTAAATGACTATTATTTTGTTGGGTATTTCTTAGGCTTCTTCTCAAGTTAGTAGTTTTTGGTGTTGAAGTTACAACCTTATTTTTCTTTTTTATTGCCTTACCCTTCTTTTGTAACTTTGATTTACGTCTATTTGTAGAATCTCTTACATTAAAATCTACGTCAGAGCCTTGGCTTTGTGAACTACAACTTCCTTTGCCAGCTTTATCATTTGGGTGCTGTGGTGTTGCAAAGAATACATTTTGTTGTTTCTCTGAAGATATTGAATTGACATCAAGCATTTCTATTTTTCGTTTCTTTTTTGGAGCAGGCTTGTCACTGTGAATACTAATAGGTGCAACTTTAGAACAGTGTGCGAGTTCATTTTTGCTTTTCATTAAATTGTCATAATTTAAAAGGCAAGGTGCCCGTTTTGTAAACACCCAATAAGTAATTTCATCCATATTGCTCATAAAGGGATGGATGTCTTTTGCGTGAGTGACTGTTGCTGGCAAGTTTGATGTGTGATGACTGACTTGGTTAAAGTGCATTGGTTGTGTAGGAAGCAAATAAGGCACTGAAGTGGTGAACGCCAACTGCAACCGGCCCTCGTTACCAGCTCTGCGCTTCCGTTCGACTTTACACCTGCTGATGGCTGATGGTAATATTTTTTCCTGTCCATCTTTATTACATTCCATGCACCTGGAAATCCATTTTTTAAAATTAGCAATAGACTTACATTTAAATACCTATACATAGTTATACCAAGGCCATGGTGAGTTTCATTCTTAACTCCCTCTGGCAAGGACACGTACAGTAGCCTTAGTAGTAACTAGCAGTAACAAATTACATTTTATAATCAATATAATTTATATAAAAAATCAATATACAAATGATTATCTAATAGTTTTTATATTGAATCTTCTTATGAATCTTCTCTTTTAAAAGAACTATGATGACATAATATGTCTTTTCCCTGAGTTGGTCCGACTCCTTTGAAGAATAGACCAAGTGCCTTTCTTCCAGGCAGGTGATAAAAGGCGACTGATGGGCTATGCGAGTCACTACCATTGTGACCAGGTGGTAGAGTTCTGCATTGTCTCACGGTTTGAAAATAAGGTAGCCAGAAACTTATGCATGTGGCATTACACCTCGCTACAAGATAGTAACAGACCATTAACATCTTTGGTGACTGTAGGCAACGGTTGACTCTATCCATCAGGAGACCCATTGCTTGATTGTTATCTTAAGATTAAAAAAAAATATTTAGCATATTATGATAACAGGTTTTTTTAAGTAAAGAAGATAGAAAATATTGGAGTAACTTGCAAAACAACAGAACATACGAAAACACTAAATAATTTCAATGGCAAATAAAATAGCAGTTGTCTAAAACATTATTAAAAACTACTTATAAAATTAAAAACATAGATCAAGTATATCTATACCTGATAAATATACAAGTATACTTAAATGTTTTTAATTTATAATATAATAAAACATATAAAAATCATACTTCTAATGACTGGCTAGTATATAATTACAAACTGTAGCAAAGAGTGACATAAAAAGTTAGTTGTAGCAGTATTTGGATAAAACCCTAATGTTTTGACATTAAAATGAAATTGTTGTCATGAAGATAAATATTTCCAGGTTATTTTTAGTGATAACTAAATTGATTTTAGCATTTATGGTGTAACGCTATGACGTATTTGATTTGCGGAGAAGCAGTTATAGCAATATGTTAAGTTTTATATGCTGTCAACGGATTGCAAAACTGTGACGCCGTATCGAGAAGAAAGAGTGATTAAAGTACTTACTTTCGTGTCCGATGATCACAGTAAACAAAATACTATGATGACTACGTTTATAATAATTTACTATTTATGTAATTCACAAGATACAATAAAACAGCACAACTATCAATTTCAAAATTAGAATTTCGTATATCCACAAATTTAAAGAGCTGATTGTACATGTATTGAAAAGTATATATAATTAAATACACAAATCCTTTAAAAATATAATTTTCTCTAAGTTTATATTAGTTTAATACGCTAAAAATTAGCAAATTTAATAATGAAAAATAAAAAATGACAATAGCGCTACATACACTGGCCATAGATTACTCATTACATAGATAAAATATACATCCAAGGATAGTGGATACACCATACAATCGTAGCTATAATGCATAAGCATATTGCATAGTGAAGTCAAGTGCTGCCAACCCCTGTAGATTTTTCCCTCCAAATACCTAATAAAATCCCCGTAGAAACCCTAAGTATCTTTTAATATACCTAGAATAGTTTGCTTAAGTTAAAAATAGTTTTGATGTGAAACATCTATTGGCGCAGGTGTAAACCGGATCGTTGGCGTGGCGACGCGGCATCCGTGGCGACGGGTCGCCACGCTATAATTTATGTACTAAGGTAGGGTATACAGCGAAGTATACAGTCCATATTTAGTAGCGTGTACGATGTGGCGATGTGTCTCCATGGCAACCAACTATGCGACCCCGATGTTTCACATCTGTCAGGAGTCCCGTGACGGCTCAGTTTTTTTTATTGGTATATCAAATAAATAACTATTTCACAAATGAAATAAAACGATTATGCCATCGACATAGTAATACCTCTGGACTTGTAACTTCAAACAAAATATCTTTCATAAATGGCCCCACGACGTTTGTTTTCTTTAAACAGCTAGTTTGTTTTTTATTACCATCAAGTAATAATGATTGGCGGTATGATCAATACTCGTCCCTGATTAAGTAAACATCGCATTGTTATATTTAAATCAGTGGTGCGTGAAATTTAAAATATGAACAACAATTTGACGGCCTGAAAAAGTAGTTAGGGAGGGTGCTATATGAAAGGTAGCAGTGAAAGATTTGACTTAATTTTTTAACCAGTCGATTTTTAATATTTAAAATTTTTTTCATATGTTCTTAAACGGCTAAAAATCGATTTAAGTTTAGTAACACACAGCTTTTTAATTATAAAAATTTTGCCATTTATTGTCGTAACATTAATGTCGTAAGGCGGCCCCTAGACCTACAATAATATTGCGCAATATTACGTATTGTACAATGTTATTGACCGTTTAGAGTTAATATTAAAGATTACACAATGATTGAACGAAAGTTTGAGAGGGTTCAATTTTTATTGTACAATATTTTTTCTTACACTGTGTGGGTTTAATATTGCACAATATTTTTCACTTCAGAGCTTGGAACGGTCGTGGTCGGTCAGTCGCGGTGTTTAATGTATAATCGTGTCGTAAATTTGAGCAAAATGGCGAGCAAGAAATTTTCGTCCTTTCGCGGTAATTTTATTCATCTTGTTAACTTTATAGTTCATTACTAGAATGGACCAAAATTTCAACCACTGGCCGAAATTCGACACTGGTCGAAATTGAACATGTGACCGAAATGCGACATTCCGCCGAATTTTGACATTCGATCGAAATTTAACTTTCGGCCGAAACTCAACATTCGGCTGAAATTCGACATTCAGGCCAATTCACTAATCAATATAAGTGTTGATCGAAACAAAACTAATCAATAAAAGATGAAGAACGGGAGTTTTTACTTGAGTGTATAGATTTATTTAACAAAATCACCAGCATAGTTGCCGCCAAAACTTCGTCAATCAAATCAGACTGGTTTGTCAATTTTATTGAGTGAATTTATTGAACGTCTGGAAACAAAGGGGTATTCAATATTATTGCACCTAAATTAAACCTAGTACCACATGCGGTCAACATCGACACCGGACTACTAAACCACAGAGGTGACAACTGTTCAAAAACGAAAATAGTTACATTTTTAATAAATTCTAGAGTTATGAAATCTTTGAGTTTCAAAAATTTATGTTTTTAGTATACTTTTAGCTCCTTTTAGCTTTAAATACCTAGCCTAGCTAGTGTATTTTGTCGGAATCTATTTGAAATACCAATTCGTTTTTAATGGAGCAAAGAGAACACACAAACATATTTAACTTCAAACTGGAAAAATCAACAATAATTAACTTATTTCATTGAGCATAATACCATTAATTTAGAAGCAGACTTGTATTAATGCAGCACAATCAAAAATAAGTCAATTTCGAGCGCTAGGAATGTTTCTATACATTGATTTTGCTAGATTATGCAATGTTATTTAGTATGTCTAAAACCACCTTCGTCATCAGTGACTTCAGCGGAGGTGCTAGTGCTAGGCGCTTTATCTTTGTAATAATGCATCCTGCAGCTGTTTTCAACATATTTTATGAAGGTATAAATTTTATGAACGAATTGTATTCAACGTTAAATGTGAATTTTACCATCAAGATGCCTTGCGCCATGTCCAGCCATAATTTGTTGCTTTATGTATTATTTATAATCACATATGTATATAGGGAAAAGGCCTGATTTATTGCCAACTCTTTTTGCAAGAAACTTTACTTTTGGTAACGTGTAGACATTTTATGTCGACAATAAGCATTACACAGAAGAATGTTAAGCAAGCAATGCTGTCTCTTGCCATAAAGATGCGGAGTTATTTATAAATAAACAGCTCCTACATTACCTGGAAAATTGGCAGCTCATAAACGAGAAAAAACACTGTTTTAGTCACGGCCGCTCTTCTGGAAATCTAATAGTCTCTCATCTCTTACCTATCGCATCCTTGAAGCCATTGAAAGCAAGGGAGAAGCACTGGTGTATAGTCTGGATATCGCTAAAGCTTTCAACTGAGCCTGGCATAAGGCACTTCTGAGCAAATCTTACCATTATTAGACAATTTTATTATTTGTCTTGTACTTAAATTTCACTTTTATACATATATTTTTAATATATTACTCGACCTGTTTCACTTTTAATGCATCTTCAGGATGTAATATACTTTAATCTTACGGATTGCCTGTCAAGCTTTGTAACTGTATCACAAACTTTTTAGATAACCGTAGCATTATGGTTGTCGTATATGGTATATGATTCCTCAAGACTGTGTGCTATTTCCAAATCTGTCCATCCTACATTCATTGTTATGCTGATAAGATTACAGGAAATGCATTATATGCAGGTCGTACTGTTAATTTACGGCAAAGGTGAATGAGTGGCAAGAGTCGAAACTTGCTTGTGTTTGAAGTTGAGACGTCTCTGATGCGGGCCTCAGAATACGATAATCAAAACATGATTTTATTCATGACCTAGAAGACACCGGTTTAATAGTTTTAAATCCGGTTTATAGTTCAGAACACAACCCTTAAAGCACCTCTGTACCGGATGACTAAATTTCAAATGAGGTCCAGTACTGAGATAGGTAGTTTGAAGGGTAAGGTTAAATACCCTAGCGCAATTCTTTTTTTAATATCATAAGATTGCAAATAAGCAGATGGGTCTCCTGGTGGAAAGAGTCAACCATGGCATCAACAACAAAGATGTTAATGGTAAGTTGCTATCTTGAAGCGAGATGTAATGCTACGTGCATAATTTTACTAGCTATTTTATCTTTCAAACGGAACACGACAGTGATAAATAAGCACTGACGCTATTGCAGTAGGAATAGGTAAGTCGGTAGGACTAGGCCAGAACTCTACCACATAGTAAAAGTTCTAGCAATAGTTCAATTGCGCAAAGTGATATTTAAGTTCAGATACATCATGCAATTTTATAAGGTATAATATCGGCCCTAAATGGAATATTGTTCAAATATCTAGGTGGGAACCCCTCAATATCAAACACCAATTTGACAAAATCACCTAGACGACCATTCAACTAATCGACTACCTCGTAATCACCAAGAGTTTAGAGCTGCTTAGTCTTCTCAAAGGCATTACTTCTTTATGCGCATTCTACCGGTATATAATTGGAAGTGTTCTGATAAACTTCTATTTTCCGCTTTTGTGCTACACGCCGTAGTGTGGCCATCATTCTCGCCGTGTTGGTCCCGTCCTCCTTTGAAGAATAGGTCAACTACCGTTCTGCCAGGCAGGTCGTAAAAGGCGACCGATTGGCTATCTAGTCACTACCATCGTGGCTACTAGGTGATAGAGAGTTCTGCATTGTCTCGCCCGGGTCTGGAACCACCGCCTTACCTATTCCTGCCGCAATAGCGTCAGTGCTTGTCGCTGTCGTGTTGTGGTTTGGAGGGTAAGGTAGCCGGTAAACTTATGCATGTGGCATTAGACCTCGCCACAAGATAGCAACGCACCATTAACATCTTGGTGTCTATAGGCGATGGTTGACTCTTTCCATCAGGAGACTCATCTGCTTGTTTGCTATCTTATGATATAAAAAAAAATCTATTACTGTTCGCTTTCCACACACAGTAAAACTGTGAAACAATCTCCTTCATACGGTTTTTCCAAGGGCTTTAACAGGGATATTCGTAAGAGAAGGATTAACAGTTTCTTTGGAGATGGACGTGTAAAGTCAAGTCTCCACCGAACAAAAATTGCCAACTTTTGTGTTGTCAACACGTTTTGGCGACAAAAATTTCTCTAATTTCCTTGAGTGGGCAACAAAAATTGTGAACAAATGTTGGAAACCGTGTTTCCGTTTTTGGCGGTAAACATAAAAAAAATACAATTGTTGCAGATATAAATTAGCTTTATGGAGACGCTTAGTTGGCAACAAAAGGAAACAATCGTGACCGTTGCGTGATCGAACGCATCAATCGAGTTGTTAATTGATTTATATCGCATACAAACCGTACTATGGAACTCAATTGATGAAAATTATTAAAAAAATATATGAAAAAGGATGCATAGAAAACAAAAGAGATGATGATGATGATCAGTGATGCGAACGAAAACTAACGTAACGAAAGAAAATTAAAAAAATTCTTTCATACGATAAAAGTTTCTGATTTGTGCATCAATAATGTAAGCTGCTAACAAACATCATCATCATTTCTTCTCAAAGCATTTAATAGTTTAATCCCTCCAAGTTCTTTTCTTTCTTTCAGGCTTGGTCGTACCCATTACATATACTTTCGTTTTTTTTTTGCATAAAATGATAAATATTACGGCTGTCTCCATAATGTCATCGTTGTTCTGAGACATTTTGCCGTGGAGACAGCTTGTTGTGAATTAAAATGTGTTTCAAATTGTTGGCAACGCGGTGTAGACACAATGAAAATAAAAGTTGGCGATTTTTTGAAGAGTTGCAAACAGTTGGAAACACTGAAATTGCCAACAGTTTTGGTGGAAACGCGCCTTAATAAATCTATGAATACTATAATAATATTATAGTATTACCTATTTATCCAGTACATTCCATTGTAGCGTTGAACATTAATTGATCTTTAGCCTGTGTTCACTGCTCGACAGCCTTTTGTCTATGATCTCAGTTGTCAATGTCGAGAAATTGCGGGTAAAGATGCGGTTCTTCGAAAAAATTAATTCAATGATATTAATTTTATTACGATTGAAATACCAAAAATGAATGTTGTTCAGACTGTTATTGATCGTCAATTGGGAATTTGTAAGTATTGTAGTCTTTGTCTTTTGATTTATTTATTTCTTAATATTGATAACAAGTGTTAATTTTTAGATTCCCGTTTCAACTATGATTTTACTTTGAAAAGATTGGTAGTTCACAATGAGGAATCTTTCTTTGGGCTACAAAATGCGGTTGTTGCCCCTAATTTAGACCTGGACCCACCAATTTTCGCTTGTCGCTTCAGCGAAGCCCCTGGCTATGAACACATTCTAGCTCTTGCGAATGAGGATGGACGAGTTGCTATTCAGGTAATATATGTATTTGATGTAGATAATTTACGAATCTTGGCATATTTTAGAAGCTGGTAGACACATCATTGTTGTTTTGTGAAAATATGAAGATTTGATTTTGCTCCAAAAATTAAATTTTTTCTCATTAAACTCAAGAGGTTGTAAATAAAATCACATTATATTAAAGCTCATTAGTAAATATTTGTTTTCATTGCTTAATATAGTTAAAAAAGAGCACAATCATAATGTCCTTCCAAAATTACTCCTCTGACTTACCTCATTTTGTTATCTTGGCCAGTCTGAATTTAAATAATTGTTTATATTATAATTACAATTTTTGTACAGTGCAGTATTGTGACTTCGAGTTTAGTGTGTATTCAGTGGGAGTTCAATGTAATTTGGTAGCGCCTTTACCTAAATGGGATTGCATTTGAAAGGGAATCGACCACTTTGTATGGACTGTTCGGCTACATGTGACCATTAACTGAGTTATTTATTTACTAGTATTTTGTATACTTGATATCTAAACAAAATTATTTGTAATAAAGAAATAGCAGGAAAATGTAAAAATATGTCATATTCAGCATGGTAAAAGTTGTAATCTTGTCATGCCAGAAGTGATTTATTTATAATTATCAATATCCTAAAAAACAAATTCTTATGATGACAATTGCTTACATTTATAATATGATACACATATTGTAGTATGTTTATATATCAAAACATATCATAATAGATTTTAGCACAAAACCAAAGGTATTATGTTCTAAAATAACACTGACATTGTAAATTGTAATGGTTTTATTAATCATCTTAGATTATTAATATAAGTATATTAATAATCTAAGATGATTAATAAATATAAGAATATCACCAATGTTTCATCAACTTTGTTGATTTCTTCAGGGCTCTGAAATGAGAGGCTCACCAAAAGTTTGTAAATATGTAATGTAAATAATAATAAAAAAATATAATCCAGCACAATAGGCTAGTTGACTCAAAAAAACTTATACTCTACCTATGTAGGTATATTAATCAAAAAATTATTTATGATTTAGATATTGTATGTTTATAATAAAAAATATTGTATAATATGTATAGTAAAAATTTCACATTTTAAAAATTAAATTCACCGCGAGAACGCTCTGGATTGTCAAGGCTTTGTAAATGACATCACACCGTAATCATACATACATTACTATACTGTTTGGTTTCTATGAAAATATCAATGTCAACAACATGGAGTTTTACCACGGTATAAACATCCATTCCCAATACTTTTTATGAATGTATATCTAATTCATTCTTATTAAGCGCAAGCCTTCATCCTCAATCACATTTTCTATTGTATCAGTAGTAAAATAAAAACTCAAAATATATGTATTGGAATTCTTTTGATTTCACAACCGGACCTGAAGAATTTAGGAGACATTCCTAAAAGATAAAGATATTTTTCCACCTCATTATGTCATTTGATTTTAGTTGACATTTTAAGCTATGCTTGCCCACGAATGCTTAACTTTCTAATTGACATATTATTTAGATCCAATTGTACAAATAATTTATTCTTCTTACACTTACGTATTGATATACACAGCAACTAGAAAATTTATTGTTTGGTTGGTCTGTTACAGAATACAACGAATGTAGCTAATACAAGCATCCTAGAAGGGTTCCAGTGCCACAACAATGCTGTCTTTGATCTGGCATGGATGCCACAACATATGAAATTTGTAACGGTTTCAGGTAATATTTTATCACCACATCTTCTGGACTCTTGTCTCCTCCAGCACTTGTCGACTAAAAAAATTATGTTAAGATGGAGCAGAGGTATTGTGTGACATGGGCAAAGAATTGGAACAGGTAGATTTACTATACAAAGTTCAATCTAAAAAATCTTATTTGTGAAAGAAGCCATCAACGTCATGAGTCATAGGAAAAATTTATATAACTCTGGGGGCAAATATAACTAATCAAAAATCGCATTCTTTTTAATAATGTTATTTGTTGTTTATTTAAGTTTTATAATATACTATTATTGTTTGTCAAAATCCAAGTTTTATGTCGGATCAAAATAAATGAGTAGGATCGGAAGATTTATTAAGCTTTGGGTGGATGCGCAAAGTTATAAAAACCACTCCCCAGGAACACGTAATCCAGCGAAAAAATTTGTTAAAAGCGGTTCATACATGATAGTAGTGAAACTACCAGATCGTTACATTATGAAAGAATGCGATGGTTGCACTAGGACTAGGACATACACATGGAAAACACTCGAAATAGAGCAAGTATTAAATAGTACATGTAGATACTATTATTCACTAGGCTATGCCTTCTCTCTCGGCAACATACACGGCTTTACAGACATATTTAATAAAGTATAGTACAAAGAGATAGCAAGATCCAGTAATATGAAACATATTTTTGACCACCCCGTTGGTCGAATGGTAATCGACCCTGAATACGCAATCGACGGGGCTCGGGATCGATCCCCGACGGGGACAAAAATTTATGTGATGAGTATATATGTTTGTATTTCTGGGTTTGGGAGTTTATTAAATATATTCTTGTATTTATATATGTATTTCTATGTATTAGTATCGTTGACCCATAACACAAGCAAATAATTTGCTTACTTTGGGGTTAGATCAATAAATGTAATTTGTCCCGTGAATATTTATTTATATACATTTTTTCTTATTACTGGGTCTCCATATTTATGCTTAAGTGCTCCTGTATAATAATAGAATAGTGTTACATACTTCGGGTTCATAATTTGCAAGAAAACGCCACTTATATTATACCGTGTATTTACAATTTAAATACACAAAACAACACAATGTAATACTCAAATACTCTGATGAACACTAGACATTCACTGTACTAACACTAAACTTAACCGACTACACAATAAAACACTTCTCACTTCGCACTGGTAGTTTCAAGTATAGCACTCGATCACTGTGTCAAAACGGCTCTCTATTTGTTAACACATCTCTATTTATACCCAGGGTAAAGTTTTACCTGGATCCAGAAAAATCTAAAGGGCATAGCTGGATTAATATGGGAATTCTGCCCCCATGGCTTTTTTTACTCATACTTAGGGGGTCGATTTGGTGTCGAATGAAAATAATTCACACCAATTTTTAGCTCTTTAACTCTAACGGTATTCGAGAATTTCAAAAAACCTGTTTTTTCAAAATTATTTTTATTTTTATAGTAAAATTCGGAATTGATTAATGATGATTTTTTTCCAAATTCTTACAAGTCCAAAACATGAAAAAATCATATGATCACGATTCTCACATAGAAAACCGATTTTTAAAAGAGAAAAGAAAAATTTTTAAACAAGTCATAGTACACGCTATTTTCACCCTTATGCCATATACCAGGAAGTCCATTATGGCATAGCTATTCAGGTAACGGTCAACTATTTGTTTATTAATAGGAGTAGCTATCTCTTTCTTTTATTTATAGATCTCTCTAGTGCTCCAACTCTTCACGTTTCTAGATTATTCATAACAATAGCAAACAAGCAGATGTCTCCCCTGACAGAGAAGGTGGCCATTGCGTATAGACACCAAACATGTTAATATCGCATTGCTCAAAGTCAAAGCTTTTTTATTCAAAATAGGATTAATAGTAACCTCTTTTTGAACTTCAGTTATTAAATAATAGATAACATTCAAATTACATGAAGACAATTTGTACATCGTAATATATAAGTTATAATACTAGTTCATTATATACAAACATTAAACCAAGTAATAAAAACATATCAACTTAATTGAAATTAGAACAATATTATAACAAGCATAATTCAATTATAATAAACCAATGTCAATCCTATCAAAATTAAATAATTATTAGAACAATTACTATTTATAAACAATACTCGTCATAACTAGATAACATTAAATATAACAATAATTATTAAAAAAAAACTTACAACAATAAAAATAACAAATAATTTTGTAATTACTTGGTCCAGTCGTCTTCTAAATAATCATTCAACTTGTAATAAGCCTTAGCCATTAATTTTTGTTTAATGACAGTCTTGAACATTTTGTCAGGTAATTCGAGTATGTGATTTGGAATTTTATTATAAAATTGTATAATGTCCCCCAGAAATGACTTTTTTGTTTTTGTTAATCTAAATTTAGGAACTGCAAGTTTATCTCTTTGACGCGTGTTATAACTATGGTTATCAGAATTTTTATAAAATTCAGTGAATTTTTTACGAACATACAATATATTTTCATAGATATATTGACTGTAAACCGTCATTATATTTATATTTTTAAATACGTCCCTCAAGGAGTCTCGGGTACGTAAATTATAAATAGCTCGAATAGCTCTCTTCTGCAAAATAAATATACTTTCTATGGCTGCGGCTCTACCCCATAATATAATGCCATATGCCATGATGCTATGAAAATATGCAAAATATACAATTCTAGCCGTATCTACATCTGTCAACTGACGTATTTTCCTAATTGCATAGGCAGCTAAGCTTAGTTTATTTGATATAATATTGATATGATTAGTCCATTGAAAAGAAGAATCCATTGTGTAAGTTTACCGGCTACCTTATTTTCCAAACCACAACATGACAATGGCAAGCATTAACGCTATTGCGGCAGGAACAGGTAAGGCGGCGGTACCAAATATCCGGACGAGACGTTGCGGAACTCTATTGAATAGTAATGATGATAGTGTCATGTATAGCCAATCGATTGCATTTTACGACCTGCCTGGCAGAACAGCAGTTGGTCTATTCTTCAAAGGAGCCCGGGCTCCTTTTGGTTCGGACCAACACGGGGAATGTTTATTTATTTATTATATATTTTGTTGTGTACAATTTATATGTTCAATAAATAAATAAATATAAAATAAATTTATTGGTAACTTTCGTAAAATGTGTTTGAAGGTATCTGGAAGTACTTCAATACTGACAAAAATGTCTGGCATATTTTTTTTTCGAATTGTAAAAAAACCTATTTATTTATTTATTTATTTATTATTAAGGAGGAATAACAGCACAAGAAAAATATAATTAAAACTTAAACTAGCATCAGAAGGCTGAACAAATTCCCCACTAGTAGTGACAGAGAATCTCTTACTACAAAATTACAAAACTAGGTGTTCTTAAAGAATGAGCTACCAATTAAATTTCTTATAGTCGCAAAGCTAGTGTTAAACAAGTCCAAATCAAATTTACTTAGGAGTGCGTTGAACTTGCTGCCAGCTCGATATATAAATGTATTTTGCTTATAGTTTGTGGAGACTAAAGGTAATTATACAAAAGGGTAGTTGTGGAAAGACTTATATGGAACTGCAATGGATATTTGAAATAAAAGTTCAGGACAATCAACCACATTTGTAGTTATCTTTGAAAGGTAAATTAAATCCGCTATTTCACGTCTAACCTCAAAAGGGAGAATGTGGAATTTTTTACATAAATATAAGTAGTTACACGAGGAGTAAGTTTTGAATTAAAGCAAATGTACTTAATAAATTTTTTCTGTATATTTTCAACACGGCTAATTTATGTATCATATCATTTTGACCGCCCCGTTGGTCGAATGGTTAGAGACCCTGACTACGCAATCAATGGGGCTCGGGTTCGATCCCCGACGGGGACAAGCATTTGTGTGATGAGCATAAATCTTTGTATTTCCGGGTTTGGGTGTTTATTATATATATTCTAGTATTTATATATGTATTTCTATGTATTAGTATCGTTGACTAACACCCATAACACAAGCAAATAATTTGCTTACTTTGGGGTTAGATCAGTAAGTGTAAGTTGTCCCGTGAATATTTATTTATTTATTATTATTATTATTAAAAGCGGTCCCAGCAGTGAACCTTGAGGGACCCCACTAGGAGTGGTAACCCAACTAGACATATAATTATTAATAACATCTGCCTGTGAACGATTATTAATATATGTGGTAAACCATCATAGCAGATCTCTTTTAAATACAACTTGATCTTTTTCAAGAGTCGTCGATGCTGAATTTGATCAAAGGCCTTACTGTATTCCGTGTTAACCACGTCAACCTGAGAGCCATTATCCATAGCGTCGGTTAAAAAGCTGTTTAGTAGGACGAGGTTTGAAACTGTGGACCTTCCTTTCAAAAATCCATGTTGAAAGGGACTAAAGGACCCTGACAACGCTGCGTAAACTTACCATACACTTCTCTCGAAAATTTTAGCTAATATAAACAATTTTGAGATAGGCCTATAGTTAGTTATTTTTTGCTTACTTTCCTTTTTATGAATAGGAGTTATATATGCCTGTTTCCATATAGATGGCACTACACACTCCTCAAACGATCGCTTAAAAAGAAGATAAACTGGGAATGATAACGATTTTGCACAATTCTTGAAAACTCCCTCTTGAAAAGTGAGCCTACCTGCTCACTTCTCAAGAAGTGAGCAGGTAGGTTGTCAGGACCTGTTGATGTGGAGTCGTCTGAATTAAGTAGCAATTTTTCTGCTAAACGCGATGTTACTGAGATCTTGCAATATCGGAAGTCGTATGAGTGACGTTTGGAATATTGTCATCTAAATTAGGCAAGGAGGAATCACGATCTAAAAATGTGGTGAAAAAATACATGGAGAAGGCGTTACATATTGTTTCACCTATATTTAGCAAATTATTATTATATTCTAATGTACCTAGTACACCCCTACAGATTTCGATTTTTATTTGTGTGTAAGGACCAAAAGTGTTTAGGGTTATTAGTAATAGCTTGCTCTATAGATACAATATAACGATAATAGCACTCTCTTTCAATATGCTTAGCTCTACTACGCAGCATCTTAAATGACTCCCAGTCTAACAAATTACCGTAAGTCTTAAAAGTCCGGTAATATTTTGGTTTTTCTTTTAAGATTTTGATTAATGCTCGAGAATACCATTTAGGGTACGATTTGTTACGTATAACTTTAATAGGCACATGTTTTTCACGTAATACGTCGATAACTCCATAGAAATATAAAATAGCATCATTCGAAGAACTGGATGAGAAAATTTGATTCCAGTCAATATAAGCTAATTCGGAGTTAATGTCTTTATAATTAGCAAGGTAGTACAGATATTTCTTATATGGTGCGCAGCTAAGAAAAGAATGAGAAATATTATGAATTTCTATAGCCAATGCGCCATGGTGACGATCAACAGGTGTCAGTGCCTCAGGGCTAGCATCGTAAACAGAAACGGGAAAATTGCGTAAAACTAAGTCTAACGTTTTACCAAAATAATTTTTAATTCCATTAAATTGTTTTAAGGAATTTAATTCATCTGTAAGAAAGTTCTCCGTTTAGCAATGAAACGGACCTTTGACGGAAAAAGGACCTTACCAAATTCGTCGCCAGCTCCCAGTCTAATTTATTTTACTTGTTGCTCAATAATTTTATTTTACGCTTATGAGTTATGAATTAGTTTACAAATTCTTTTCGCAAATACTTTACTTTCTTTGCGTCTTGTTTCTTTTTGTGGTCTGTATTGTTGTTTACTTTATATTCATATTATAGTTTTTTTTATTTTATTTTTTATATCATAAGATAGCAAACAAGCAGATGGGTCTCCTGATGGAAAGTCAACCATCGCCTATAGACACCAAAGATGTTAATGGTGCGTTGCTATCTCGTGGCGAGGTCTAATGCCACATGCATAAGTTTACCGGCTACCTTACCCTCCAAACCGGAACACGACAGCGACAAGCACTGACGCTATTGCGGCAGGAATGTTTATGTGGTAAATAAAATTATAAACGTTAATTATTTAAGAAATCACAAAATATGGACATTATCGGAATAATTAAAATTTATTAGTTAAAAATAACAGTCTGCGGGACATGACATTGTATATTTTATACCTATACGTTTATTATTAAAAGATCAATACATACTTGAAACCTTCCTTTGGCGAGTCTAGCAAACTTTTCTATCTACGACTTTAAACGCTGCGTTTTTTTAAATAAACATTATCGAAATATGCCGAATTCATAAGTCTTTCTTTATTAGTGGAGACATATTAAGTTTTAATGCGCTTCTATACTAATAATATAAAGAGAAACCATTTCCATTTTTGTATGTTTGTAACGAACAAACTCAATAACGACTGTATCGATCTTAAAAGTTATTTAACTATTAGAAAGCTACACCATCTAGGAGTGACAGGCTAATTTCTGCCTGATTTGTCAAAAGGAAATAATGATTTTGTGTCGCGCGAAAGAAGTCGCCAGGAACATCTAGTAAAAGATAATATGTAAACAAAAATGTTTTGTCCGGCAGAAACGTAAAAGCTTGTCTACCTGCGAACATGCCGTATTAGAGCATTTTTGTTTGGGACAGGAATCAATACATACGTAATTACTTTCGCAATTGATTAATAATTATTAAAGTTATCAAGCGGCCATTGCGTGCGACAAATTCCTTGCTGCGATGTTTCAGTCCGATTGGTTAAATATGGCGTTGTCACGGAGTATATGATCCGCTGCGCTTTCGAAAAACTCGTACATAGAAAGATTGTTACAAAGAAGCCACTCAGGAAGTTTCAAGCACCACATAATGGTCATTCAATAATTTACAACGCAGTAAAGCTGCGACAACCGACTTTTCATTTCCTGTTTCTTCAGCACTCTGCATCAAATCTTCATCAAATTAAAGTGGAACTACTCGGGAAGTATGTCTTCCCAAGCAAATCAAGAATTTTATAAATCAGTTCATAAATGACCGAGTTCTGAGGTAAAAACATTAGAAAAATTATAGCCGGAATTTATAATTTCCTTTTGGAAATTCGGTTATCAAAAAGAGGCTGTCCTGCAGAACATAAGTCTTATTTTTGCTTTTAGTCGAAATCGTGGTCAAGCTCTTCCGTATGGATACTAAAAAAAATTTTCACAATAATTTACTAAGATGTCGGTCGATTGGAGAGATGACTCTTCCTCGTGTTGGTCCGGCCACCTTTTGAAGAATAGAACGACTGCTGTACTGCCAGGCAGTTCGTAAAAGGCGAATGACTGGCTATGCGAATCACTACTGTCGTGGCTACTAGGTGGTAGAGTTGTGCATTGTCTCGCTCGGGTCTGGTATCACCGCTTTGCCCATTCGTGCCGCATTAGTCAGTGCTTGTCACTGTTTTGTTCTGGTTTGTAAGGTGAGGTAGCCGGTAAACTTATGCATGTGACATTAGACCTCGCCACAAGATAGCAACGCCCGACACAAGATAAAAACCCCGCCGTCGAACCCGCCAAAAGCGCCAAAAGAATAGCAATGCACCATTAACATCTTTGGTGTCTATAGACAATAGTTGTCTCTTTCCATTAAGCCATCTGCTTGTTTGTTGCTTCACGATATGTAAAAATGGTGGTGATATTCGCCGCTCCATTGCCTTAAACCACTATCTGAAGATTTCGTTGCGATAGCCGAAATCCATGATAGATTTACATGCTTTCGGGGATATGGTACATTAAATGCTCACACATGCTCACGACTGCTACTGAGATTTAGCCCGACTTGGGATTTTCACACAAGATTTCAGGATCTAGAGCCGCTCATGTCTACAAAATATCTAATATTACTTTCTAGGTGACCATACAGCGTGTCTCTGGGACATCGGTGAGGCAGCGCCGAAACGACTACTGATGTTCTCTCACCACACGAGGTCAGTCAAAACTGCCGTGTTTCGTCCCACAGAGCCCTCGGTTTTTGCCACCGGCGCAAGAGATGGACACATTCTTGTCTGGGACATTCGCACCAACAACCAACCTTCGGTTGTCCTCAAACCTGATAACTGTCTAATGAATTGTCACTCAAGCTTCACTCCAAAAACTCCAGGGTCTCACGGTAAAAGATCCAGGCTAGACAACCATCGAGCCATAAGCATCACTGGCTTAGTTTTTCAAGATGACACAACACTCATATCTTGTGGGGAATGTGATGGAAATATCAAAGTTTGGGATTTGAGAAAAAACTACAATGTTTACAAACGAGAGCCGCTTCCTAAACATTCAATTCCTTATTGCGGCAGTTCCACCAAAAACGGATACACAAACCTTATCATTGACGACGCTAGAGTGAGGCTGTACGCGAGCTGCATGGACAACGTCATATATTGCTTCAACATATCTACTTATAACTCACTGCCCGAACAGAGATATGTGGGCCATGAAAATAGCACCTTTTATATCAAAACAAGTCTAAGTCCAGACTGTATGTACTTAGTCAGCGGCAGTAGTGACAAGAACGCTTATATTTGGAATGTAAAATACTCACAGCCTGTCGTAAAGTTAACTGGTCATTGGGCCGAAGTGACCTGTGCGGCGTGGTGTCAGAAAGGCGATACGAAAATTGTGACGTGTAGTGATGACGCTAGGCATAAAGTGTGGAGGATTGGCAAGGAGTTCCCCGATGTCGATGAAGAGTTAAAGGGAAAAGCTGAAGTTGTCAAACATGTTGAAGTGACGTGTCTTCCTCAATGGGGAGCTTTAGAAAGAACACCCAATTCCTTGAAACGCAAAATGATAACAACACCGTCAAGCAGTTCTTACAGTGGGAAACGTGCGCGTAATCAAGAAATAAACTCTATTAGAAAAACAAAACGCTGTCTTAGTGATCTACTGAATGCTACTAAAGATGCCGACGAGACAGAAATTGCTTATAAAAAAATTAGATTAGACATGCCAACTATTCCAGAAAATGCAGAAGTCAAATCAATATTGTCTGATTTGAAGCGCCATAATCAAGAAGAAGATAGTACAGTCCCCTGTAAAAAGAAATGTATAGACGAATCTGACATTGCCAATGATTGGACCTATTCTCCTAAACCGGGAACGTCATTTATGACCCCAACAAAAAATTACGAAAAGAAAAACTGTAAACTACTATCACCGAAAAGCCCCAAAGTAATATCACCTAATTTGGTCCCTAATAGATCTCCAATTAAGGTGTCGCCTACCAAAGTGAGAGTTATAACATTTACAACCCCGACTAAGAATTTGCCAAACTTTGTTTTGGACGGAGAAGCCCCACATTTGAGGCTCATGTCACCTGTTAAGAAGAAGCAGGATACTACGAATTGGTTGACGTTAATGGTGCGTGAAAAAAAGGGTAAAGCTGAGCCTGAAAAGCAAGTAGCGGCTCCATTGAGTCCTAAGGAGAATACACTGAATCGTAGGAATTCTGTTACGGATAAAACTTCTAAGACTAGCAAGGGTAGAACACTACTCAAATACTTTAGCGTTACTAATAAAAACATATAAATATTGGATTCCCTTTATTGGCGTAACTAGATAGACTAGTTATCTAGACACGTATATGTATAACAATAACAAGCAAATTTTATTGTGTCGTTAATATAAGTGTGTTGTAGTATAAGAAGCATTATTCTATGTGACACATTGACAGTTTTCCAACATCACAATGTTAAGATATATTAAAAATCTACCACAAAACCACGAGACTGTTCAATAGAACATTTTATAGTCTTGCGTTTATTAAATGGTCATTAGACTGATAGTATAATTAAAAAAATAGATGCTAAGTTTTAAATAGTTCATCGACTTTTTTATTGATGCATTTGTGTGGAGTTTTATCTATCAATTAATAAATTATGACGCAGCAATAACGACTGCTTATAACTTCAAAAATATACAAAAACGTACATAATTTTATTGTAATTTAATCCTCTTCAACGGCACATACTGTTAAGTATAATTTAGACAGTTGACATTATCAAACCCAACATCACAAGTAATTTTTTCAGGGACAAAATTATTTGCGTGATCTTTTTGTTCCAGATTTTACTGTGTTTTAAATATTAACATATTCCATTTTTTATATTTTGATTTAGATTGAGCACAAAATTCCTGTATTTAATGATTTTGATCCGTCATATATTCTGTGTAAAATACAGATACGGGCAAAGAGTAGAACCTTGCGATACACTAACTAATACTATACTAATGCTATTTTATTTTGGCAACTTGTTGAGGTTCTTGATCTGGTTCAAAGTTTTATCAGCTGTTAGAATCTCGTTTTGTTTTACCATTTGACATTTTTTATGGTACTAAATTTTGACAAATAATAATGAGCCATTAAACTAAGATTTCAATTAAGAGATGCAATGCAATTTGTGCATTTTTATTTGTACACTATCACTGCCTTTCCCCTGTGCAATGCAAGGCTCTCGGTTAAGTTATCTATATTATCTCCTGTAATTATACAGAGTAGAATAGAAATCGTTTATTTAAGACATCCACCACAACACTTTACAATAATTAACACACACGATAGCAAAACAAAAATACAAAGAATAAAAACACAAAATAAAACAGAATTATTTGACAATATAAAAAAATTCAATTAGTATATTAAAAGCGCCAGTGCTAGTAAACATACACTATATGTAATACATTTATATATAAAAAAGGCAACAAATTAGGCATTAAATAAATAAAAATAGAACAATCTAAACCCTACACAGAATCTATTTGACAAACAATACATTTATTTCTGCTCACCTATTTGTAATAGGGTTTTCTAAATTTATATTTTATACATCAATAGCCATTGAAATAGTTTATTGATGTCTGTCATGTCGATGTGCTGACAGTAATATATTTTTAATATGTCGATTACATAAGTATCCTTTAGTTAAGACTGTATTAGCATAAGTAACCAAATGTGATTTAGGCGTTTAATAAAATATATTTTATTATATTTACGTTGTTCATATTTCTCTGTTCCCAGCCTTGCCCATTATATCTGTAGCAGTTTTAAGCCAACGCTAATTATTTAACTGAGCTACGCATCGCTCTTACTACTAACATTACAAAGAGGTGTCGACAGCGTTCATTGCTGTCATTGATATAAAAAACTCAAGATGCACAGTTCCGAACAAAACTGACAATTTAAAATATTACGCTTATTTTTAGAGGACGTTTCTGAGACACTGATTGTGTATCTTGTTTTTTTTTACATCAATGATTGCTATGCAGACCACTGATGTGTTCAATATAGGTCGTGCGAATCTTTCGTGAGTACGGGTAGATGAAAGTAGAAAATATAGGCTTGTGTCTGAAACGGAGCCGTCTCAGACTGGGGTTAGTAAAATCTCATTACATTTATCCTCCAGAAAACTCAAGCTTGTACGTTATCTGTTGGAAAACCCCTTCATCGAGGCTCTTCTCTGCTAGAACCTGCTCTCACTATCTGATAGCATTTTAACATTTTGGATAAACCTTAAAAACAACAAAGAAAAATATCGACACGCGGGATGGTCGCAGGTTCAAATCCCGCGTGTCGATATTTTTCTTTGTTGTTTTTAAGGTTTTTCCAGATTCCCAAGCACGTGGTGAGTGCTATAACACAAAAATAACATTTTGGATGTCGAAATTGCAAGCAATGTTCAGTTCTAGAATAATTTGGAGGGTAAAGCATAGTAAATTTAAACAAACTGGGAGTATTGAATCCCGCTAGACGGTACTCCACGTCTGGTTATATAATAATGATTTTATCGTTCGCCTCCTTGGGCCGAAGCACCTCAATATCGAGTCCTCTAATTTGATAAAATAAAATAGAGTGGAGCGACTTGTCGATAATCCTACTCTTACCAGCGGCCTTGAACTACTCATGCCCGTTTTCACTAAAGAACTCTGTTACTAAATACTACACCCTAACTAGGAATCCCGTAGTCTGTCTCCAGAGAGACATTGGATCAATGTTTGTACATTATGTTCTACCGTCTGTCAATGGGGAGTGTCCTGATGAGCTATATACTTAAATAGTGCCAGCATCGTCGCTCAGAGTGCTAAGTGTGAGTTTTCGCATTCGATCGTGAGCGCGTTTGGAGTTTACTAGGAATTTGTATGTGATTTGTACAGCGCCACCTAGTGGTAAACTGGTTTCTCACGTTTACCACTAGGTGGCGCTGTACAAATCACATACTAGTAAACTCAAACGCGCTCACGATCGAATGCGAAAAGAAAAACTCACACTTAGCACCCTGTTATCGCACTAAACGTCGTAGTGATAGATTCCATCCACACCATATCGACGATTAGTCATCCACGCCTGTTTGATAATTTGCTCATACATTCTTTATACAAACAGTCAAACTCTGAAACAACGTATATCACAGGATTTTTTCAAGTAACTTTGATGTCGTGATTTTTAAGAGGCGGGTCAATAACATTCGCAGAATGCGGCATAGCTTTCGCTAACCAGTGGTGACTGTTTACCATCCCATTCGCTCGAACGCTTGCAGATACAATATAAAAAGCAAATCATCGAGGAAAATGAAAATGGATGATTACTTGTTTGCTATCGTAAGATAGCAAGGATTCAACAATCACCTACAGACACCAAAGATGTTAATGGTGCGTTGCTATCTTGTGGCGAGGTCTTATGCCAAATGCATTAGTTCACCGGCTACCTTACCCTCCAAACAAGAACACGACAGTTACAAGCACTGACGCTATTGCGACAGGAATAGGTAAGGCCGGTGGTACCAGACCGGAGGGAGACAATGCAGTTCTACCACCTGGTAAATAAAAATAATTTTCAGTCTAATATACCGACTTATTTAAAAGTCTCTTCTCCCTAAAAAACTGCATTAAATACCGTAAATCGGATTAAAATCAGATGATTCTTTCGGGATTTATTTCGAAAGATCAAAAACGGTCATCATTTTGAAGATATACACATTTACAAAAATTAAAATACTAAATTATCATTTTTACAAACTTTTGAAATTAATTATAATTTATGCTTCTTTGAGCTTAAAATACCTTAATTTAGCGGGAAGTTTTAAGGATGGCCTGCAGGGTCAACCGACTCAGTTTTTTTTGTAGAAGAGGTTTTATAGAAATCGAATGGGTGCACCTGATGGTAAGTGATCACCACCGCCTATCCGCAAAGCACACGCGGACATGCGCAATAACAGAGATCTTGCAGTTATGTTGCCGGCCTTTTAAGAATGAGTAAACTGTGTGAAGCTTGAAGGTCCCCAAGTTGTATCGGTACGGAAACGCCTACCGGTAGTTGATTGCACAAAAGTGTAGATTGTAGTGCAAGGCAAAGTGTCTACAGAAAATATACGGTTGCGGATTTCCAGACATCGAGATAGTGAGGATGATACTTCAAATTTAATCTACGTTACATTTAACACAATAATATACCTACGAGCCGGGCTTAAGCGCAAGGTCTATATATAAGGAATATTTTGTTCAGGTTTGACTCTACCTTAGATTTAACGTTTTGTTAAGGTTTGGCCCTACCTTAGAGTTAGGGTTTTGATTAGGTTTGGCTCTGCCTAAGATTTGGTTTAGCTGTTTAACCTTAGCCTTAAACCTTAGATTAAACGTTTTGTTAAGTTTTGGCTATACCTTAGATTTGGTTTGGCTCTACCTAAGATTTGTTTTGGCTCTACCTTAGATATGGTTTGGCTCTACCTTAGATTTGGTTTGGTTCTAGCTTAGATTTGGCTTGGCTTCACCTTAGATTTGGCGTTTTGTTAAGGTTTGGCTCTACCTTAGGTTTGGTTAGGCTATACCTTAAACCTAGCGTTTTGTTAAGGTTGGACTCTACCTTAGACTTTGCGTTTTGCTAGAGTTTGGCTCCATCTTAGACTTGGCGTTTTGTTAAGGTTTGGCTCTACCTTAGGTTTGGTTTGGAATTACCTTAGACTTGGCGTTGTGTAAAGGTTTGGCTCTACCTTAAACATAGCGTTTTTTTAAGGTTTGGCTCTATGTTGGAGAGTATACATTAATTAAACTCTATCTAAACTAAGATTATAGAGAGAACGGATTGATTTTTTTGTTTGTTTGTTACGACTTAACTAAAAATTATTCGACCGATTTAAAAAAAACTTTCACCTTTAGAAAGCTACATTATCCAAGTGTGACATGGACTACTTTTTCCTAACTGAACAAAGGGAAGTGATGATTGTGGTCACGCGAACGAAGTCGCGAGTAACTACTAGTTTTTCAATTAATGTTGCCTATGTTACTCATTGAAGAATATACGCTATATTGAATTTGATGACAAATCAACGGAAACTTAACACTGCTAGGCTTAAATAGATAAAATTTAGCATTGATTTACACCTATTTTCATTTTTTTTATTTAGCCAATCACGAAATTGTTCTTTATTGACCGTACAAAGTATGACAGCTGCAAGTATCAAAATCGTTGAAGTTGCTCTCTTGTAAGCTTCCACTGGAGACTGTGCAGAGCTTGTAACATATGTCAAAGCTTTATAAATTATTTGTATCCTTATCTGTTGAAAAATAGTAAATGATTGGAAAGATTGCTCTGATTGTATGAATATCGCAGTAAGGAAATGACGATGATTACAAATTAGGAAATCTGTTCTAATAATTAAATACGCGAAGACATCAAACAGGGGTGAATGAAACAACAGTAAAGATGTGCCATTGCTCACTCTTTATTACGCTTGTTAATTCAATATATAAAACATAATATAAATTATCTTGTAAATATCACCATTGGTTGTTGCAACATACATTACTGCAAGCCATTTTTACATAATTATAATCACAGACATGGCGACACAACTTACAGCGGACATTTAGAAATTAAACTGTAACGTTAAAGTGCTTTTGAATATTTTAACTTCGTAATCTTGAGCTCACTTTAGCGTTTTCAAGTTTTTAATTGAAAATATGAAACATGAATTGAAAATATGAATGACATAGTTGGGACTCACCTATGTCATGAACTCTAAAGGTCCTAATAAAAAATAAACACATTATTCTTATTCCCAACAAAATACAGCACTGTGCCATATTCATTCAAAAGTTACCACTAACATTTTTATAACATAAACATTTCGCATTCGAAAAAAGCGTTACCATCAAAACACCATCCATCCATGCTGCGATTATAATTATATAAAACATATTACAAAATCTACAACTGCATCAGGTTGCATTTTATACAAAGTGGCTATGTAAATAGGTTTTTGTAAGCTAAGTCATTTACATTCAATATCGGTTGTATAGTAGGATTCAAATAGCTTAGTCGTCAGACATCTGCGACTGTAGGTTGCAGTCCAAGTTGCCCGAGCACCGAATCGCAAATACATGCTGCCGTATCAATTTACAAACGATCCAATGCTGGTGTGCAGTGTCACGCTTGGGACATGACACTGTAACAATAAAACTGCGACCTAACTGCAAACTACCAGTGCAGCTGCACCAAATGCGCAGTCTGAAGATACCACTGAGGCCGACACATCCGGACCAGGAAGTTACAACGCATTACTTTTAGATTTTCTATCAAATTATATCATGCTTTTGGAAAGCCACGGTTGTAGATTTCAATGAGATTGTGTCGGCCTGCGCGGCCGGAGCGGAGTGGAAGTGGGGGTGGGGGTGGGAGGGATGCAGGGGTTGGCTCGCAGCAGTTCCGTTCGCGTCCAGAAACAACTCTGATTATTTGACAGTGGGACAGAAACGAATCCATAGTGGGAGTAAAATAACACAAAGATAATGTTAACAAAAAACCGACGCCGAGCGCCTCCGTCATACAATTTGTTATACCTACTACATCTAAGACTGCACTTAAACTACACTTAACACTATGTACATACATCTTTATCCAAGCGATTTTTAAAAAAGTCTTAGTACTTTTATCGTATTAATTTGAAAATTTGTTAAATGTCTTTGCATTCACTGAATCCACTCGCACCATATTTTTATTAGTTTAATTTTATCCTTTATAAAACAACAAGAGTAACAGAATTAGCCCTGCTAAAAGAACTACTAAATTATATAAGTTACAACTAGGTACAACCAATTTGTTGCACAAACGACGAGCGCGCCGGCACACAAGAGACAGAATTAAATAAACCTACGACTGGTCCAGTGATGGCCGTTTCTGCTGCCAACGTTTGACGGTACTCGTCTTCAGTTCAATAAACAACAGTTATATTACAAAGAGATGTCATCAGATTGGTTTTTGTTTGTTTGCAGGGATGTTTAATAAACGAAATCTGAAAGTCAGCATTATTTCCGTCAAACAGGAGTATTTTATTTCATTATTCGCATTCATTATGTCGCAAATAAGTTGTACAACAACTAATTATAATTATTATTGGGAAATCATGTTAATAGATAACTTTGAATAACGTTATCAACTTTGTTAGTTGCCATTTCCCTCATAAATAGTGGTGATTTTTTCTGATGACAACATCTGTCTATATTTATTAGTTTAGTGTGTATTAATAATTTTATATTTGTAAACTAGTACAATAATTTTATCGAGTTATAAGACGTCTATAAATTTTTATATGTTAGGTATATAACTGCTGTGATTTATTTCGACTATCCCACGAGGGTTTTGCAAACAAAGAAAGTTGTTTGATGTTGACAAAGTGATACTTTTAAATTACTTTGTGCGCATTATTTTTCTATGTTACTGGTCTAGAAGTTTAAATATGCTCATTTATAGTGGAATGATTGATACATGTGTATTGTGTGTCCGGGACATTATCTGATGAGAATATCATTTAAATATATAAAAAGCGTAGTTCGTTTTATAAAACGAACTACGCTTTTTATATAAATACTATATTACGAAGCCTGAAGAAATCTTCTGAAATAGAAATTCGTGTAATTTAAAAAATATATGATGATGTTATGCGCAAGAAAGTATGAACTACCAATTTAAGAAAAAAATTGTATTTGTCAGAAACTTTTGACATTAAAAATATTGATACAATCGACATGACGCCTGAAACAGTGCAGTGTTATGATATATCAAATATGACTAGACGACTACCTTCATATAACAAATAACTGAGTTTAACGATTTTTAATTTTAGAAACTTATATTCACTTACTAAAAATCTAATTAGTTATTGCAGAAAAATAGACGACTGCATTTACCTAATATGGTTAGTGTACTGGCCTTCGATGACACAAGTGTGGCGTGCTTAACTTAAAGAGTGCTGTTCATAACTGTGATCTGCATTGTGTGTGTCGCATCGTACAGGTTTTGAATTGTACTTTACATAATGTGTAACTGTTATACATCCTTAAATGATTACATAGACGATGTCGGGCGATAGATATTGTAGCCAGTAAGACATTGGGCGAAACTAGCCATCACTAAACTAGCCGGTTAAAGATTAACTTAAACGAATTCTTTGAACTCGGTAATAAAAATACAACTTTTATAAAATTTCCATATTGCACAAAAGGCAGCGCGCCGTGTCCGTACCAATTGACATTTAATAACTGATAAAAATATTTTGTTAATCTACTTAAGGAATCACGTGCGGGCGGCGCCGCCACAGCGACACCGCAGCGACACCGCAGCGACACCGCAGCGTCGCCATAGCGGCGCCGCCCGCTCACTCGCGACTCGAGATCAAATTGAGGCCGTCGCCTCCTAGCCCCGCCACACACACACCGGGCGCACTGCGGCTCACCGGGCGCCCGCGGCTCACCGGGGCTCACCGGGGCTCACTACCGACCGCCAATATCAAACGTACAAAAATATGTAGGCGTCAGCCCGCGCCTGTGCACACTCATATTATGCGGCCTCGACACTCCATCCGAGAATTTACATTTGTTAAACTACAAAATAACTTTTATGTAACTAACGGTGACCCCGACACTCTCTTCTGTACCGCGATCACCGGCACGAGTCTACGTCGACTGTCCGCCTGGACCCGGTCATAACAGTGGCAATAATTTAAACACGGTATTAAAACGAGTAAATACTTCCAAAAACTACCGCGCGTCGCCCGCAGGGCCGCGCCCGCTCCATATATAAGTATTAGTAAGTTTGTACTTTGATCATTATTTAAGTGCAAATAAAGGAACTCCAAAACTGGAGCGACCACCCGCTCGTCTCGGCTAACCGTCACGAACATCGCACTTATTGTTGCCAGCATACAAAAAGCTACCACTTTTGCGGTTCGCTATACAATATTACAGCAGGTTCTCATCTTGTTTTTTGATTCACATTCATCATTTGTTTTTTGATTCACATTTACCGAGCTTACCATTGTAGCTACTTATCAGAAAACAAATATTATGATTTTTTATAAGAACCTTCTATAACATTTACAATAAAATTACTACCAATTTAGTATATTATTTTTATAAAATGGCAACCATAAAATTTGACTATGAAAAAAGTCTTTCAGTTACGGTTAGGGAAGTAGAGTTCACGTGAGAGTATGAAACGGAACATTCAACCCGATTAGATCACTGAATGTGTATTTGAAATATGAATGCATGACCAGGTACGGTTGGGATACGTCTCTCTCTCCCTCTCTCTCTCTGTTAGCTAGCGAAATCGGTGGTGATCGAAATTTTACCAACCTTAGTAACTGTCGCTTGTCACTACGAAACCGAGACTGACAGTTTTGTGTGCGCTCTGAGACGTTAAATCACTGCCCAGACTCCGGGGCGTTACTGAGATGTTTTAATAGCATTTTCACCTCACACGGGAATCAAACTCGAGTCTGAAATGGTACATTGTAAAAATTTAAAAATGGATGCACGGATGCCCTGTCAATAGTTTTAGATGTTTATCACAGAATTTGGAGGTCATATCGCATCGCACGAACCGTATAGATAGGGACACTGAACGCGGAACAATTTTACTACTAACCATCTTTATCTAACATAGCATGCATTAACATATATCCGTCTCTGTCTAGTAAGGTTCCGCGGCTTGTCCCGTTTGACACGGTCACGTGAACTCGCGCTGGCAACTGGCCCACTCGCACTACAGGTCACAGGCGCGGCGGCACTGGCGCGCGCCTCTGCAACAACAACAACTAACCTTACAACACTGGCAGGATGGCCTCTGGCTTAGTTAAAGTATCATCAAACCGTCTCCCTTACGGGGTAGAACGGAAAGAACCAAACGTTTACAGACTTTCCGATTCAAAACAATTCACCGGTTCAGCAGATGGGGGTGATTCCCTTGGACGTATTTTACCGACCTGATAACGAATACCGCTTATTCTAGGCAGATTTACGTGCTTATTCGAGGTATACAAGCGCTAACATAAAAAACCTCGAAAAATACTTAATAACACATTCGGGAATCGAACCAGGGACCTCGCGATCTGAGCTGAATTTTTATACCCCCTTCTTTCTTTTTAATCTTGACCTGGGCCCCCTTTGACGAAAAAACCACTTGCCATTCTGCCAGGCAGTTCGTAAAAGCTGAAAGATTGGGCAAAACGTCGCTACCACTAGGTAGACGAGTTCTGCATCGTCTCGCCCAGATCTAGCACCACTGCCTTATTCCTGCCAAAGCAGCGTCAATGCTTGTCTTAGTTGTGCTTCGGTCTGGAGATTACGGTAGCCGGTAAACTTATACATGTGGCGTTAACATCTCACCACACTGGTTGCAACACACCATTACCAGCTTTGCTGTCTATAGGCGAAGGTTGTTTTTCTTCCATCAGGATAACCATCTATCTGCCTGTTTACTATTCTGTAATATATCTTATGATCCAACGCGAGTGGCAGCGTTACTTATGCTCTAACAATAAAAATATTTGAACAAATTGTCACCTTGCGGCTTATTTCGCCACTTTCATGTCTTGTGTTTATACTATGAAACACACATTTGATGTGTGACATTTATTTTGTATAGATAAAATCATAAGTATCAGTGTTTGGAAGATAACCTCACCTCCAGAAACCGGAGAGCAGCGACAACTGGCTGTCAGTTGTCGATACCTGCCAAAATGTGGAAGAGAGCACCAGTAGGACCCAGAGAGATCATCAACCCAATCAGAGAGATAATCAGTAGAGCTCAGAGAGATCACCAGCAGAACACGGAGAGCTGCCGGCACAGTAGAGCGGCGTGTGTTACCTGCGCGGGGGGGGCGCGGGGCGCGGGGATCACCAGCAGAACACGGAGAGCTGCCGGCACAGTAGAGCGGCGTGTGTTACCTGCGCGGGGGGGGCGCGGGGCGCGGGGATCACCAGCAGAACACGGAGAGCTGCCGGCACAGTAGAGCGGCGTGTGTTACCTGCGCGGGGGGGGCGCGGGGCGCGGGGATCACCAGCAGAACACGGAGAGCTGCCGGCACAGTAGAGCGGCGTGTGTTACCTGCGCGGGGGGGGCGCGGGGCGCGGGGATCACCAGCAGAACACGGAGAGCTCCCCGCCGTGCGCGCCGCCCACCGCGCGCCACGACCGCACGCCGCCGCCGCCCACCTTCAGCTGCAACACACGCGCGCGCACACACACCTTACAACCCCTTACTCCTCGCGCACTCGCCCACGACCCACCCGACGAGTTTATGCAATACCTACGAGGTACATCTGGTAACATATACCACCTGTTCCCATGATACAACCTTTGTCATAATATAGCATGTCTAATCTTATATATTAATACGTAAAACGAAAAATTTGTTAACCTTTTTACGAAAATTAAGCGAACAGAGAAGTAAGAATTTGACCTAGAAAATTTAAATTTGAGAAAGCAGTCAAAATTTTTTATATAATATGCATTAAAAAACAGTAATTTATGAAAATTTCATTTAACACATTACCATGCATTTAAAAAACATCAAAATACATATACACACATATCCTCTTAAGAAAATACCGGGAAATAATCAATCTATCTATATATATAAAAATCAATTGCTGTTCGTTAGTCTCGCTAAAACTCGAGAACGGCTGAACCGATTTGGCTAATTTTGGTTTTGAATTAATTGTTGAAGTCCAGGGAAGGTTTGAAAGGTGAGAAAATATAGAAAAAAAATAAGAGTAGTTAAAAAGGCAGAACAACGTTTGCCGGGTCAGCTAGTAATACATAAAATGTTAGTTATTCATCTAAATTTATTTTATCGCCTTCAAAGCGGGCATGTTTCTTCAGAAACGATACATAATAATAGTAATATTTCAATAAATATACGAATAATCCGATCATTAAAACATTTTTTTAACACTTTTTCGAAATTGTGTTCAGTTCTCGCTGCGAATTCCCCTTTGTCTTCTATCGGATGGGAACGACAATTTGAGTTTTGGAAAAAGAAAGATGTCGGCTGGAGCCGTATCTGGTGAATAAGATGGTTGCTCGATTATATTTGTAGAGTTTTTGTTCAAAAATTCGTTCGTTCGAAGACGATAAAATAAATTTGGATGTTGCTGACATTTTGTATACTTAGTATTCATCGTTTGTCGGTTGTTTCTTGACAAAATATGTGTGAATATATATGTATTAGGTTGTGTCTCAAATTCATGGTTGTGTGTATTGTATAATTTTAATAAATTTATGGTATATCAATGTTACGAGCTTAGAGTTATACGTAAATACACACTGAGTAACACTTATAGCAGTGCCACAGTATAGCAGTGGCAAATCAAATACCTTTTTGCGAATTAATTTAAATGTAATTCGATAATAAGAACTTACAATAGTAATAGTTGCTGGTATACTAAGCCACGAGGATTTTAGAATGCTATATATCTGAATATTATATGTATATCTCTTTCCATTGGGATAGACATCTAAGCAAATCTCACAAGCGTAAGTTATCCTAAAATATAAAAAAAATTAAAGAGTTTGCAAAATCCTAAAGTGCAAAACTGCCTCCTGATATAGAGGTTTTCCTATTCGGCTCAAATTATGATTTCCCGGGTTCAATCCCCGGGTCTGACAACGCGTTTTGAGGTATTTACGTGGTTTTTTCCAAAAATTCAAAATCTCAGTAACAACTCGGAGTCTGGCGAGTGGCGTATTACCTACCACTTCCGTAGCTCGGATGAGTACGTAAAACCGTCGAACCCGGTTATCACAGCGGCGATGGATATCTCCATTCATCTCGCCAACCGAAGAAACGGTGAATCGTGGTGAACCGGAAAGTCAACCGACATTCGGTTTACTATGTCCGTTATGCAAGTGAACCGGGCGTAATGATACTACTTATATGTTAACGTATTTTTCTAAGGAGGAAGCGGTCTTAATACAGCTAAAAATCTAAAAATAAATATTTGAAAATAATAATAATACAATATTAGACAACATTATAGAGATAAGGACGTGTCGGCGAGAAGTGAGTCAGTTTTATAAAGCGATTGAAAGTTAAGGGATAAGGATGTTGTAATGAAAAGTGATAAAGCGATTTAGTCTGTATACGGTAAGTGTTTTGGTTTGGTTATTCTGTTTAGTCGGCTAGTCTTAGTGTGAACATAGCGACAGTGCTATAAGTGTTACTCAGTGTGTATTTACGTATTGCCAACATAATACGAACTCTAAGCTCGTAACATTGATATACCATAAATTTATTAAAATTATACAATACACACAACCATGAATTTGAGACACAACCTAATACATATATATTCACACATATTTTGTCAAGAAACAACCGACAAACGATGAATACTAAGTATACAAAATGTCAGCAACATCCAAATTTATTTTATCGTCTTCGAACGAACGAATTTTTGAACAAAAACTCTACAAATATAATCGAGCAACCATCTTATTCACCAGATACGGCTCCAGCCGACATCTTTCTTTTTCCAAAACTCAAATTGTCGTTCCCATCCGATAGAAGACAAAGGGGAATTCGCAGCGAGAACTGAACACAATTTCGAAAAAGTGTTAAAAAAATGTTTTAATGATCGGATTATTCGTATATTTATTGAAATATTACTATTATTATGTATCGTTTCTGAAGAAACATGCCCGCTTTGAAGGCGATAAAACAAATTTAGATGAATAACTAACATTTTATGTATTACTAGCTGACCCGGCAAACGTTGTTCTGCCTTTTCAACTACTCTTATTTTTTTCTATATTTTCTCACCTTTCAAACCTTCCCTGGACTTCAAGAATTAATTCAAAACCAAAATTAGCCAAATCGGTTCAGCCGTTCTCGAGTTTTAGCGAGACTAACGAACAGCAATTGATTTTTATATATTTAGATTTCTTATATTGATACGCGGGCAAATCTGGGCGATTCAACTAGTCATTTATAAAGCAACAACTAAAGGCAAAGCTTAATCAGTTTATCTAAAAATTGTAACGTTTTAATGAAGGCAATTTAAATACCGACAATTTTAATTGAATAATTTAAATTCCATGGCAACACATCTCCCTGTATATATATATATATATATATATATATATATATATATATATATATATATATATATATATACAGGGAGATATATATATATATATATATATATATATATATATAGATTGATTATTTCCCGGTATTTTCTTAACAGGATATGTGTGTATATGTATTTTGATATTTTTTAAATGCATGGTAATGTGTTAAATGAAATTTTCATAAATTACTGTTTTTTAATGCATATTATATAAAAAATGTTGACTGCTTTCTCAAATTTAAATTTTCTAGGTCAAATTCTTACTTCTCTGTTCGCTTAATTTTCGTAAAAAGGTTAACAAATTTTTCGTTTTACGTATTAATATATAAGATTAGACATGCTATATTATGACAAAGGTTGTATCATGGGAACAGGTTGAAACAGAACCTGTGACATAAATACATATACAAATACTGTAGCATCTATATTAATGTTTGGATGTTTGGATGCATTGTTGTTACTCAATCACGCAAAAACTACTGAACGGATTTAAATGAAATTTGGCACACAGGTAGATAATAACCTGGAATAGAACATAGGCTACTTTTTATCCCGGAAAAATTAAGCAATCCTGCGGGATTCACCAAAAAATGTATAATGCAGCGGGCTGCACGCAGCAGGTAGTACATAATAAACTCCCAAACTCATACATCTATGCTCGTCACACAGATGTTTATCCCTACCGGGAATCAGCACAAGCTACATTGATTAGTAGTTAGGTGCGCTAACCACTCGACAACATACACCCCGTATGTTAGGAAGACAGTTTTATCATGACATAAAAATACTACTTTCCGTGTGCAAACGGGTTACAGTCAGTAGTCGCTAACCGGTAGTCGGTAGTCGGTGAGCACTGAGCGGCGAGTGCGCGTGCCGCCGCCATTCAGCCAGGCCCGGGGACGTGACGGACATTATATCTCATTTATACACGCCGGGACACCATACGGGGCTATTAATACAGTTTTTGTAATGTTTAGCGATTATGTTTACGTTCGACTTTCAATTAGCGGACTCAGTGGTTCGAGTACGGCCCTGGTAACAGAATTTTATCAAATACTAGCTGACCCAGCAAACGTTGTTTTGCCATTCATATTAGGAATCTATAGCGGACAAACAACGTGACACGTAATTTATATAAGTCTACGGGATTGTCCTTCCACGCAGCCTAAATGGCATTAAACTTTATATGGTGGTTAACTATTCTTACATTTTCTATTTTTCCGCGCATTTTCTTAATATTTTCTTTTATAAGAACCTTCTCCTTACAATTACAAATACAATAAAAAAAAAATTACCTAAATTGGTCCAGCCATTCAGGCGTGATGTTGTGACCAAGGAAAATAGGGATTGATTTTTATATATATAAGATTTAACGTAATAATTTCATGTTTTAATTATATAATTAAAACATGAAATTATTCCCTAAACAAAAAATAAATTGTGACAATTCGTACAATTAATGTTTTTAACAAATTTTGCAGAAAAGAAAAAATTACTTGCTTTGAAACCGACATCTTAAAAAAGGTTCTCAGACTTTTTATATCATAACCGTAAGACAGCAAACAAGCAGATTGCTCTCCTTACGGAATGAGACAACCATTGCCTATAGACACGAAAGATGTTAGTGGTGCGCTGGTACCCGTGTGGAGGAACTTAACGCCACATACATTAGTATGAACCAATACAATACAAATACTTTATTTGCACAAATTAGGCTTAGACAATACGATTAATATAATTGTTTCCATTATGCTACTCAACACAAAATAGGGCCCACTTTGATTTCCGTCTTTAAAATATTTTTGTAGCTTTTAGGGATAGATATAGTTAGTTAATTTAGTTAGTTAATTAAAGTTTTATTAATTATTCAAAGTAAATGATTTGAAAAACTTATACACATAAAAATGAAATAATAAAATTTACCTTTAAGAACTTTATAAATTTTGATTTGTTATTAAAAATTAATAACCATTTTTAATAACAAATAAAAATTTGTTTGTTATTTAAAATAATTGATTTGTTATTTAAAACAACCCTAACCCAGAAATACAAACATCTATGCTTATTACATAAATACCTGCCCCTGTCGGGAATTGAACCCGAGCCCCATTGATTGCGTAGTCAGGGTCGCTAACCGCTCGACCAACGGGGCAGTCTCGGTTGTCTCACCAGACGGAAGTGGGAAATATATCCCACTTCCGCCTCCATTTTCAGCCCCTTTGTCATCATTAACAAATTATAGAAACCATTCATAATAACAAAACGATCTCAACTGTCTCAGCATTCTGCATCTGGGAGTATCTACTAGTCAATCAATGGGGTCCGGGTTCGATTCCCGACAGGGACAACCATTTGTGTGATGAGCACAGATGTTTTTATTTCTGGGGTTGCATGTTTATTAAATATATTGTAGTATTTATATATGTATCTCTATGTATTAGTATCGTTGACTAACACCCATAACACAAGCAAATAATTTTCTTACTTTGGGGTCAGATCAATTCGTGTAATTTGTCCAGTGATATTTATATATTTATTTATAAGATTTGAATAATCTGTTACTTGCATACTAACATTGCAAGTTAAATAAAACTTGTAACAAGACAAAATTAAAAATTTCAAAAACCCCCGACACATCCACAGACCGCCATTCTACTACATATGCATCATTTTTAAGAGCAAAACGTGAAAGTAGCTGATGATCTTCAAAAGGGGATCTTACAGCATCAGGTTAAGGTTACCACGATTTCTTACTCAATGAACATGAGTTGTTTTATTGCAAAGCTCCCATGGCCTCCAGCTCCACTATGCAACCCTGGAAATCATTTTGATTCGAAGCGTATGTAAAAATATAACAAATGAGACCACACTCAAAGAGCTCATTTTGTTTAGTGTAGGAGTTCCATAGCCACTTTCTAGTCCTATTATCAAACCCTACGAATCTCCTAGTAATAAAGGCCAACTATATATCCGATGGCCACCTTCCAGTTCCATCATTATTATATCTTACAAAACATCTGGCAAGTGTTTGTCAAAATAAACCGAATTAGCCCACATTCGATGGGTTAATTTAGATTAGCTTAGAAGTTCTCATGGACTTCTTCCAGCTCTATCAACAGACACTGGAAAACATCTTGTTTGAAATTCCTTAAAAGAACGAATCAAACGAGAACCAAATCGATGTTGCTGCTCAATTTTCATTTATTCGTTCATTCGTTTCGTTCCCATGGCTTTTCTCCTACTTTACTTTTATGTAAGGACCTAGAAATTACCTAACACTAGATTATTTGTCAAAACAGAACAAATGATTTCAAACAAGATGGTTTATCCCGTTTAGTTTAAAAGATCGTGTAGCCACCTTCCAGTTACATCAATAGATTCTTAAAAGTATCCAGTACCAAACAGTAAGCCAAAACAAACCCAATTAACCCATATTCGAAAGGTTTATCTGGTTTAGCGAGATCTTATGGACTTCTTCCAGTTTATCTTCAAAAACTGGAATTCAGTATCTTCGAAAGTCCTTATTAGAACGAACCTAATGAGATGAAAATCGATGGTGTTGCTCAATTTAAATTCAAAGTTCTCATAACCTCCTTCCTGCTTCATCATAGGACGATAGAAATTATCTAGCACCAGGGTATTTCGCAAAACAGAACAAATGTGTCCTAACTCGATGATTTTATCTTGTTTAGTTTTAAGGTTCCCATAGTCACCTTCAATTTCCATTGTTAAATTTAAAAAAAAACATAGAATATGCCATAGAAACCGAAGCAACCCATACTTAATGGGTTGTTCTGGATTAGCTTAGGATTTTTCATGGACTTCTTGCCGTCCTATCATCTCAGACCTGAAGCCATCCTGCTCTACAGACTTTAAAAGAACTAATTAGAAAAGTTATTAAATTTTAATTGGAAATTCCCATAACCTCCATCCTGCTTCATTACAAGACCCTAGAAATCATCTATCATTAGCGTATTTCTCAAAACAGAACAAATGAATCTAAGCTCGATGGTTTTATCTTGTTAAGTTTAAAAATTATCACGGCCACTTTCTAGTTTTATTATCATATCCTAAAGGTTATCCAGCACCAAAGTGTTTGTCAAAATAAACACAATCAGCCCATACTCAATGAGTTTATCTGGATTTGCTTAGAAGTTCATATAGAACTTTTCTAGTTCTATTATCGGGCACTGATAACCACCGTGTTTTAAAATCCTTGTAAAAATTTACTCCATTTTATTCCAAAGTTCCCATGACCTCCATCATCAGCTCTAGTATAAGACCTCGGAAATCGTCTAGCACCAGGATGTTTGTTAAAATAGCACAAAGGATCGTAAACTCGATAGGTTTATCTTGTTTAGTTCCCATGTCTGCCTTCCAATTCCGTGATCAGATATTAGAAATCGTCCAGCACCAAATTTTTTGCCATAATAAAATGAATATAATTATTAGTCCCCACTTGATGGATTAACCTGGTTAAGCTTATAAGTTCTCTTAGTTTTAAAGGTTAAATTTTATAATGTTAGCAATTGTGTCATGACCACAGTCAACTACCGAAACGTACAGAGAAACTAATTCGAGTGATGTCCACTCTTTGCTTACACCTACATTATTTATGAATCGTAACCAAACTAATTTATTTTGGGTTTCAAGCGGTCTACGTCAATTTTAGTTTAGTGTAAATAAATATAAGGAAAGCTTGACCTGACCTGCCTACTATAAATAAATAAATAATATCGCTGGACAAATTACACAAATCGATTTAATCCCAAAGTAAGCTAATTATTTGCTTGTGTTATGGGTGTTAATCAACGATACTAATATATAGAAGTACATATTGTATCAATACTGTTACATAATAAACACCCAATCCCAGAAATACAAACATATATTATGTTGATCGCACAAATGTTTGTCCCTGCCGGGAATCGAACGCGAACCCCATCGATTCGTAGTAAGGTTCGCTAACCACTCGACCAACGGGGCGTTAACTTTGAAGCAGTAGATCTCGCGACGACTAACTTTAAATAAACTATTACTATATAATGCAATACTGTACAACGACATTATGAAACTGCTTCCGATGATGAGGTGGACGTCAGCCAAGCCATAACTGAAAATAATGGACATGGCGTATTTTAATATTTTCGTGAGTGTGTGTTCCGGCCGCGTGGGGTCAGCGACCGCGGCACTCGCTGCCCGATAACGCGGCCCTGATTATATTTTCAAGATACGACAGTACACAAACACGGCCGAACGCATCCTACACGTGTCATCAGATAACATCTTATTATATTTCTTCACCTTGTTACTTTTAATAGCAAATACTTATTCTACTGCTAAAACTCAAATAAAATAAATCTTTAATGTCATTCACACTACCGGTTATCTAATTTGAAAAATGTATTGAAACAAAACTGTGTAAAAAAGATTATTATGAAATAGCTAATTATTTAAACGACAATAAGCAGGAGATTTAAAAGACATTTCACAAAATCGCCCAACTTAAATTTAAATATTTTCTAATCGATGCGAGAGCTCGACATCGTCGTCCATATAGTGCACCAAGTGCTGGTAAAATGAAAATAGTATTGATACTTTTAATGTTTTAATTATTACTATGCGGTACTAATTTTGGCACACGGACGTAGCGGATTTTATACTATTTTATAGTATTCTCTTTTATTTATTTTTAAAATTAAAATAAAAAATAAATGAATATTATTTAAGTGACTTATTTTTGCATATAGAATAGAATATAGTTTTATTCTATGAATTTCTATAAGAAAATGTCATTATTTGATAACAAAAAAACCCAGTTAATGTTTCGTTAATTTTCGTTGAAATAGGCATATTTGCTTAATTAATTAGATATAGTTATAAATCTTTTAGGAAAAAGTAATCCATTCAGGCAGAATTGTTGGATCTTTCTGGTAATTTAGTATTTTTTCTAATTATGTTTATTGATTCTAGCAGTAGCAATACTTTTTGGAAAAATAGCTTCCTTGCGTAAATGTCGGAACTTGATTTCGGAGAACATTTATTATAAGAAATCAATTGATGATTAATAAATCTGTTTCATTGGGGCAATATTTAAAAGATTAACTATCTAATGGTACCATTTAATTAAATAAAAGTACCTTATAATATGAAAAATTAAGAGTTGGAAAGTATTGATTTCTCGTCAAAAGTTGGTCTAAAGTGTGCACTGTCTCTTAATGTTGCTCTTTTATTGTTGTTGTAGCATATAACATCTTTAAAAAAATACTCATAGAAAAGTCAAGGCCACTGAGTTTCTTCCGTCGATCTTCTCAGCGTGTGAACAAGTTTCGGATCCGGAAGGCTTAAAAAATTGTTGATTCGTCAAAATATTTTTTTTTTTTAAAAAGAACATTTGAATTCTGTATTCTTTTAAAATAACTCTTGTTATATTCAAGATACAATAACTTTAAATTTGAGCTTAAAAATAATTTTATTTGTAATGACGTTAAAACCAAATTGGTTAACTAAGGAATTTTACAATGTGAGTACGAGCATGTTTAGAATATCATTAACAGCGAAGTTTCGAGAAGTACTTACATGTTATGAGCCATTAAAGTGTGTAGGTAAAGTAGCATATAAATTGTCTGCCATAAATGTCATAGTTTAACAAACAACCAGATGGATCCCCCTGATGGATAGAGACGACCATCCCCTATATACATCAACGATATTAATAATTCGTTGCCGTCTGTGTGGCGGATGGAACTACCAATGCAAAAATTTTCCTAATATGTGCCCTTTAAACCGTAATAAGCAGACAAGCACTAACGCAATTGTGGGTGTAATATTTTTTTTCATATTTTAATTTTTGGGAGTATATTAACTTCATTATTTTTGTATTTTAGTATGCAAACATTATTAATTCCCCCCTCTTAAGTATAGTATTCGATGTATCTCACAGTTGACAATGAGGCGTGTTCGCTGAACAGGCTCTGGAGCAATTGGCAGCTGACCCTAATTTTGATCGAAAAATCATCTACAGCATTAAGCCTATTTCTGGATGAATGGGAACGTGAACATACAAAATTGTCGAATTTGGGACGATATCATTCCACATGAGATTCAAGAACGTTCAATGCATCTCAAAAAAGTTACTATTTGGTGGTGTGAATTTTGGGTTGGCGGCGCCATCGTTCACCGTCAACGGTGAGCGCTGTAGGTCGATGATTACCAAGCTTTTTGGCCTGAATCGGATGATATCGACACCAACATCATCTGGTTTCACCGGGACGGCGCTATGTGCCACTCAGCTCATGTCACATTGGACATTCTGCACGAGTGATTTCAGCATGGTCATATCATGTAGGAGGTGATATGAAACTGGCCACCGAGATCATGCGATAGAGTCATTTGACTTTTTCTTGTAGGGTGTGCTTAAGTCGCAGATTTATGGGAATAAGCTACAAACCATAGCGGCCCTCGAAGCCAACATAACCAATGCAATAGGTCAAATTGTCTTGACTTATGCGCTAGAGTCATGGAAAATTGGACATTTCGGATGCGAACCACCTAGAGAAGCTGCGGCGGACACGAACGATGTTATATTTCCCATCGACATAGAATTACATTGATTTCGCTGATATTTCCACACAAAATGGCATCGATAATTCGATAGGCATTTCAACCGAATAAACAATTTCAATGATATCTCACACACATTTTATTTAAATTTAATAATAATAAATAACCGTCGTCTGGCAGTCGACTGTTGTTCAAATGTGAATTTCTCGCTTTGTAGGTCTAATTCCCAAGATAAGACCCTGTGCCTTAAATTTAAGCAGCTGGTAACAGGTGAGCGTGGTGAGCGAGCGAGGTGAATACTAAACATTATGTACGCGGGGAGCAGCTAGCTCACAGCGACCTAGTCCGCGTGATCCACACACATCTCTTCCTTTTACTCAGTATAGTCAAAGGTATCTAATGTTACTCAAAGATATTGTAGCTCTATATTACCGAAAGTATTTATGAAATCGGTCTAATAGTTTTAAATTTATCCAATACAAACAAATAATTCTAACTTCTTTGTAATACTAGTAATAATTATAGTAAAGTCTACCATCGTAAATTGTACTTGATATAGTTCTGCAATGCTTCACAAAGGTACGGCACCTCTTCCTTAACTAATTCTGTCATCACTGCATCAGTGCTTGACACTGTGCAGAAGCTTCAGGCTACCTTACCGTTATCAAAAAGACCGCTCACCGGAGATTAATTTAAGCGCGGATAGTACGAATCATTATCGTCTTCAATGTAGATATAAGTATATGCAACGATTATCTCTCACCATCGAGGGTGTGATCTCTGATATAATAATATCTAAAAAGGGTATTAATTTGTTTCACTACATTATAACTATTATCTACATTCCATACATCTGTCAGGTGGCTTAAATGATATGGGGAAATAAATTAAAAATTATACACAATTTATATAGTTACAGTCAGTGCGCTGTAGTATGGTGACAGTTGCCTGTATGACGTTGACATCTGTCAGTACCCATTACCAGGGATGTGACATTACGCAATTCATTTTTATTGGTAACGATACTCGCAGCATAAATCTAGTTCTCGTTAATATGCTTACGAAAAATAGCTTAAAAAGAAAATTATTATTTAATTGGTATTTATGATATGGAATTTATAACATGTGTACACATTTAAGAAGGTCAAAAGCATAACTTCTTGGAGCAAAGTTGTCTTTTTGGATGAAACGTGGCTAAACGTTAACCAAGCAGTAGGTAAAAGTTGGACTGACAATACGGCACAATTTTGTACCAAAGTGCAGGAGCGCAAAGGTGAAAGCCTCATTGTTTGTCACGTAGGTACAACAAGTGTATTCGTCCTTAATTGTTTGCTGTCTTATAACTAAAAAAAACTACGGAGTATCATGAGGAGATGAACTACGAACAATTTAAAGATTGGTTTATAAGTCTATTAAGTATTTTAAAATAGCCTATGACCTTATAATAATTGACATCGCACCCTACCATACGATACAATTTAAAAAATCCCAAATCAATCCAACTGCTGAGTGAAACAGTAAATATAAAAATGTTAAAGACGGAGCTTGTTGCCTTAGTCCGGCGGCGGCGTCATAAGCCACAAACTACACAACCTACGCTGTGGACGAGATGGCAAAAAAAGACCACCAGGTTCTGCGACTACCACACTACTATTGCCAGTATAACGCTATTGAGCTAATTTGAGCCCACATAAAAAGTATGATTTTAATTTCAATACTAGATTAGACGTATTCAAGTGTAGTTTTAAGCATTTCGTATGAAATAAATGATTATTGTATTGACTGAATTGAAATGCTTTTTTTTTCATTAGTCCGTTTATTTGTAGGTTACGTCGCAAGAAATACTAATTCGCCGCCTTTTAGAGTAAATAATACGTTGAAATGTTGGCCCTACTCCAAGAGGCCATAAACAATGTTCAACCTGAAGACTGGTCGAAGGTCGTGAATAAAACAAAAAGAGACATTATGTCTGATTGGGATTGAGACATCTATATTGAGAACATGATGGAGTCATCGTTAATAATTATATCCGTCACAGATTCAGATGATGAATTTAGTAAAAATTCTGATTTTCCTGACTTTGATATGAGTATTGAGAGACGAATAAAATGTATTTTTTCTTAGCAATATTTTAAACAACCTTACCCTATATAAGTTCTGTTGTTTTATTTCTATAATTATAGACTTTTTAACAGTAAAAACTGAATTACGCAAAATATACGTTTTTTATTATAAAAAACATCGACTTCGACATCGAAAACATCTTAGCAGTACATCCCATCATTAAATACGTCTATGGTGTTACGTTGTGCGCATAACACTTTGCTTAATTTTTCTTTCAATTTGATTTTATTTGTAGAGTATGTAGAATATTATGGTCGAGTTTAATTTAATTTACTACAATTATTAATGATTTAATATATTACGAACGTGGTACGACTGAAATACTAAGTCATTATATTTTGTGAATTGCGGCAACTTTCAATAGTGAAACGAAACGTTACTAAAACTGTCACCCGCACCATGCTAAAACGTACAGACTATAGCGAGAATCCCGCCCCGTTGGTCGAGTGGTTAGCGACCCTGACTACGCAATCAACGGGGCTCGGGTTCGATCCCCGACGAGGACAAGCATTTGTGTGATGAGCATAAATGTTTGTATTTCCGGGTTTGGGTGTTTATTATATATATTCTGGTATTTATATATATATTTCTATGTATTAGTATCGTTGACTAACACCCATAACACAAGCAAATATTTGCTTACTTTAGGGTTAGATCAGTAAGTGTAATTTGTCCCGTAAATATTTATTTATTTAATCAAGATTTATTCATATCTATTTTATTTTATAGGATAGCAAAAAGGCAGATGGTTCTCCTGATAAAAAGAGATAACCATCGCCTATAGACATCAAAGATGTTACTGGTACTTTGCCATCCGTGGGGCGGGGTCGGTTTACCGACACACACAAAACTGGGACACTACAGTAAAAAGCACCGATGCTATTGCGGAAGGAATAGGTTAGACGGTGGTAACGAGCTGGGTCGAGGTGTGGCGAAACGTTACCACCTAGTTAGTAGTCACGATAGTAGAGACACGTTTATTTATGTCATTAGCTTTCTCGCGCCTATTCCGAGATGGCTAGTTATAAGGCAATTGTTCTATTCTACAAAAAGGGCCCCGGATCAATACGGAAATGATGACAAGCTGTTAGGCCGATTGTGATTCTTAAAATTTGACTAAATTTATTTTTCCTATTCCTATAAATGGTGTCGTTTTACCCCGGGGTTATAATTGATGCAACTGAAATAAGACATAAAGCGGTGTGCCGTGGGAAAGAAACACATGTGGCTGATAAAAATTATGGCCGCCAGTAGGGTACTGTAGGGTTACCACCTACATATTAACAAGTAATTATTATCACGCTACTTCCCTTGCCGTGTAGGTAGAGTGAATTGTACAACTGCACAGTGTAATCGTCACATATCGCAATCCATCATTTTACACGACATACATTTTTCATTGTTATTATAATTAGTATAATTATGAAAATTCGGCCATCAAGAGAGCTGCGCGTCCTGACTAATCATTAGCTATCAAGTGTATCATCAATATTAAATCAATATAATATAATCCATAATCAATATGGTTTATCAATAGCATTTATCAATCTAATAGTGTGCTAACTAGCAAGAACCTGTACAACATCTATAGACTTTCCGGTTCGCCACGATTCAACGGTTTGTCAGTTGGCCAGATGAGTGGTGATCCGCATTGCCTTTTACTAACGATCATCGCTTTTTTCTGGCAATAACCGGGACCGACTACCGACGGCATTACGTGCTCATCTGAGGCACGAGAGTGATAACACGTCACTCACCGGACTCCAAGCTGCAGCTACTATTTAACATTAAATAGGTAACACTTGAAACACCTATCCTCTTTCTGTCCTTTAGCGTCACTGTCTGTCTCTGTCATGTTTCGGTTTGGAGGACAAAATATCCGGTATCCCAAACCACGCTAATGGCAACGCACCATTTCATCTTTGGTGTATATAGGCGAAGGTGATCATCAAGTGAGTCATCTGCTTGTTTACTATCTTAAGATATAAATAAAATGCCACCTGCTTTGTCAAAAGTTTTGATATCTTTATATAAAAAGAAAAGTCCTGACTCACTGACTGATACATCAACGCCCAGCCTAAGCCCTTAAACCAAGAAATCTGAAAATGTTCACAGGAGTTCACAGGCAATTCGTAAAATGCGAACGATTGGCTATGCGAGTCACTACTGTAGAGTTTTGCATTGTCTCGCCCGGGTTTTACTTGTCACTGTCGTGTCCCGGTCTGGAGGGTAAGGCAGCCGGTAAACTGACATTAAACTCCGCCACGAGGGTAGCAACGCACCATTAACACCTTTGGTCATAGGCGATGGTTGTCACCTTCCATCAGTCGAGTCATCTGCTTGTTTGCTGTCTTATATCAACAAAATATGTTAATTTACTCGCGGACGAAGTTGCGCGGGTCAATTAGTATCAATAAGATAAGACCATAATGAACAGCTTTAATGCCATTTGCAATAAATATATGAATCGGTTGTCTGTCCTTGTCACATCATTAAGTCAGGTTTACGTAAGTCTGCGACAGTGACGTCTTCAAATGTAACTATTACTATTTATCCGAGCGTCTTCACTTTTTTACAATGCCACAAATAAACAGGTAAGACATGTACACATACATAGAAGACTTTGCGGCAGGAGTTACAGAGTAAACGATATGACAAAACCGCAATTACTTCAAAAATACCAGAGTGCTAAGTGTGAGTTTTTCTTTTCGCATTCGATCGTGAGCGCGTTTGGAGTTTACTAAGAATTTGTATGTGTTTGTACAGCGCCACCTAGTGGTAAACGTGAGAAACCAGTTTACCACTAGGTGGCGCTGTACAAATCACATACAAATTCCTAGTAAACTCGAAACGCGCTCACGATCGAATGCGAAAAGAAAAACTCACACTTAGCACTCTGATCAGTTTGACGGTAGCGAGACCTTAGTTCAGGGCTCGGGGCTACAAGCAAGTGTTTCAAGAGGTCGCTTGTTTGTGTGTTACATTGCGTAGCACAGCCATATTGACAGGAAATGCTTTAATAGTAAAATTACCATCACAGGTGAGTAATTATTATATCCGGCAGATTTTTTACCCGACTACGGTTTTTGAGCAAGCGATATCATTATTAAATTTTCATTACATTTTTTTTTATGTTAGGACCTAGTGCTGGGTGACGTTTTATTTAGATTCTTCCTGCCGTACCTGCTAACCCGTAACCCTAGTAGCTATACACACGTGTTCCCGTGTCGTCGTCCGCCAGACATGTGCACATGTTGCTGGCATTAACAATAACTAAAGATGCATCATGTTACAAACCGTGAGTTAACAGTATGGATGGCAAATGTTACAACATATTACACACTAACAAGTAAAACTTGCTGCCCCATTTCTAGTTTGATTCGTGCATTCGACGTGCCTATTACAATGGTTCACGTCTGGTCTATTATCCTGTTATTGGTCGAAAAATATGGAGTATATTTTCGATCTACGAGTTTCTGTCATGTTGGAGTTTAATCTATTTATCTATACATATAATAAAATCGTAGGAAAGTCAAAACTGTACATTGAATTTTTTTTTTAAAAGAATACTTGGGGCGTGATTTACAAACGATATCGAAGCCAAAAATATAGTTTTGAGAATTTTTGTCTGTTTGTCTGTATGTATGTCCGGGGTAAACTCAAAAGTACTGCATGGATTTACTTCAAATTTAGCGTGAATATTATTAACAGGTGGGGTCAACATATAGGCTACATATTATCACGCTATCACCTACGGGGAGGAGCTGTGCGGAGTTGCGGGCAACAGCTAGTAATATACAATAAATGCAGTTACTACCTGCTGCATCTTATCGAAGTCGAGCGCGGGGCGGTGGCGGCGCGGCGGCGGCAGCGGCGCGCGGCGGCGGCGCGGCGAGGCGCGGCCCGCGCACGCGCACGCGCCCGCCCCCGCCCCCGCACCCGCCCCCGCCCCCGCCGCCGCCGCGCGCCGCGGCTTCAGCGCTTCCAGCGGCGGAGACGTGCGGAACCGGACCGGCGTCTCTACCTGGAATACACCGATACACTGCTCGACCATTACATTTTACTGGCTAATGAACACCTAGCAGCCAAATAGCTGAAACCCGATTATTTTTCCCCGTGTTGGTTCCGGGCTCCTTTGAAGAATAGACCAACCGCCGTTCTGCCAAGCAGGTCGTAAAAGGCCACCGATTGGCTATATACGAGTCACTACCATCGTGGCTACTAGGTGGTAGATTTCTGCATTGTCTCACCCGGGTCTGGTACCACCGCCTTACCTTTTCCTATCGCAATAGCGTCAGTGCTTGTCACTGTCATGCTCCGGTTTGGAGGGTAAGGTAGCCGGTAAACTTATGCATGTGGCATGAGTCCAAGCCACAAGATAGCAACGCACCGTTAACACTTTTGGTGTCTATGGTTTTATGGTTGGTGGCGATGGTTGACTCTTTCCATCAGGAGACCCATCTGCTTGTTTTCTACCTTACAATATAAAAAAAATGTCACCTTGCAGACCTCACGAAACACGGATACTTCTGGAAAAGGGTTAAGGGAGCGAAACAGAGACCTGTCATTTATTCAGACTAGTTTCTGCGGTGTAGGGTGCATAGTGACCTGTATGAACTAGAGCGGAAGAAAATAAGAGGGGATAAGCAATACTTTTTATTCTCATGTACGTAGTATGTAGACGTTAATCTTTAAACCTAACGTAAGATAACATCATAAGTGTGATATGCTCAATCTCAGGCGATAAAGAATGATAACCTGAGGCAAGGAAAGGACATTTGTGAAAATTAGAACGTCGCCGTCGTCGGTACATTTTATACGATTCTGCTGCGACGAGGTCTGTTTGACATCGGTGGTAGCAAGAGTTTCTGGAGGGGATAACGTGTCACCTATTCTTACACCAGAAAACAGATAGCACGAAAACGTAATATATTGTACAGATCCAGTTTTACACATAGTCGTTCGATATCAATATATCGATGCAAATTTAAAATTAAATAAGATATTTCCAAATCAATTGAAATCTATAAAATTCAATAATGGAATGGCAGCGTGATATCTGCTGAGAATTACTATTACAAAGAACAGCAAACAGATATCTCAACCTGTATTAAATACAACGAAATCAAGAGAAAGACAAAATAAATATATAATAGTACCAGGTACAACTACAGTATAGCAATAATCGTATATTTTTACAACGTGTAGGCTTTTCAGCATCTAGCGAATATAACATGCGTCGTCCTTAAATACCCACTTATACCGAAATACAATCGAAATTTTATTTCAGCTGTATAATAATTCGACTGTGTTGTCATTTATTCTGATACGGAAACCATAAAACTCCAAACAATTTATTTTTTCAAGTCATATTGATATCAATTTCAAAATGGAAGAAGTTTTGGCTGTAATTATTTATATTTGTTACATCAGATCTCGGTTATTTATGAACCAATTTTTTTTTGTTTGGGAGGGTATACTTCTCGTTTGACCCCGTTTAAATTTTGTGATTTGATGCAGGATTCTAGATCTACTCAATCGGTTGTTATCTACAGAAAGTAGTTACAGTTTTACTACGTGGGTAGTTTGAAATATAAGTATAGCAGGTCCACATACGAAACGCTTGCAGCAGTAACACGAAATGAGGAACAGCTTTTAAAATCAACCTTTATTTAAAAACCATTATAGTCGTATTTGATGAAAAATTTAAATAAGGATATACATGTATAAAGCCAGAGAATTACATATAAAACAATACATTTATACAAATAGAAAAAACCGTTTCATACACAAGTAGGTATAAAAATAAAGTTTATCCACTCTTTAAACTATATTGTTAATAAATCTTCAGTAGCTCCGAAGATAATTGCCTGACTAGATACTTATTGCCTGCATCCGATTTGGAATGGGAACAAACGGCACATCAGATTTTACGAGTGCAGTATTTGGCAGGATGGAGGCGAATTTATGTTGGATTATAATAACAATAATAGTGAAATTATTGGGAATTGTTCTATTCCTGAATCAAGCAAGTTTCATGTGTATAAAAATTAAAAATATCAAGTCTAATCTCTTTCTGAGTAAGAAGGGTACGCCTAATATAAAATACTTGCCGACGTTCCGAACAATAGCTTGTTTGTTACGATAACCGGAACACAGGTTTTTTATTCTTCAAGTCGCAAGGATTTTGTTAACACATAACCACCATGTACCAAACTGCTACTGATATTGTAAGTTTCAAAAATAACCCAAATAACCCCTAATAGCAGATTTGCATGTCCCGAGGATGGAACCGGGGACATTATCTAAGTCGAATGGGGTTAAAACTAAACTAAAAGGTATTCGATCGGTTACATTCAAGTTTAAATTGATTCTCAAATGCTTAATTTCAATAACATTGAGATTAAGCCATTAAGTACAGAATTAATTTTAGATATTGCCTCACTGCGGTGTTGCCAGCAATTGCCATCGCTACTGTGTCGTATATGACAAATGATACTGTAACAACTGCTTGTAAATTATTTGTCTGTAAGACTGTTGTTCATATGGAATAGTGATTTACGACATTTGTATTCAAATAAGAATCCAAAACACTTAGAATGCACTAAAATTATTTAATGTTCAGAAATAACCATCGTTACATCACTAATCTGTTTTACATATTACTTATCTCGTGGAGGCAGGTGGGCACTTTCGTACTTAGTCGTTACTTACTACTGGAAGTAAAATTAAATAAAAAATTCTGGTAGGTTTCCCAAACTTCCGTGGTGCTATTAAAATGAGGCTTAACATGCTTGTAAAAATATCGTTTTTTAGAAAGAAAGAAGAAAGAAAATATTTATTTGCCAGAATATGGGTGTTTAAAGTTTTTAAAAATTAAGTTACCAATATATTCTACCATTATATGGTGTGCAAATATTTAATGCCATTAGCCATTTTATTATGCTTTGAATGTTCTTCTGTATCCTGCTTTAAGTGGGAGAAATAATGGGTATATTTTCTAATTTATTCTATAAGGAGAGGAAGATTCAGTGTCCTGCTAACTTTATATCAGACGACATCCTTATGTATGTAAATATACACGTATAATACCTTACAAAGACTAACAAGACACGTGTTTTATTGACAAAAAATTAAAAAACAGTAGCAGTCGTGGGACTGCCGATAGAAGTGAAAACGGAACTATTAAGTTGAGAGTAATTAAAACTATATGCAAAACATAGCTATAGATATACTATTATCATTAGCATGTCGGTGACGCGAACCGAGGATTTTACCCTCTACCAAAACGCTCAACGCGCCTAAAGAAGTTTTCACTTCAAAAACCAAAATCTATCGATTACATGTCATTTCAATTTTTCGCAATCGGTAGAAAATGCTGTCGGCCAAATTAATATTTGTTTCAGGTATTTGCGTGCTTGTGCCCCGGTGGCCTCCACGTCCTTACAGATTAAATTTTCGTGGCATGTGAATCTATGAGTTAGTTAATGTAATGGATGAAAGTTAAATGGCAAACCTTTGTGTCATCGTCGTCTGAGGAGGGGGCTCGGGCCGCGAGCTCGTCGTCGTAGGGCTCCGCAGGCCAGCGCCGCTTCTCGGGCGCCGTCCGCGCGGGCGAGGACGCGCCCCGCCGCCGGCCCTCGCCCCGCGCCGCCGGCGCCGCGCCGCCAGGACTTCCGTTGATCACCTGCACCGTGCACTCTTCTATCACGATTCGCTATGAGTACTGAGTGACGCATGCAATGCATGAATAGGGAAACTACTAATCGTTTTCTGGGAAAGCGGCGGAACAGATAAGAACAGTTGAAGTAAACCATATTTGAGCAACAACCGGCCCGCTGTAAGATATGATCCGGCCCGCGAGACATTTTGGAAAAACCCAATTTTAAAAATATTACTTATACTCACAGGAGTGACAGTGACGCGACAAACATCAAATCCTTTGATGTTTACTGCCTCACTCTTTGACAATCGTCGCCGCTTCTTTGAGGTTTGTCGCCTCACGGGCGACACATCAAAAAATTTATTGATTCTCGATTATTCTAAACTAGTATATTCCAGATTATTCCTTCATTTTGCCTTCTATAAGCGGGTGGGTTTTGGTTTTGTGTCCTAACGTTAATTCAGTTCTATTTGAGCAACCGAGATGATAACTTAGACAAGCGATATCCTAGCGAACTGCTCGAGCCGTCAACTTGGTTTGTGACTTCGTGTGCATCTTGAGTGGTTACTAACTATAGTTTGTTATTAAGTTTATTGAACGAAAAGTAAACAAAACTGATGTCTGGTGGAAAGAAACAAAAAATAGATACAGAGGGTCGTCAGTTTCAAGAAAAATGGACTGAAGAATTCTTTTTTTATCTTGCACAATGGTAAGCCTATTTGTTTGCTGTGTAATGAATCCATTCCAGTAATGAAAGATTTCAATATAAAGAGACATTACTCAACTAAGCATGCTACGCTGCACTCACTGACAGGACAATTAAGAACAACAAAATCCAGAAGTTTACCGCAAATTTGGAAAAACAGCAACAAATGATACATAAACAAAGAACACAGCTTGATAATAATGTGAAACCTAGTTTTATAGTTAGCTCAAATTTGGCAAAGGCATTAAAACCATTTGCCGATGGAGAATTTATCAGGGAGTGTATGTCAGAAGTTTGCATTATTTTGTGTCCTGAAAAGGAAAAAGAATTTGAAAAAATTAATTTGTCAAGACGAACTGTTGTTCGGCGTATAGAAATTATGGCTAATGATATAAAAACAACATTGACTAACCGGATTGTCTGACACAGTTCAACTGACTATATTTATTTGAGGTGTTGATAAGGAGTTCACTGTTACTGAGGAATTGCTTGCTTTACAGCCGCTTAAAGGAACCACTACAGAAGATGAAATTTTTATTGAAGTTCAAAAGGTATTCACAAGTTTTGGCTTGCCATGGTCAAAATTAATTGGAGTATGCCTTGAGATTTAAGGCAAAACTTGAACGTAATGTGTTCCCAGTCCAGTCCAGTATTGGCGCTATGTACTCTTCTGGGCATCTTAACAGATTCGTTGCGGATGACACGGCAACCGTGTCATGATTGCTTTTAACGTATGGCATATGACACGGGAGTCTTGTCATTTTTAAATCGATTATATTATCCCCCTCAAATTGCAATTTAAAAGGTTCTACCTGGAACAAAACCTTTACAATTTTCCACGTAAATCAAACTTGTAGGCTTCGATTCTGAATATTCTGTGAAATGGAAAAATTTAAGGTTGTCGACCTTATTTAAGCTGCATTAATATTAACAAACGAAACAAAAAACAAATATAAATTAAAAAACAAACTAATCGTTAATTTATTGATGTTAGTATATTCACGCCCGCATCCCCAAAGAATTAGGCAGAGATACAACCACTGGGTGCACTGACGAGAAGCCGAAGGCACTTAGTCCCACAATATGATTGATATTAACTTAAAAATATTTGTTTTGTAAGCAATATACACCCTAAATTCTAATTCAAACTTGAATTAGATCACATCGTGACCTTAACGGCGGTAGTCCTGCGTCTACTCGCTCGATCGGTGAGTACTAGGCATGGATAATTTAACAGTTAACATATTAAATTTCGTACTAAATTTTTTTAACAATTAACACATGTTATTTATACTAGCAAATACTGTTAAAAATTACCAATAACTTCATATAGGATAATAATGTTATTGTAATATATAGGCTACTACTGATATATAACATAAATAAATAACTGTTAAATATTAATTAATTTTAACAACATACCAGTTAACCTAATTTAACAATAATTTCCATGCCTGGTGGGTACGAGTACCACCGTCTTATCTATTACAGCCGCAATAATGTAACCACAAAACGCTACGTATCGAACGGACATCACAACCAAAAAACCCATCGATTTAGCTCTTATTTTTTCTAATACTTATTTTACAAAAGGTTTGCAACATCTGAATAAAAACGTTACTAACCTTCCATTATCACGAAAGCCCTTAGTAAACATACTCAAAAACCACTCAAAACAATGTAATCTTCCGTTTACACCCGTGGTTTGGTTTCAACTGTTTTTTCCCCGTATTGGTCCCGGGCTCCTTTGAAGAATAGGCCAACTGCCGTTCTGCCAGGCAGGTCGTAAAAGGCGACCGAGTGGCTAAGCGCGTCACTACCATCGTGACTACTAGGTGGTAGAGTTCTGAATTGTCTCGCCCGGGTTAGGTACCAACGCCTTACTTACGGTAGGAATAGCCTACCGCAATAGCGTCAGTGCTAGTCACTGTCGTGTTCCGGTTTGGAGGGTAAGGTAGCCGATAAACTAATGCATGTGGCATTAGACCTCGCCACAAGATAGCAAGACACCATTAACATCTTTGGTGTCTATATGCGAAGTTTGACTCTTTCCATCAGGAGACCCATCTGCTTGTTTGCTATCTTATGATATAAAAAAAACTGAATGAATCAAGTCTATACACGCGTAAAACAATATATTTTTATACATGGCCGGTGAAACGGTAGCCGTGTAATCAATTTATATATGGCGTTTGACACGGCAGCCGTGTCACGAAATATTTGCGCCGCAACGAATCGGTTAATCATCTCTTATCTAAATTTGATAAAACATATTGGTGGTTCTTTACTCGACATTGGCTAATTAAGTAATCAATAACGGCTGAATGTTAAATCACAAAAACAAATCAATGTTTGTTATAAAAAGCATAATTAATCGTAACACACTGACATTGTGCTTTTTTACCAAGTCTGAGACGAGATTCACAAAAGTCTACGAAAGTAATCCGACAACAAAAAGTGGTGGTTGAATGCAATGTCGCTGTGAATGAAGGTTGTCTCGCGGAGGGGCACAGGAAGAACAGGTAGGGGCCACCACTCTTTGTACAATGCGGGACGCATGTGGCACGGATTTTGAGTTAAAAATTATCATAGCGTAGTAATATCGCTCTATTCGATCATTTGACAAACATTCAGTATGGCCATGCTTAAAATTAAGCGTGTTTGTGCTTTCGAGAGTAGTAAGGGTCGTCGATTCCAGTTAATCCTATAATGGTTATTTACATATTATGATAATATTTTTTATTATAATGTTGGACCTTCATATATCTATGTAAATGTTAAAGTATTTGCCTAATCCCATAAATAGTTGTGCGACGAATCTTAGCAGCTAGCAGTAGGAGTATAATTATTGAAAGACATACTTTCGAAGGAGGCACCTTTCCTTAACATCTTTGTAATTTGTATAATATTTTTAAGTTTTAGTTTACTTACAATGTCAACTTGGGAAACTGTAATGATACAATAAATGTATAAATAAATAAATAATTGTCAAATAAAAAAAAACTTTTGTTAAATTATTTTTATGTGCGTAAATTTAAAAGGCATAAAACATATGAACAGTCGTGTTATTCTATTATTGAAGGAAATAAACTTTTATAAAACCACAATTGCTATCGATTATAAAAATTTGACGTCACGTACGTCATCTCCAAGTCTGGATGTAATTAACTGACGGTATAATTAATATGATGCCATTACATTTTTATTTAAATATAGCTTGCAGCAAGTAGCTGCATCATTGCCAATGTCATTTTATTTTAATACTATTGAGATAAGTTTAATAAATTTGTAATTTTGGGAAAGAAGTTTTGTTGGCGCATTTGGCGAAAAAATTAAATGTGCGAGTGACACTTTCGCTATAGATCGTTACAGTAATGCAATAACGCAGTACCGCATACCTTATGAAAAGATAGAATTATTTAATGGACTATATATGATATTTAACAATTCGTGAGTAACGTAACACATTTTTAGTACTGTGTGGCCAAAATCCACGCTTTGGCCACGCTTTTCAAAGACCTAACTAGACCTAACACTAAAAACTCGTATTTTAACAGTTGAAAGTCTCTGCCTCCGTTCGTAATTTAAGACTGTCCCGCAGAGTCCTAGCCACATGGCCACCTCAAAGACAAGGTTGTTAAGTCTCGACTCAGGACGTCTTTACTGAATATTTCAGCATGTAATTGCAGAGTCGCAATTTTCGTTCATCAAAGCGCTGACTCATTACACAGCTAAATTAATGGCCGTCCCCCGTTTCTCTCACCCCCAGAGAATACAAAAAATAAAAGCTAGAGAATAAACGCTGGAAATATCAGGTGAAATCGGCTAATGCTGCGGCTGTCCGCTCATTTATTATAGATACGAGTCCAAGCGAAAAATCCTAACTTGGTCTCTCTGCTTAGGACTAATGGAATCGCATAAATTACCGGCCAATTACGGTCGCCAGGATAAAGCGCTTTCGATCGGCCGTTTGGAGAATATGACGCCGTTTATTACATGCGTTCTTACTTTAGGACCTTAAGGCGATAGGTAATGCCAAACTACGAAATAGACACCTCTTTGAAAGCCTACTACTGCTAACCGGTTGGTCCAATAATTAAAAAAAAAATGCATTATACGTATAATATAATTAAGTTTAAATTTTAAGTTCGTTTTTTCAAATTTTATTGTTATTTTTGACGAAAAAAAATCGAATATCTTTCTTATTTTTTCGCAAAAATTTGCTTATAACTTCCAAACTACTGTAACGATTTTGATGATTTTTTCTTTTTATTACAGACAATTTATTGCTTTATAAAATTTAAGTTCAAAATTTTGCAAAATCATTATAGTGTGCTATTAAATCAATAAAAACCTTATTATTTAATTCGCGGACAGCGCTTGCGTCGTAAGTCAGTCTCCCGGTAGCGTTCATACGGGGAGGCTGTGTCGCATGTTAGCATGCTCCGCTCTCCATATTCGAGTCAAAGAGTAATAGTACAGATAGAACGTTTGGCACAATAGTAAGGTTGTGCCGTTTGGAAATTGAACATTTCGTTTACGCTTGGATGTTTTTTTATAGTAGATAATGAGCTTGGTCCGAGAAGGCTGTTTTTTTACAGATGTTGTTCTTATGATATAGACAAGGAATCAGAAAGGGTTTTTTAAATTCATCCTCTAAGATGGTAAAATAGGGGGTGAAAGTTTGTATGAAACTCTGTCATTTTTGAGTTGTAATGAATGATATGCCGTAATTAAATTATCCTTTATCTGAAAAAAAATTAAATACAAATTTAATATTTTTTTGAATTCTAGCCCATAGGGAGGTAAAAAGAGGCTTTAAAGTTTGTATCAAAAATGAAGTGTTTATTTATTGCATTACTATAAAATCTAAATTATTTTAATTTAGTATTTCTGATTTTTAATACAATTAAGAAGTACGAATTTTCGGATTTTTTTAGTACTTATGCTCTTCAATCGAAATTGAAGAAACATGCATGTAATGTTCGAAGTTTCATCCATTAAAGGAGTAAAAGTGTGTTTACAATTTATATGAAAAATCAAACGTTTATGGTCAAAATAATTTGAAATTCGGCACTTATGTTCTTCAACACAATTTAAGATTCATATATTTGGGGATTTTTTAAATTTCATTCCTTAAAGGGTAAAAAAAGCATTGATGTTTGTATAAAAAATAGATTGTTTATTGTAGAATATTGTAGAAATTATTTAAAACTTAGTATTTATAATTTTTAATACAATTAAATGAATACGAGTTTAAGGTTTTCAAATGTTATCTCTTCAAAGGATGAAAAAAGTGGTAAAGTTTGTAGAAAAAATAAAATATGTTTAATCAAAATCTCTTCAAATTTATTAGTCACGTTCTTTAATTCAATTAAATAAACGTGCATGTAAGGATGCTGTGAGTTTTATCTCTTAAAGAGGTAAAAGAGGATATTAAAGGGGCTGAAAGCTAGTACTTTATAAATGGTTTTGTTTGCAAGTAGACGCTGAATAATATTTTTAGACTATTCATGTACTTACCTACGTTTACGCTTGAATGTTTTATTAGCTATAGATAGATAAGTATTTTGTCAATATTTTGTATAAATGTACTAAAATAAAAAAAAAACATATAAACAACGAAGATAATTCAAGCAAACGAATAAAAAGCAAAACTCTAAAGAAAAAAAAATAAAAACTGGTACTATTTGAAGGTAGTAAGGACTTCGCAACTAAAAATAAATAAATAAAATATATTATACATACAAATGGTCTAAATAAACCAACTTATTTAGTACTTTCCTATATAAACATTAAATTAAATTATATCTCTACTTTTCTCTTACGTGATTTTGAAACAAAAACTAAGAAGCTAGTTAAAGTTTTAAAATATTATTCAAGAGATTACATTTTACAAAATCAAATTTTGAAAGGTTTTGTTAAATATTAATTGTTGATTGTATGTATTAAAATAAAGTGCTACATGGGATGTATTGTATATTACACTTTCAAAGAAATAGGATACGTAACTGTTATTATTGTGTAAATTGTTATATGATTTTTTGTCGATTTTCGGTATATTTTTTTTCTTTAGATATTTATCGTTTTTGTAAAATGAATGTATATGTAATCGCGATAAATGAGCGATTACTGTTTATTGGTTTTGAGTTTGACAACATTCAGTCGATTCACGATGATAAAAGTTCATAAAGGTGAACGAAAATGTTAAAATGTAGGTATCTGCATCAACTGTAAATACTCTTTGACTTTGGAGCACGCCGAGCGCGAGATATAATATTTGCGCCGCTCCTGTTAGAAACTCAAGGTCGTTCGCAGCTGTAATCGCCTTAACATAAAGTTTTTAAAGCTCTGTAAAGTTAACTAAAAGGTTTCTATGTAGCGATGGATAATAAAATAGTGTTTATTTTCTTAACATTTTTTATGCCACGTAAAACGTTTTGCTTCGTGCGTTTTAGTTTTTAATTTTATAAACTTTAAATAAAATCGCTGCGTAGTAAATAGTAATTAATTTATGTGATTAATTCGTATGTGGCACATAGTAATCATGATTAACTTGTTAAATTACGTGTACACTATAATTAGGTGGTTTTATACGTCGATTGAAATTACGAGACTGTTTTTTTAAATTCAATAAAACTTTAGGTTTAATTGCGCCTCATATAATACATATTATAGATCAAATATGGAAGCCGAGTATTTTTACACCGGATCTTCTGTAAAGTCGCTTTCCTATCTGACAGTAGTTTAAAAAATTGGTTACTCGTCAAAAGTTAATTTGAATAAAATATTATTTATTTAGTATTAGAACAATGAATAATTATACTGGACGAATCCTACGATCTTACTTCGAACATGTTTATTTTCTTCCGAGGTGAAAACAAACTCAAAACTCTTTCGACATTAACGACATGATCACCTGTCAAAGCGGCCCCCTGATCAAAGCTACAATTAATTGCGGTGAAATTACAAATTAAATAAATACCGTTATTTTCTTATCACCGAAAAGGTTGAACTAGCGCATGGTATTAAATCTCCTAATGTGGCAAATAGCCAACTTATCGACAAATCAGGTAAGGGCAAGTTGTTTTCCAGAATTTCTTTTTGAGAAGAAATTGCCTCAAATCTCCAATGGTTAGGAGGTACCGAGCCGGTATTTTCGGACCATTGAGGCTATTCAATTAAAATATTGTTACGAATAATCTAGAAACGTGAAGAGTTGGAACGCTGAAGGGATCTAGAAATAAAAGAAAAAGATAGCTACTCCTATTAATAAACAAATAGTTGGCCGTTATCCGAATAGCTATACCATAATGGACTTTGTGGTATGAAGCATAAGTGAAAATAGCGTGTACTATCATAAGCTGTTTGCAATAAGAAGTGATTCATTGTTTACCCGATACATTTAGTTTTTTTTTTGGATCCAGGTAGAACTTTACCCTGGGTATAAATAGAGATGTGTTGACAAATACAGGGCAGCTTTTATAAAGCGATCGAGAGCGATGCTTAAAGTGACCAGTGCGATACGAGTGTTCTATTGCGTAGTCGGTTAAGTTTAGTGTTAGTGTCTAGTGTTAAAACACACTATTTTCACCCTTATACTCTATAACAGAAGATCCATTATGGCATAGCTGCTTGGGTAACGGCGGCTATTGTTTATCAATTAGAAGCAGCTATCTTTTTCTTTTATTTCTAAATTTTTTCAGTGTTCTCACTCTTCACTTTTCTAAATTTTTCGCAACAATATAATCATAAATACATGTTAAAAGTATAAATGAGTTTATTTGTTATATTCTAAGATGCAGTTTCACCAATTGCCAACGATGGGAAGATACACCTTTATCACCGATTGTCTAATGACTATAAAAAAAGGTTAATTCTGGGAGGAAGATACCGATAAAAATCTAGCAATTGTCCATTTATACAATAATTTCAAACGTGAACAGATACCTAAACGAACGAATATTGCTATTTAATACAAGAAGTATTTTTTAATATTCCATATCTCTACAATAAAGCACTTAATCGTGTATGAAAATGTGAAGGTATGCGATGTATAAAACATTTTGTGTAAGAAACAGCTCCGGCGTGAAATTTCTCTCAAGGATATTTTCAACGCTGTAGCTCTGAATGGCGCTATTTAGGTGTAGCGCCATCCGAGTGAGTTCGCTGCAAAGGACTCGTTCGGGCGGCGCCGCCATTGCATCACACCATCTACTGCTTTCTTACGAAACCTATTGTCCGTTCACTTACAATTAAAACATTGCAGGGACAAAAGAATTTCTAATTTTCATCCAAGCGCAAAATAAACAAATGCTGCAGACGCAAAAGGAGGAGTTTGTATCGCTGCAAAATGAGACAACTAGCTGTAATGAGAAGGACGGTGTTAGATCGCCGGCGTGGAGGCTGCGGCTCTTAGATCAAGGTTTTTCTCGGTTTTTAACTACTTAAGCTGTAATGAGTGACAAGTCGTCGGCAGCATTGTATTATCTTTTTTAAACAAGATGAGTTTCCAAGCGAGCTGGTGGGCCGATGGTTGCCAGGTCCTATCCGTGAGTGAAGACAGCCACCTTACTATACAAACATCCTTCGAGGGATAGTGGTAGAGACATAATAATACTAGCAATTGACCCCCGCGGTTTTGTTTGCGTGATCCTCACACATTACTTCATTTTGCTATGTTACTCAATGATAAGTAACTTTATAATGGTGAATATTTACTTAAAATCGGCTTTTTAGTTTTAGAGTTTATCCATTACAAACAAACAAACTTACCTCTAATAGTCGTGAAACAAAATGTTTATTGAGACTTTTTAACTATACAAGCAGTCGTGTAATACGAACTAGTCACGCAGTCTAGTCGGCCGTAATCGCGGCGTACCGCGTAGCATTCTTTGCGAACAGACACATTCTCCGGAATTTTTTCACATAATATCTTGTTTAAAGCAGCTAGGCTGCTATGAAAAAAATGGGTAAAAATATGACTTAAAAGTTAATTAAAAATGTATGAAGCTATGTCGCTGCCAATTTTTGTCTTTTCTTTTTAGTATTGTCTATTTTTTACATTCCTTGACAACCTAGGGCACAAAAGAATATAAACGGTGTGTTGACATCTGTGTGGCGGGGATGTCATATGTATTAGTTTACCGGCTAATTTACCCTTTAAACCGAAAACAGATAGAGACAACCACTGACATTATTGCAGCATGAATACTCGAGTGAGACGTTTCGGAACTCCACCATCTATTAGCCTCGATAGGAGTAACGTGTATGCTAAAGAGCTTTGAATAACCAGACAGTTTACGCAACTACATTGTGCGAGAACTAATATTTTCTGGATTGCTACGTATCATGGAAGTTTAGAGAAATTTCTTTCTGATATATCCTGCACTCCCATGGCTAATCTGGATGGCGACGCGCTAGCACTAAACCACAGCTAAACCCTTGAACTTATTTTTTTCTGCAAAACGCCTGTAGCGGTGGTTAGTTACCTAAGTGACGTCAGCACTGTGGAGATTAACGGCATGTCACAATTATGAAATAGGAAAGGTCTTCCAGTCAGGCAACTTGTACTACCAGGGGATCGAGGTCATTCTGAGGTGCGTTAAAAGTTTTATATAGCGTTATAAGATAAACAATAAGTAGACCAAATTTGAAAAACTGTTTTAATACTTTACCTTGTTGCGTAAAGTAACCGAAAAATGTTTTTTTAATATTGTACGATATTTAGGTGTAGTAAAAAATTTGCGTTTTAAAATTTTTAATTTACCGCGAAAACGCTCTGGACTGTCATGGCGTATTGAATGACATCATGCCATGTTGTACATACAGCACATACTCTGGGGTTTCTACGAAAATGTCAAAAACAATATGACGTTTTATCACGGAGTGACGTAATACTATCAGATTTACGTTTACTCTCACGTGACTTAATGTCTATTTTGGCCGAAATTTTATTCTAAAAATATTATTAATCCTTATCTTTTAAAATAACACATCACATTTGTGGGACATCACACATCACATTTCCTATCACATTTGTGGGACCAAGTATCTTCGGCTAATCGTGGGTGCCATTGTTGTACAATATTTTATATCGATAACACTTGTACTGTTTCACAATACTTTTATATATATTATCCGACCGGTTTCGCTTATATAAGCCATTGTTGTACCTCTGCCTACCTCTTCGGGGATACGCGCGTGAAGATACTTTATCTTTTAAAATACATATTTTAGTATTTTGTTATCTCCATTTCATAATTATTTATTAGACACTACAATTTATGCGATTCATTCCTAGTGGAAAGAAGCGTATTGTTACAGCGCTGTTTAAGATTTAGGTACTTGATTTTTTTTAGCGTTATGCGTCGTTGATTGCTTGACCGCTTCAATACACACTAGCTGTTGCCTGCGACTTCGCCCGAGCGGACTTCGTTTACTCAGCACAGCTCCTCCCCCATAGGTGATAGCGTGATAATATATAGCCTATATGTTGACCCGGCCTGTTAGTAATATTCATGCAAAATTTAAAGTAAATCCATGCAGTATTTTTTGAGTTTACCCCGGATATACTTACAGACAAACAAATAAAAATTCTAAAAACTATACTTTTGGCTTCGATATCGAGTGTAGATCACGCCCCAAGTATTCTTTTAAAAAAATATTCAATGTACAGTGTTGTGACTTTCCTACGATTTTATTATATGTATATAGATTAATTAGCATTACAAAAACGTATATTTAGGTATCTGTGATCGAAATTACAATCGGCGAGCACGCGACAACGCGACGACCATTACAAAATCCGACATCACAGTCATAATTAAAACGTGTTATTTCTATTTAACATTCAACCGGTTACGCGCATGCAACTGCACAAGCTGCCTACTTTATGGCACTGATCGCTGCGGGAAATGCGGGGTTCGAGTGGAATGCGCCCCAGCACGGGGTTCTGTAGAAACTGGAATGCTACGCAGTTGTGTTCAATGAGAGAACAGCACATGAAGACATAGGCAGAGGTACAACTGCAAAACCACGATTAGCCAACAGTGTTTAATACAACCATTATGACCGGTGTCCAACTTATACACAAATCGGGTTTGAAAAAACTTATTCAGTTCTGAATTACTCGACCCGAGATTCAAATCTAAGACGTAATTTGTTTATATCGATGACGGTACCGCTGGACCACTGATATGAGTTTTAAATTAAGTTCGTTTAACAAGTGATTGTGGAAAAGGATGACAAGGTTTTTACTCTGTCTAATAATATTACACTTGTTGCCCTCTTGACTGCGGCCGAGCTCTTCGAAACATTTTTGTTAAGCATTTAAATAATTTATCAGTAAACATGCTCTCAAACAAGAGCGTGACAGTGACAAGTTGAAATGAGTTTCCGTGATTAGATTTCAGCAGCTCCTTAGCATTAACTTGACAATTGAATGGCGTGCATTGGCTCCACCCCGCGGACCCCTAATCCGATTTGATTTCGTTCGTGTGTGGGAGGTGCGGTTCAGGAAATAGCTGCAGTGTGCGCGAGGCCCGCGCGTGTGAAATGGGGAATATTTCTAGTTTTTGTGAGCTAATTTCAATCTTTGTTGGGGTGCAGACTTGGATACTATTCCGAACTTATAGTAGGTATTTTTGTATGTTTGTAACGAATACATTCAAAAACTACTAAACCGATGTTAAAAATACTTTTTCCATTAGGAAGCTACACTGGCCAGGACTCGAGAGTGTCGCAGGCTACTTTTTCCCGACGGAGCAAAAGGAAGTAATGATTTCGGGTCACGCGAACGAAGTCGCGAGTAACAGCTAGTTATTCATACTAATATTATAAATGCGAAAGTAACTCTGTCTGTCTGTCTGTCTCTTCTTCATGCCATAAACGACTGAACCGATTTGGATTAAATTTGGTACAAAGATAGTTTGAGACCCGAGAAAGGACATGGGATAGTTTTTATCCCGGAAATCCCGCGGGAAAGGGAACTATGAAAGTAGAAATTATTTTCGAAAGGATTCGAGTCGCCAAGGTTTGGAACCGTCAACGTTGAATGCAGAAAAGCGAGTGGTGCGGGTGTCGCCCCGCGGCGCTTACGACGCCCTCTCCGCTGACACCCTCCTCCGGCGCCCTCCCGCGCAGCCAACGCCGCTCGCAACACTCGTGCGGCGAATTAATTATGTGAACACGAACTGCCGGGGTATATTTTTCCTGAGAAATATTTCTGGAACATTTAAGAGTAGAGTGAACAGGTTTCATTTGGATGGCCGTATACCACCCTCGTCTTTGGATTTGATGGAAGACAATCGCCTATTACAATTAAAATAAAAATTCTTCGTTTTATCTATTTTTAATGAAAGCACCACTCTTGACAAAATTTTTATAATTAATAAGTTGGGCCAACATGTTAATGCGGTGGATATGCGCAGACCGATCAACATTGTTACAGGACTTAGTCACAGATGTTCCAAAGCGACATCATGAACTTACGACCTGACAAAGATGTTTCGATTAATATTTGCACACATACAAATATTAACCTTAAACTCCCTGTGTAGTAGGTATAGAGGTTCTTATAATATATTTTCACGTTCGTATCACCGAAGAGGTAGGCAGTGGTATAACAAGTGCACCCACGATTAGCAGAAATTAGTCCCATAATGTGATAGGAAGCAAGCCTGTCGCCAACCGGGCATTTATACCAACCCGGCCAACGTTGTTTTTATCAGAAAACTGAAAAGACACATTTTTGCCCGAGCTGGAAATCGAACCCAAGACCTCATGCGGCCAAAACCGACACCGGACCACTAAACCACAGAAGCGACATAACCCCTGCATAACATAGGTACTATGAAACACACCACTCTTCTTGTGATAGTCGGTTAGTAAAAGGAAAAAATGATGTGGTGTCGTGGGACACCAGGTAGGAACGAAGTTCCTTCGGCTAAACGGCACTACTTGCTTGTGTATGCGATTGTCGCGCCTGCGCACGTCTCATTTAACGGTTTTATTCCACGCACTTTTTTCCACGGATTTTTCTTACGGTTTTACTATCACATTTTTTTCAGTTCGATCGCGCAGCAAAATCCCTATCCCCTCCAAGCCTGCCGTAAGGAACTTGTTCCAATATACATAACGCAACAAAGTTTATTGTTGATATAATATTATAAGTTTAAGATTTGAGTTGAATTCAAAAGACTGCCATCCATTCCCGGGCGTTGGTTGGAGGCAACCCTTTCAATTGCCTGCAGGACGGTTGCCAAGACGCCGCGCCGCCGTCTAATTGTTCCCTTAGGGTGGAATGGTGCTTGGAGCTTAGTAAGTTAGAGCGTGACCGCGTGATGCATTCATTAAATTATGATAATAATGTTAGGTGAATTCCACAGACGATACAGTGAATTCCTTCAGTGAAAAGCTCAACAAAGTTAGCGCTGCTGGTACAGGATATTGCAGTGACTCAGCTTCACGTGTTTTCATATTTTATAGATTTACAATAATTATTGAACGTTGTAAATCTGGACTAACTAAACTTCAATCCCTGGTTTTCCCGTTTCTTAAATACTAAGAAGCATCTTAGTAGGCGCTTAACTTTCTTACCGAGATATCTAATTGTCACCCGGTAATTATTGTAAATCATTTATAGGGTTTTTATATCAATGTTGTTAATATTATTAATGAGTTTCAATGGTCATCTGTGGTCTATATTTTAATGTATTTTCCTAATACAGACGCTTCAATCTTGTTGATTAAAATCAATTCATAAGTCAATTCATAAATTCTCATCAATCTTGTTATTAAAATTGGTTTTATCTTATCTATACATATAATAAAATCGTAGGAAAGTCAAAACTGTACATTAAATGTTTTTTTTTAAAGAATACTTGGGGCGTGGTCTACAATCGATATCGAAGCCAAAAATATAGTTTTTAGAATTTTTGTCTGTTTGTCTGTATGTATGTCCGGGGTAAACTCAAAAAGTACTCCATGGATTTACTTTAAATTTTGCATGAATATTACTAATAGGTTGGTTCAACATATAGGCTACATATTATCACGCTATCACCTACGGGGCTGTGCGGAGTAAACGAAGTCCGCACGGACGAAGTCGTGGGCAACAGCTCGTATAGTATAAGGTAGCAAACAAGTAGATGGGGCTCCTGGTGGAAAGAGGCGACAATGGCCTATAGACATCAAAGATGTTAATGGTACGTTGCTATCTGTGCGGCAAGTTGTTATTGTCCTTGCATAAGTTTACCAGCTAACTTGCTCTCCAAAACGGAACACGACAATGACGAACATTAACTTTATTGCCACAGGAACAGGCAAGGCGGTGATACCAAAACCCGGTGAGATGTTGCGAACTCTACCAGCTAGTAGACACGATGATAGTGACACGTATAACCAATCAATCGCCTTTTACGATCTGGCTGGCAAACCGGCAACACGGAGGAGGGGGGCGAGGGATTTAAGACGAACGAGGCCTGGATTTCGAAATGTCAAATAAAACCAATCCTTCAACATAAAATAACGTTAAATTCTAATTCAAACTAAGGAGCTATTGACATTTGTTGAGACCAGGTTGCGGGCCCAACTTAGTTTGAAAATAGAAAGTAGGATGGCATCCGTGTAAGGGTAACACAAAAGATTAAGGATAAATACCGACATCGTATTGGTACTCGCAAAAGAACCACCTCGTGTCGCTTACGCTAGACAAGCAAAAATATTGCATATTAAGCAGTTCTACCATATTTCTTAAATAAAGTCTGATTTTACATGTCAACACCCTACAGTCATATGTATAATTTTCACAAATGACAAGCTAGCATTTCTCATATTACAGTCTCAAGTCTCATTACTTACTCGAGGTCTATCTCATTATGGTGCCACCGGCTCCGAGCGGCAGATTGCGGGACCTGTCAGCTCTAATTACATTTGTTTATATTAGAAGGCTTTCGACACCCCACATTAAACATTCACGAATATGCTGCGCTCTAAAGTTGTTACGACGTACTTATTACTAGTTACTCATTACACGAAGTATCATGTCATATTATTAACTAACTTTTAAAATTCTTAAACGAAATCCTACATGCAAAGTAGTCTTAAAAGCCTACTGTAAATTTTGAAACTAAACGTATGGCGTTTAAATATGTATATAACTGGCAAAATGAGAACGTCGTCCCCATCACGGAATTAATTTACTCTGTGGTCCCCACAAAACAAATATATAGTTCTATGGTCACGAAGCTGTATTTATATCTAGAGGCAACACTTCTAATACTTACTTGAAAGTTGAAATCTTTTAAATACTGCTGCCATCTTCTGAGGTCTTATCTTCTCTTTCTAACACAGCTGTATAAAGAGAGATGGCGAGACCTCATAGACTGAGATATAGGTAATGTTAATGTATTTGTTTCAATTGATTAATGCAAGTGCTTGCTTCACCTTTATCTAATACTTCATGTTCCATGGTCGTCCCCAAGTAAGAATATGGAATCGAATAAAAAGTATCGATACTGTACTTATGAGCAATATCGAAACAAAAGTATCGATATTTTATGGGCCTGCTAGGTGAGCAACGGCAAGCGACACGTCGCGATTCGCGACGCGTACCCTGCGACATAATGTGACCAATATTTAACGCTATTTTATATTCATGAACGAGCGAGAAACGCGACGATCTCAGTTGTTTTATTTGTGGGCAAGCAAACTACATTGTTCGGCGCCGATTATTCGGCGCTTTCGCCAAGGACATGACCGGAAATTTGATATTCGGCAAAATCACTAATAAATATTCGATCTCGGGTTCGACCCCTGGGTCGGGATATTCAAAAATGTGTTTTTTCAGTTTTCTGATAAAAACAACGTTGCCCGGGATTGGAAAGTGCCCGGTTGGCGATAGGTTTGCCACCTATCACATTTGTGGGACCAAGAACCTTCGACTAATCGTGGGTGCACTGGGTGTACCTCTGCCTACTCCTTCGGGGATACGGGCGTCAATAATAGCCAGCTCTAGATCGGGTATGTGCCCAATTGGTTCGGGTTGTCACACCCACATGTGGAACTTAACACCGTGGCCTAATCGCAAATGCACCAAACAGATGAATAGTCTACATATTTTAACACTAAACCCTCAAATAAGGAAGCAATGAAGATTATTGTTTTATTTGGAGTTATTAACTCTATAAAGAAGCCTCAGAAATTGTCCAGAAAATTATCCGGTAAATACATTTTACTGGTCGTAAGAGGCCGTACAAAAATTAATAAAAAATGTACCTTCTTTTCATTACTTTAGCAAACTTCAAAGTTAAAGATGCCAAGAATGATTGATTAAATTTCCAAGATATTTCCAGATAAAATTGTCTGAATTTTCGTTTCAAAGCTTATTTAAGTGTTTCGCGCACGGTCTGTGTACTTTATACCTATATTGGAAGTAGGCTTGCTTAGTTATTTTAGCTTATTTATTACTAGCTAAGGACGGAATAAGGTCGTTAAACTTCTCGAAAACTTAATATTTCCCTTTTCTGCTAGTTCGAAGGTTGATAGAGAATGTATTTAGCATTAAGTCCGCCTTTTGTACAATATTTTGATATTTGGTGTGCAATAAAGTATAAATAAATAAAGAAATATTTCATAAACTACTTTTTACATAAATTTGTATAGGATGAATATCCAGAACTAGTTAATCTGTAGAATATAATTATTTTGCATGTTGTTGGCTATCGATGGCTGGCTGGAATAATATGAATAAATTGCTTACGCGTTTACAACAGTGTCACTACCGTAGACACCACAGAGTAGGCACGTCTCGTGACTCGTGCGGTCTGTCTAGAACACATTTACAACCCTACTAACTCACACCCACCATATTATAAAGTCTGCCTGTTATAAAGTCTCTGTCATGTTCACTATAGACAAAATGAAGTGTGTGTTCTTAATATCATAATATAGCAAATGAAAAGATAGGTCTGGTGGAAAGAGATAACCATCGCCTATAGACACTAATTATGTTAATCTTTTATTGCCATTTATGTGACAAGATAGACGTCGCGGTAAGGAAATGTAAGTCGATGATATACGTCGGGAGAGAGGTTGCAAAATATATGAACATCGACTAGTGAGGGAATTAAATCGGAAAATGTTACTTCATGTTTCAATAAGTTCTTTGGCAGGTTAACAATTTAACAGCTACTAGTTACTACTGCCCGGAAACACAGTTCAGGTATTCAATACACGTTACACCCGAAGTATCTTCAGGTGGTCGTATTCTAATTTACTTCATAAGAGATGAAGTATTAAGCATTGTGGATGTGGGAGAACTGAGCCGCTGGATCTTCTTTCATTTTCAAACCTTCAGTAAGTTTTTTTTCGGGTACAAACGAAGTTGGAATGCTTATGGAGGTTCGGTGAAAACTAAACTCCACACTCCCTGATATTATGATCCAGCTGTTCTTTTTATAGAAGAGGGGGCAAACGAGCACCTGATGGTAAGTGATCACCGCCGCCCATAAACATCTGCAATGCATGTGCTTATTTCATTTATGTTAGTGTTAGTAATTTAAATGTGTTATTTAATTAGCTATGTGGAAAAAATAGTGTTATAAGCACAGGGTGGAGATCCTCAGACATTATTGACAGACAGACAAACATTCTAAGTGGTTTACGAGACAAAACCTGGGTATTTCTTATCTAGTGTACATAATTTATTGTATAGTTTATAAACATAATTGGCATGTCATATTAGTACGTACAGATTAGTGTCCAGGTTTGAGAGAAAGTAGTAGGTATTACTTGGCAGCGTATATATTTTTGGGAAAGCCACGTCCAGAGTTATAGTGATTCCAAACTGATATCGCCATTTTGGTTTTCTTCATTACAGGTAATTTTAAATTAAAACTGGAATTGCGCCATTTAAAACAATTTACAAACGTCATTACAACTTGGTTCAGAAGCCTTAACATTCCAAAAGGGGATAGTGATCGCACATTGGAATTAGAGTATTGCAATCATTTAAAGAGAGTAGTTTAGTAAGTAGACAAATTTGCCGCTCGGAAGTCGAATCGTATATTCGGCAATGAAATTGTTTAGCGCAATAATGACTATGTTCGCGATCTCCTCAGAGCGGCAAACTTATCTGAAGGGTGTGGTGGGGGTGTCGCACCTCTAGCTCCTCCTCGGAGGAGTGGTGGTCGTACAGGTGGTCGGGGTCGGGCGCGGCGGGCCGCGGCGGCGCCGGTGCGCACGCGCACGCCTCGCCTGCCATACCTGCAACAACCACACCACTGTTGGCAACTGCTGTACATACATTTTACTGTGTTGTCTGGGAGCTTTTTAAAAACTAGATCATCTGCCAATCGGCCAGGCAGTTCGTAAAAAGCAAACGATTGGATATACATGGCACTACCGTCGCGACAATAGGTGGCAGGGTCCACAACGTCTCATCTAAGTTTGTTGCTACCGCCTTACTTATACCTACCGCAATATTGCTGTCACTGTCGTGTTCCTGGATGAGATAGCTGTAAAGGTTCTACATGTGGCACTAACATGTCGGCACACGGATGATATAAATACTTACATGTTTGTTGCCTGTAGGCGACGGTTGCATCTTTCCATTTTTTCCATTCCATTTTTTTTAACTAAATAAAAATCATGTGGATGATTAGAAATAGTATTAACAAATTATTTGTTTTAGAGAATTTTTAGCCTGTTTTCGGAATTTTATATGATCAAGTAAGTACATTCTATGATGTAATAAGTTCCTTAGATAATATCTTCAGGTATATCGTATAATTTTTGTAAAATTGTATTTACAGTTAATGTAAAAAACGTGATTTAGCAAACCAGTTTTTAATTTCCCACTACGTATGTAGATAAGGAAGATACTGAGCCTCAAGCACGAAATTTAAGCGTTTTCATATCTTTAACGTATCGAGGACTCGATACGTTAACGGAGTATGACGATAGTAGGAAGCACGAAGCACCTTCTATCGACTCTCGAGACCTCGATACGATTACGCTAGTGACGTCATCCTAACGTAAGCAGGAAGGTACTAGTTTCGTTCAAAAACTTAATCGTATATTATCGGTTTCATTATATTCTATATAGAAATATATTTATTGATAACTAAAATCACACCTAACTCAAGCATAATTAATAAAATACACAAAAATAAAGAAATGCATTCTCTACTCTAAGAAAAATCAAATTTATTTTGACGTAATCATTCTAACAACGATCTTACGTTGTTCTACGGTTTTTGAACGAGACGACCGCTGGGCACTTCACATAGGTATACGATACCAAACAAAGACAAGGTCAAGTTTGTTTATAATCAATCGTACGGGCTCTCGAAAACATTACATTTAAATTGTTTCCTCGCATTAAATATAAATAAAATATTATAAAATGAAAACTAGACTAGCTTTATGCAGTACATAACTATGGTGAAGTTCATGGAAAAGTACGTCCTGGAAGTTTTATGTAACTTATTTATTATGTGCAGTTTTTTGTTTCGTGATGTGAAGTGAAGATTGGATCCTTTCTTCCAGAAACAAGATTCCTCTAAGGAAATAAGCTCTAGAGTTATCCTGGAACTCAGTCTTAATGAAGTTTCGGCGAAGTTGCTCACAGAGAAATGTAAGAGCCTCTTTGTTGAGGCGATATTTATTTTTAAATTCGGTACCATTTAAATCCATAGGATCAAATATTTTTCTCTGTTTAGTCCTACATCTAACTTCTCTAAAAAATAATCTATACATATAATAAAATCGTAGGAAAGTCAAAACTGTACATTGAATATTTTTGAAGTGAAAACTTCTTTAGGCGCGTTGAGCGTTTTGGTAGAGGGTAAAATCCTCGGTTCGCGTCACCGACAGGCTAATGATAATAGTATATCTATAGCTATGGAGAGCCAGACTAGCGCACGCGCAGTAGCCTGTGTACACGTATACACTAATACATCGACTATTTCTGACTGTATTATGTGCGCGTTGGACGCTTTATATAGTTATATAGTTTTAATTACTCTCAACTTAATAGTTCCGTTTTCACTTCTATCGGCAGTCCCACGACTGCTACTGTTTTTTTTTTAAATAATACTTGGGGCGTTATCTACAATCGATATCGAAGCCAAAAATATAGTTTTTAGAATTTTTGTCTGTTTGTCTGTATGTCTTTTTGTCTGTATGTATGTCCGAGGTAAACTCAAAAAGTACTGCATGGATTTACTTCAAATTTTGCATGAATATTACTAACAGGTTGGGTCAACATATAGGCTACATATTACCACGCTATCACCTACGGGGGAGGAGCAGTGTGGAGTAAACGAAGTCCGCGCGGACGAAGTCACTGGCAACAGCCAGTATTGTAATATAAATGTAAACAGTGAAAAATTACCACAAATAAAAATGTGAGAATAAAAATTGCTTACATCGAATCTCGTCTATTATTTTCTTCATCTTGAAGTAAACTTCCAATGAGAATATAATAGAGAATTACGGTGGTATTTGCATTTTTTAGCTTTCCGTTGATTGTATTAATATCCGGAAGTAACTAAAACTACTTAATTTTTAAAAAAACGAGCGTAATAAATAATTTTAAACAACTCGAAACTTTTTTCACGGGCAAATTGTAAGTGAAAAAAGATTCGTCACCTCTCGATACCCAGCCTTCGAAATTTGCGATACGATACTTCAAAACGCCGTTCGTGCTCGCAATTTTGTTACGTTTCACGTATTTCTCGATACGTTTGCGATACGAAAGTTCAATAATTTGCTTGTGCTTCGAAATTTAGTTCCATTTACGTACGATAGGGGCGCTGATCATTTTTCATACGTTTATTTCTCGATGACGATACGAATACTTTTTCGCAAGGAGTTCGTGCTTGAGGCACTGATTTTACCTCGATTTTCGAAAATCGACTTTTCACCAGATGTCCACGTTTTGAGGTCCTAAGAATCTTTTCCGACTATTTTCACGATGACGTCAGTATTGTATGTACGTATGTGTGTGTGTGAGTGTGTGTGTGTGTATGTAAACATGTCATAACTTTTGAACGGCTAGACCGATCGAAACGCGGTTGATAGCATTCGATTGGATTCCGCTTAACTTAGATTTCCTGAAAATTTGAACCGATTCGGTCTAGAAGATTTTAAGAAATTTTGAAAAAATACCAAAAAAAATTTGAAAAACAAAAGAAACAGTATTTTTTAATATAACATCCTGATTTATGTAACGAGTACAAAAAATAATCGGCTCTATTCCTCAAAAAACTAATCTAATACATAAATTGCATCAAAATCGGTTCATCCGTTTGGTACTCCCAAACGGATGAACCGATTTTGATGCAATCGTTTACGAAAATTTTTGAAAAAACTCTTTTTTCGACATAGCTTAGAAATTCAACCAATAATTTTTTGGTGTTCTACGATATTTTAGTACCAAAAAAACTACGTCAAATGCCGCTTCAAAAATCAAAATCGAATCTAATTCTCAAAACTTATAGCTTTTCAAATTTAAAATTACGTTGTTCTTAGCAAACTTACTTATTTTTTTTTTAAATAACTTTCAACTTTCAATAAATAATAAACCGATTGACTTAAACATATTATCAGCTTTTGTTCTTTAAAAACTGCGTCAAATACCGTTAATTTAATCAAAATCGGTCAATTGGTTTGGGATTTATCAATGAAGAAAATTAAAATTAAAATGGTTTTAGACATAACACCGAAATGTTTCAACCTATCGGTTAGTTAGCTATAACAATAATTTAGATCGCAAAAATTGAGTTGAATGCCATCATCGTTTTCAAATATACAGCTTTTCAAAAATTAATAATACTGCCATTTTTAACAAAATAGATGATTGAACTGAAAAATCTATGCTTATAGTTTTTACTCTTTTGAGCTTAAAATACCTTTATTTAGTGAGAAGTTTCAGGGATGGCGAAAAAATGCATGCAAAAGTGTACCGGCTACCTTACACTCCAAACTGTAACATGATAAAAACAAATATTGTCGCTATTGTGGCAGGAATAGGTAAGGCGGTGATACCAAAACCCGGGCGGAATTATACCGCGTAGTAGCCTCGATGGTATTTTGTCACGTATCGTTTGCCTTTTACGAACTGCCTGGCAGAATCGCAGATGGCCTTGTTGATGGTTGCACAGGAAACAGATCCCTGAATAACACATTATTATAATAACAATCTAGGGGACTCTGTAGGTACACGTTGACCTGCCTGCCGTGTAACGGGTTTTACTGGTTGGTCCGAGCCTTTTTGAAGAATAGGCTTTACTGCCCGGCAATCCGTAAAAGGCGCTCCGAATAGCCAAATATGTATATCATATCAACTACATAGGTGGTAGAGTTTTGTTAGATATATTTCGCTTGCATTTAGTATCACTGATTTCAGGAGTAAGTTAGCCAGTGGCCTAATGCATGTGGCATTACATTTAACAGATTTATAATTATTAGAATTAAAATATAAAAAGACGTACCCAAAAATAATGTACATACCGAGTTACAAAAAAGTCGTGGTTGGCCTATTCGGCTCAGATCATGAGATCACCAGTCCGACCCAGGTTTCGCAAGTATGATACTAGAATTTTTCGAGCGTTTCTCAGAAATACAAGTCTTAGTACTTAGCAGCTCGTAGTCAAGAGGTGGTGTCACCCCCGTATCCCGGACGAGTATTGGAAGCTGTCGGCCCTAGTTATCGATAGAAATATTGGATGGATGGTAATCATTATCGGATCGGTAAAAAAAATGTCTCGCCACCGACCGACAAACCGGTGAACTGTGCTTGACTGAAAAGTCTATTGACGTGTGGATTGCTCTGCCTAACCTGCAAGGGAACTGGCGTGATGATACTTGATTATATTCATATTGAAAATTTGTTGTTGTCGGTTATTACCGAAAGTTGTCCTCGGGGAAAGTAAAATAACTCTGTTACAATCAGTCTAAGGCCTAGTTCCTTCCCAGTCCAGAATTGAACTCTGACGACTGACGCGGACGACAAGCTGTTTTTCATACGGCTTCCCGCATGAACGATGACTGACCTAAAACGCATACCAATGTATGGCGTGTATAAATTAGCGATGCAGCGGGTCGCAGCGCGCACCCCCCTTAGGGTTGCCAATGTTTCTGATCGAACATCTATGTTATGGATGGATAGATGGATGGATGAATGGATGTTTGTTACTCAATCACGCAAAAACTACTGAACGGATTTGAATGAAATTTGGCAGACAGGTAGATGATGAGCTGGAATAGCTATTTATCCCGGAAAAATTAGGTAATCCCACGGGATTCACCAAAAACTTTCATAATGCAGCGAGCTGCATGATACGGCTAGTAAAATATATAAATAACTTTTCACGTAGTTTGTCCGCCATGGACTCCAAAATTACTGAATCGATTTCAATAAAATTTTGTAAATATCTACTGTTTAGTCCAAATTAAAGATAGGACAGTTTTTATCTCAATTAAATCTCCGCCCCCTCTCAAGTAACCCACCAAAATATTCAACACAAGTAATTTATAGAGCAAAACAACATTTGCCGGACCAGCTAGTATACTATATAAAAAATCTATCTGTAAGCCGGTAGACCCTGCAGGCCATCTCTGAAACTTCCAGCTAAATTAAGATATTTTAAACTCATCGAAGCAAAAGCTATACCTAAGCATGAAATTTTGAACTCAAAGAGTTCAAAAAGCTTGTAAAAATAATAGTATTTAATGTTCGAAAAGATGTATATTTTCAAAATTATAATCGGTTTTGGTCTTTTGAATAGCGTTCAAAGCAATTTTTGGGCCCTAATTTTTTTTATTTGGTACAAGTCATTGATAAATCCTGAACGAATCAACCGATTTTAATCCAATTGACGGTGTTTTATTGTACGATGTTTATAGTAGATAATCAGACCAGATTTTAAAGTAAATCGGTATATTAGCCTGAAAGTCATTTTAAAAACATGAAGTTTTTTGTAAACAACGTAATTTTAACATTTGAAAAGCTGTAACTTTTGAAAGTTTATTTAATTCGATTTTAATTATTTTTGGAACGACATTCGGCGTAGTTTTTCTAGTATTAAACATATTGTAGAAAATCAAAAAACGATAGGTCAATTAATAATTTCGAAGTTGGGTCAAAAAAACACCTTTCAATTTTTTTTGTGAATAATAACTCCCAAACGGATATAAATAGATTTTGATGCAATTTTCTCCTTTGACACAGTTTTTTAGGCAAAATGGCTGATTAAATTTTGTACTAAGTCTGTTTATTAATTTGGAAGTTCCTTTAAATACTGTTTCGCCAAAACATACATACGTAACGAGAAGTTAAAAAGTCGTGTTAGTTTTATATTTTTAGTTTTTATTTAACTTGAGAACGGCTGGACCAATTTTTATGATTTTTGTGTTCTTGGATTTGTCTTAGTCCGGAACAGGATAACAAGTATTAAAATATGATATTACGAGTAAGTAATAAATAAAATTATCAATGAAAATTTAATATCTTGCTGAAAAATTAATCAAATACTTGAATATTTATTATTCTAACGAACAAATTGAATTTAATATCTTTTATTTTAAAATCCTAAATTCGCTGTTAACTGTTAGCGGACCGAAGTTACCACATATTAACAACTAGCTAATCCGCGCAGCTGCGCCCGTGAGTAGACTAACATATCTCTTAAGAGGCTGACAAGACCTAATTTGTTGAAATTGATGTTATTTAATCAGTTTTTTAGGAAAAACTATTTGTTATAGCACATCACAAAAAGTATATGTTAATATTCATCATATGTTAAAGACCGTGGCCGGACTCGATACATAATTTAACAAAATTGGGTCGATAGAAAATAATTGCGAAGATTAATCTTAAAATCATCATTAACGGTTCTATATCTTTATTTCTTTGACGTATCGGTCTGCAATTGAAAACATGAAGTCAGCATATGCATACCTAAACCGCTACCGAATCATATTTGACAAATAATCTACCCTTTTTAATAATAAGACCTTAGAGATTTACTTAATAATAAGACCTAGAAGCTCAGTTACACTGATAGTGGGCTCTCGTTTACTGCGATGGAAATAGACGGAGTGCGCGACTTTGGTGTTGACTGCGTATGAATGGATAAGCTGTTGCGTTCGCACACCTGCCCCCCTAGACAAGTGGCAAACGCTCAGTAACTATTCAAATATTACGCTTTGGCGATATTTAGGCCAAATTGGTAGCCAAGTGGATCATGGCTTGTTTAACGTTCGTTCCATGCGAACTTTACGAATTATATCGAATATTGTCTCTGAATTGACGGTAAACGTCACTTTGAAGTATTATTTTCACCGAGGTTATAAGTTTTATTTATATGAAAAGTGCATTAAAAGCAAAAAAGACTTGCCCCCCAAGATGTGGCATCAACGTTAGTACAATAAAAAGAGAAATTTATGGATTTGTCATAAGCTGTTGACACGAGCGTAAACGAATTTGTAATTGGTAGCCAAGTGTCATTCGTGAAACGAAACGTTATATTGCATCGATCATTTTTGTCAATTTTCGTACAAGACCGTAGCCAAGTGGCACTTTTGACAAGCAAAATAGTAGCGAATTATTCGATAATCAGCGAACGCTAGAACCCTGCAGATTACGCTTAAAATGGCGGTTGATCACTATTATTCAATCAGCTGTTCTAAAGCGTGGATAACATCTGTGAGAATTTTTGATAATTTTAAAGTAAAATTAACGCAAATTAAGAAGGCTTTTGGTGGCACATTATTAATGGTGCTTTGATATACTTGTGGCCGAAGGGGTATTAATGTCACATGCATACATTTACCGGCTACCTTACCCTCCAATCCGGAACACGACAGTAACAAGCACTGTTGCTATTGCTGCAGAAATAGGTGGGTCAGTGGTATTAGACCCGGGCGAGACAATGCAGAACCCTACCACTTAGAAGCCACAATACTAGTGACTCGTTTACCCAATTGTTCAAGCCACCACAAACCAAAACATAAGTTTTAAAATGTGACTATCGATAACATTTTGCACAATTCTACGTTCACTTGTAAGGTAGGTAAAGAGGATTTACTTAAAATATGTTAAAACAATCAAATTTGATAGCAATGAAGATAAATACATAAATTTTGGTGACAGTATTTAATTTTATAACTCTTTAAATTGGTAGTCCGTAGTACTGACAGAGTTCAATTAACATGTTAGCTATATAGAAACTTACGGCATGACAGTAATTAAGAAGAAAAGATAGTATATTTTATCTTATTCGCACTCACGCGGTACATACAATCAAAATTGAATCAGATATAGCGACTCTGTTCTTATTTTTATTATATTCAATTCAGAGACAATATTCGATATAATTCGTAAAGTTCGTATGGAACGAACGTTAAACAAGCCATAATCCACTTGGCTACCAATTTGGTCGAAATGACGCCAATGCGTTATAATAGAATGAACAGAGAGCTCGGTTGGCGGTCAGAGCGTGCGCAGGACTTAGAAAAATTTTGATGGAAAATTTCAACCCTATATAGCACCCCTTTTTTGTTGCACCATTACGTGGAGGGGGTAAGGGACACCAACTTTTGTCAAGGTCACTTTGCTCTGAGTTAATTCCCCGTGGAGTTAGGGGATGAAAACCGAAATTCATTACAAAGGCGTCTGCGACTTAAAAAAAGAAAATGTATTGAAAACCCCCTAGTTAGGTTAGGACTCTTAAATTATGGCAATTTGCGTTCATTTTACTTTAAAATTATCAAAAATTCTAACAGATATTATCCACGATTTAGAACAGCTGATTAAATAATAGTGATTATCCGCCATTTTTAGCGTAATTTACAGGGTTCTAGCGTTCGCTAGTCATTGGATCACCAATTTTGCTTGTCAAAAGTGCCACTTGGCTAAGGTTTTGTATGAAATTGATCAAAAATGATCGATACAATATAACGTTTCGTTTCACGAATGACACTTGGCTACCAATTACAAATTCGTTTACGCTCGTATCAACAGCTTATGTCAAATCCATACATTTTGTTTTCTATTCTCCTAGCGTTGATGCCACTTGTCTTGGGGGGCTGAGGTACAACAGCTTTTGGAGCTGTTTTTGGGTCAGCCAGCGTATATAAACGTATTATAGGATACGTCAATATGAGAAACTTCATACAATTTTTATCTCTAAATTCAGCCTCCTTTGATTCGGGTTTGATTTTAGGAAAAAACGATGTATAATCTCTTGACTTCAACTATCTCCTTCCCAAATTTCATCAATATCGGTTCAGCGCCTTAGCCGTGAAACTGAAAGCGTGACAGACTAACAAACTTTCGCATTTATTATATTAATATGGTTGCGTACCTCTGTGGTTTAATAAACAGTAAACTTCAATTTACATAAAGTTATCAGATGTTATTGTTTCAGTACGCGGGTAGTACAATGAAGATATTAATGGTGCGTTCCCATCCTTGTGGCGAGATGGTAATAATGCATCCTACTACTATATAAATATATATATATGTATGGAAAAAAGGAGCAATAATAATTTCATTTTGTATGATTTGAATAATTCTAATACTCTGGTTTGTCTAAAATCATAGCAAAATAGTCGGCCTAATAGGTGTGGAACAGAGACAGTGTCAAACGCTTTATTAAGGTCTAGAACTACTGCCAGATTTTTATCACTTTATCGATATTATGTTTGAGCACTGAGGTTGTCAGTGTTAAAATGAAAGGAAAGGAAATACTCAAAATAAGCAATGTTTATGCCGTGCAATTAAATATAATTATATATATATATATATATATATATATATATATATATATATATATATATATATATATATATATATATATATATATATATATATATATACACATATACATAACTCACAAATTTTGCATTTCCTATAAGAAAGGAACTCCTATCGTAACTAGAACGTAAAAATGGTATGTTGTCTTAATTTTTCAGTAGAACGTCTCTCACACGCTGTATATATGTATACGTATATCCTGGTTAAATGAGTTTATCGTTACAGATGATATTCACATTTATAATATGTATTGATAAATACTTTGTGTTTATAACTACGAGTATATATGTGATTCAGCATTTATGCCGTGCTCGGGAATACTTTGAAAACTAATATAATAAAGAAAAATTTCAACCTGACAGGTTTCTTCTTTGTTAAGCATTTAAACTTTTCCCGAGCATGAGATAAATGCTAAAATCATATAATGTATGAAAAGCGTCTACTCAGCTGATGTGTAAAAGGTACCTACGAGATTTACGCTCATCTAGGTTAGCCTATTTTAATATTTACCGATACTTGAAAAAAAAAACATAATAATAAATAATGTAGGTAACTAGATTTCAACAAAAATAAAGTTCAGTTGGGAATTCAAACATAGTTCATATAGTAAGAAAACTTTAATATCGGGAAAGGGGTAGTTGTACATAGTAAGTTGGCATCCCTATCTGTGGGGTGGGGGTGGACTTGAACTTGCCGAGCAGACTGCGCGGCGGCCCGGCTACATTCCATTGCATCATCTCGGGCTTCAATCGCGGAACGTGTGTGGAATTCTATTTAATGCTGGGTTTGCTTTGGTGCAGGAGAAAAGTCGTGTGGAATTTTGTTTTTATTTTTCAATAAATAATGCCTTAGCCTAATCGGCTCAGAGATATCAAGTTCGATCATCAGATCGGACAAAAGAGTTAGTTTTTAGGAGTTATTCTCGAAACTAGAATTGTCATTAAGATCTCGAAGTTTGATGAATATGTTTTAACACGTGCGTACCTCGGATGAGCTCGTGAAGCTGCCGGTCCAGGTCAAGAAACAGCAAGATATCAGGTAATATAAAATGATGCAATGGAAATCACGTCTCATCTCGCCAACTGTTAAATTGTGGCGTAGGAGAACGTCCATTGGCGTACGGTTTACACTGCCAAACCGTCAAGAGAACAAGCGTGACGATACTCCTTGCTTTTATTAAATACAGGATTTAATTATAATATGATTACTATAAACGATTGTCGGATAATATGTATGAAAAATTAATAGCTCCATAATAACATGGAAAATGCAAAAGTATGTCTGTCTGTTACGTTTTCACGGCTAAACCGCTGAACCTATTTTAATTAAATAGTGCAAGGAGATAGTTGAAGACCAGAGATCAAACATGGCTACTTTTTTCCAAAAAGCAGTTCAAGAATAGCTGAAAGTGAACAGTGTACCTAATGATATAATTTATCCTTTTATTTTGACAATGAAAAATATTCGGATGCTATCATAGTATTGCATGTAAGTTGTTCAAATCACATCTTCATACCTACAAACATATGACATAGTACATACATACTAACACGCCAAGTTAAATGAAAAAGGCTTTAAAACATGCAAATATTCTTTTAACTCTGCCGTAGCCAAAGTAGAACCTAAAAGGAAGTAACATTTCCTAATCTGTGCTAAAAGTAACAATTTCGCCGCTAGTCAGAAACTTTCGGTTTCAACGTGTTTGCGTAAATAAATTAGTAACTAATCGAAATACTTCAGATATTTTGTCTTAGTATTAAATAAAATCGAAAATATTTTCGTACCCAAACGTCATGTGCTCGACGTCGAAGTCACTGTGAAATGTGCGGAATTTTAAAGAAAGAAAAAAAATATTTATTTGCAAGAATATGGGTGTTGTAAGTTGTCAAAAATAAATTAAGTTACCGACATATTCTACCAATATACGATGTGCAAATATTTAAACAAATTAAACAGGCTTTAACTTAATTATATTAATAATAAATTAAACAGGCTTTAACCAAAACTTTCATATGTTAGAATTTTTTTGGTCCTATTTCGTGATATGTCCTTTTAAGAAGTGATGCCCTAAGCAATTAGGTATTTAATATACATAGGTATGGGTTAATCCGGCACTGCCCATTCAGTTTTATTTATTGTAAAAACGCAATTCTACAAAAAGAAACGTTTTTTTTTAATAATAATCCGAAATGCTGACAATTTTATTTGCGGTGTCTGTAAAATCATCAGTACAGTATGATACCTAGATAGCTGGAATATGGATGATTCCTAGATAGCTGTTACCTCAAATTTTTGAAATAGTGCTACATGGCATATGCATATTTAATCAGCGAAATATACTGCAAAAGCTCTCAAACGTATCAACAAATACCACCTAGGAGGGTTGAGACGAAAAATTTGATTCAGGGTGTATCTAACTAATTAAAAAAAATGGAATTTTGTGTAATAACTACAAAATCACATTTCCTACAAAAAACGCGGAAAACGGTTGACCCTACAGGCCATCTCTACTACATCTTATTAAACCGTTAAACCGAAGTCTTTCTTTTCGGTACCATCACGGAGGATACATAGAACAGTCCGCGGATAATAGCAAATTTAATTAATTTCACCTTTTTAATAATGGATTTCCGCAAAGTAACGCCTGATTCTTGAAATATTAAATATTAAATAATATATTAAATATCTTGACAATTTTTGGTGCCTTCCAATGCAGTTTTTAAGAGAAAAAATTGTTATAAGAGGTCAAAAATTAATTCAAAATTTTGTAATTTAATTACATAAAATTACATTTTTAGAAAATTAATTAATAATACCCTGGCTTTGAATGTAGAGAATGCTGGTAGATGATAGGAATGTTGATAAATGACTGATATATGATAGTTTGCTCATAGGCAAGTGATCCTGATGATGATAATATATGATATATGGAAAGTAAATAAAACCCGTTAACTGCGTTATGATCATTGCGTTTACTGTATGAAATATACTTAATATTAGAAAATGCACAGTCAGGCAAACGCGACGTACGAGTGCACGTGTAAAGACGTATTGGCTTGTGCAGTAAACAAGGCTGATTTTCCCCGTTTTGGTCCCGGCCTTATGAGTAAAGACCATCTGCTTGTGTAACAAGCAATTCGTAAACAGCGAACGATTAATGAAAGTGTACCAAGTGTATCACTGCCATTGTGACTACGAGGTGGTTAGGTCACGCAACTGATTCATGAAGTATAAAATCCGCCACACAGATGGCACGACAAACATATTTACTGTTTAAGGCGATAGTTATCTTTTTTCCTCAGAAGTACAATCTTTTAGTTTCTTGATTTATCAAATGCTAGATGAAAAAATAAAGGAATTTCGACTCCAGCTGTAATATTTTCCGCTTTGTTATTCGTCAGTTAAGGTTTAAAAATTATATCAAACATTGACTTAAACTGTTAAAAATTTGACGCTCAAGATTTTGGGAAAACCAAGAAGAGCAAAGTTGGTTTGGCTAGGACATATACACAGATTATCGCCATATTCGACTGTTGGCACTGAAACAGTTTTTAAACAACTAGTTCAGCGCAAGTTGGAAAGTTTTAGCACTAAAAACATCATCCATCTTGCTGGCAATAAAGATAAGTAATTGACTTTCAGTTCAAATAGATTAAATGAAATATTGAAATGGCTTGCAAACAATTTTGTAATCTGGAGTGCGGACTCGATGTGGACTTTGTCTTGAGCAGTTACAATTAGTTTTTAAGGTTCCATCAGTCTATGTCGATGGGTTCCCTGTCTATCACAGGAATCCATTTCTTGAACTGGTAGGTAGACACCGGAATTTTTTACAGAATGCGTTTTACTTTGACCGCAATTATAATTCTTTTTTTTTATATCATACTAGCTGTTTCCCGCGAGTCTCTCCCGTAGGTGCTAGCGTGATAATATGTAGGCTATATGTTGACCCGACCTGTTAGTAATATTCATGCAAAATTTGAAGTAAATCCATGCAGTACTTTTTGAGTTTACCCCGGACATGACATGACTTTCCTACGATTTTTTTATATGTAAGATGATAGCAAACAAGCAGATCGGCCTCCCGATGGAAAGAGTTAACCATCGCCTATAGACACCAAAGATGTTAATGGTATGTTGCTACCTTGTGGCGAGGTCTAATGCCACTGCATGCATAAGTGTAACGGCTACCTTACCGTCGAAACCGGAATATGACAGCGACGAGCATTGACGCTACTGTGTCAGGAATAAGTAAGGCAGTGGTACCAATTCACAAGTATTACCACTCCTGTGCCTCGGATGAGCACATTTAACTGTCGGTCCCGGTAATCGCTAGAAATAGTCGATAATCAGGATCACCACTTATCTCGTCAAGCGACAAACCAGTGAATCGCGGTGACCTGGAAAGTCCATAGACGTTCGGTTAACTCTGACTGCTCTGCAAGGGAACCGGACCTGATGATACTTGAGTTTGCTAAAAACAACATAATCTTAATATTTGAAAAACTGTAACTTTTTAAAATTAGGTTCGATTTTGATTTCTATATTTCAAGTCCGGTCGTGCATGAAAGACTGTTATCACCACAGGGATGGATCCGCCAAATACCAGCTGGAGCCACTTGAGGCGATAGAGAGGCGTGCAAAGAGGCTCATAAACGACGATAATCTAGTAGGGAAAAACTCCAGAGCTTCGCTCATCGACGCAGAGTGGCTAGTTTATCGGTTGTTTATAGGATACACACTTTGGAGAGTGCGCTTAACATTAAATTGATATGCAAATATCGATGATTTTCCGTTCGCGTATTATTATGTTCTCTGTTATGATTATTGATCTTAAGGGGCCATCCATAAATTACGTCACACGTTAAGGGAGAGGGAGGGGTCGATGAAATGTGACATTGTGTGACAAGGGGTGGGGAAGGGTCCCAAATTTTGTGGCATCACATTTTTTTAATGTATAATATTTAATATATAAGTATTACATTATAACGGTAAGTTCTAAAAGCATACAGGTGGTATAGATAAAAAATAATCGAATGAGATTATTGTTCCAATGTAAAATATGTGACCACACTAGGTGGGGGGGGGGGGGTCAAATGAAATTCGTTTGACGTAATTTATGGATGGCCCCTAGACGTGTTATCGAGATGTACTCGTACATCTACGAAGTTTTCTCTTGACGCACATTCCATTCGGACTGGCCAGAGTTGCTCTACTAGATGGGAGACATTAGAAATTAATGCAAGGACAGAATAACGCTAACTCTAGTTTTTTTCTACTCTAGTAATTTTATCTATTTGCATGTTTATTCCAAAAAAAAAAGAATAAAGGTAGTTCGGGCGGTCTCGCTAAACAGTAAAACAACAAACTGAAATAAGTGGCAGCTTCAGTAGCATCTGCTAAGTGCCGTTTAAAAATACCGGTGAAAATCGTTAGTGTGGCAGTATTTCCGAGCGTATGCCCGCCGCCGCCGCCGCCGCCGCCGCTGGACGTGACGGTTTGTTTTATTTTTGTTTTGTCTGACCACTACTCTATAATCACCAACTAGTTGACCCGGCTCGAGTCACCTTAACTATCACATATCTTACACACGTCGTGTTCACCTTCGACACGTGATAAGTATCATTGTAGTCCTATTATTTTGGAGCATCATTATCGCGCGAAGACTTCCCGTGTTGGTTTGGGTCCCCAATGAAGAATATACCATCTGCCATTCTGCCAGGCAGTTTGTAAAAGGCGTTTGATTAAGTACACGTGTTACTACTATCATAAATATTATGTCGTAGAGTTCCGCAACGTTTCGCCCGGATATTTGGACACCACTGCCTTAACTATGCCTGCCGCAATAACGTCAATACTTGTCAGTCATGTAACGGATTGGAGGGTAAGGTAGCCGGTAAACTTTTGCATGTGGCATTGCCATCCTGCTACACAAATAGCAACGCACCATTAACATTTTGATGTATTTTTTTTTAAAGAGCAATGGGCCCACCTGTCGTTCCCACCACTGAAACTTCTGTAAACCAGAATCAACAGGGGCAACCTTCCTGATAACCACTGAGTTGCGAGTTCAGGGTGCCCTGGGGGGAAAGCTACGCTGTTTTGGAACCCGCAACGAAATTAATCAGAAGTGTATAGGAGGAGTAGGAAAATACATTCAGTTTCCCTCCCTTTACAGCAGGATACAGCAAAATGTTAAAAGCATAAAAATCTTTGGTGTATACATATATAGGCGATACTTTCTCTTTCTATCAGGAGAGCTATCTGCTTCTTTGCTATCAAATGAAAAAAAAAATATCTCTAAACAGTTGAACCTGCAGTCTGTCCCTGAAAGTTCCTAAAGCTAAATTGAGGTACTTTAAGCTCAAAAGAGTGAAAACTGTAAGCATAGATTTTTTCAGTTCAAACATCTATTATGTTAAAAATGGCAGTATTATTTTTGAACAGCTGTATATTTTTGAAAAGCTGTATATTTTGGAAACAATTTCATCCCAATCTTTGAGATCTAAAATACTACTTTAAATAGTTAAAAATTGATAGGTTGAAAAATTTCGAAGCAATATCAAAAATCATTTTTTTTTTTCAAATACTTCGTCATTGATAAAACCCAAACAAATAAATAGACTGATTTTGATAGAATTAACGGTAATTGACGCAGTTTTTTATTGAGAAACGCTTATAAGATTTTTAAGTCAATAGGTGTATTAACGTAAAAGTTATTTAAAAAATATTAGGTAAGTTAGCTGAAAACAAAGTAATTTTAATGTTTGAAAAGCGTTGACTTTAGGAAATTAAACTCGATTTTGATTTTTGAAACATCATTTCGGCGTAGTTTTTTTAGTACTAAAATATCGTAGAATTCCAAAAAAATATTGGTACAAAAAATTGTTATGTCTACATACGTAGCGGGAAGTTAAAAATTCGTGGAGCTTTGTGGCGGGTGTCACGGGGGTCATGATCCCCCCTCTGGGCAAAAATGTAGGTATGGATTTATTAGGATTAAATAAGGATTAGAGTCTATCATGACTGAACCTCAAATATGTGACCGGCCCTGAACCGAAGGCTGGATCAGTCCTATATGTGACTTCCACCTGAACCGAAGGCTGGGTCCGCCATTGGATGGTACCTACTTTTAACAAAATGTCAATAGCTGAAAGTAATAGGGGGCATAAAAACGACACCACTCTCCCAATCTACGTAAAAAAATCTTAATCAAATCGAAGTGCTTAGGCTCTTACAGACGATACAACGTCACATCATGCTAAGATGCGGCATGATGTGTAACAGTCCTAAACGTTTCGACTCGATTGTAGTTTTGTTACGTGAATTGGGCCCCAGGCTAGAGGGCGAGCAGGTGGAGTTCAAAGTTTGGGAATCTGACGTGACGCGCTAACAGCTGTCTCCTATGAGACCGAACCTAGGCTTCGTGTTTAGACTAATAATGCAGGGAAGAGCGTGATACGCTCTGCTTTACACACGGAGTGGAAAAGGTCTCTTGGTCGCCGCGACCGGCGGCGATGGTATAGTGATGTGTGTGTGTATTGTTTTAAGATTGTCGCCGTTTTAGAATCGTCGGAGGTCGTCGTTAGCTGTTGCATTACCTAAGTCCTACGTTCCGTAATGTAATTAACACAATCTTTTATTGAGATTTGCGTACCATAATTAATACTTCACTTTTTTTGGCACCTTAATATTGTCATTCTTTTTTACATCATAAGATAGCACAAACGAGCAGATGGCTCGCCTGATAGAAAAGTGACAACCATCGCTATAGAACCAAATATATTAATGGTGCGGTGCTTCCTTCCTTCTTATAACGGGATCTTAATGCCACGTGCATAAGTTTATCGGCTCTGTCGGTATTGCGGCAGGAATATGTATGTAAGGCGATGGTAGAGAGAAAATAAAGAACTCAACCACCTAGTAGCCATGATGATAGTGACTCGCATAGCCAATTTTTTGCATCTTACGAACTGCCTGGTAGAATAACTTCAAAGGGAACCCGGGCCAACACGGGGTGATAATCAAATACTATAAATAATAATCATACACATACTTTGGTATTCTAAAATCCAAGCTTTTAAAGATAGCAACTTGTATTCACGGACTTTCACGTGCGACTTTTGCGTTGCTTCTTAAAGGGGAAAAAAGTGCAAGAATTAGAAGAGTTTGCAACTTGAATTTCCTTCTCCGAGTTATGGATTTCTGCAAAGTAACGCTTGAAACTATAAAGATCCGAAGCTTTGCCGGCTCTGTGCCCATGCTGGTAAAAAATCAAAAGTTGAACGATCAAGTACACTGGGACGGGCCGTAACAGGCCGGAGCGCGCCGCATCGCAAAAATTTCAAATGTTATTCTCCTTTGATGTTGTGATGATGATTTGATGATTTTAACGTGATAGTGTGAATTTTGCAAATTATATAGCTCTTTTGTAGTCTTAAACTAAAATTATTAATAGTTTTTCATTCTTAATTACGTAATTTAATAAACTAATATTCAAAACACGGCCAAACTCGTGAGTGAAATACCGCAAAGGGGCAGACCGGGCGTACCGCATTTGAAATCCGCCGAGCAAAAATGCATCTAGCGGCAACCCGTCGTTGTAACGATAGTTCATATAGAATGCATAAAAGCGACCTAGATGTATTTTTGCGATGCGATCCGGCCCGTTGCGACTCGTCCGCGTGTTAAATCCTTTGAGGTGTTTCGCATTTCGTGCAGCATAGAAAATCACTCCACCGAAAATCGCTAGAGTGGGTAAATAATTTAAAAATGGTATATATCTTTGACATCGCTCAAATTGTTCTAAATCGCTTTTAGAGCTCTTTCCAAAAGATTTCTTTAATACATTTTTTATGGTCGTCCGCGATCTCAAGGACTCGTGATCGATCGCTCGTCCGAAAAAAAAAACTGCCGCTATCGAGATGAAATCGCGGTGTACTGGCTAAACCGAATAATAAATCACTACTCTGATGTGACGTAGGGTCGCTCTGAAATTCTCCATGTTTTATTTAGCTAGTTCGATTCCTTTCATATCGATTAACGTTTAGTTATAATATGTAAGGTTGGCTACAGACGAGCGTTTTGTAAGTTTTACTTGTGGCGTACGAACGAGATTTTGAGTTCTCTTTGATAAATTACTTTACAGTCAATGTTCTCATTGAGCCAATAAAAAACGATCTACTCATATGAATAAGTCATACTAGCTGCACCCAGCGGCGCATAATTACATTTTTTGTGAGGCCTATTTACCAGTGACAACAAATAAACAGCACTGGACAAATTATGCGAATTAATTTAACCCCGAAGTAGGCAAACTAAAATTATATTTTATAGAAAAAGGGCAGACAAGGAGGTTCACCTAATGTTAAGTGACACCACCGCCCCAGGACAGCCGCAACAACAGAGGTTCTGCAGCTTGTTGCCGGCCTTTTAAGAACGAGTAAGCACTTTTCTTTTGACTGTGTAGTCACACTCCACCCAAGGTCATCTGAGCTTCTCCGGTACGTCTGTGGGTACAATATAAAGTCTGGCTACACTCTGCCCGTAAACGAACTAAATAATAAATGTTTAGCTTCTATGGCGTAAAGGAATGACAAATTGCCCGACCGGGGAGTGGGTTTCATTCCCGAGTCGGGCAATTCTTATTGTGTTTTTTTAGTTTTCTAATAAAAACAACGTTGCCCGGAATTTGATAAGTGCTTGGTTGGCGATAGGCTTGCTACCTACCACATTGTGGGACTAATATCCAAGTATCTTTGGCTTATAGTGGGTGCACTGGTTGTATTTCTGCCTACATCTTCAGAGATACGGGCGTGAAGATTATAATTATTAATGGGATAGTGGATTTCGAGTGAACGTTATTAAATTTAATATTCTGACATTATACAAATCCTGAAGCCGCCATGCCAAGCGGGAACAACCCATCATTGGTATCTTTATCGTTTACAGGTGCTTCCAGAAAACAAGAACAAAATAACAAAGTAGACAAGCCGTAGCGAGCCGATCTATTGACCTCCAAGGTCTCCTAATCTGAATCTAACGGTCTTTTTTTATTTGGAAGTGAAGTGAAACCAAAGAGTGGTTAAACATAAAAATTCTAAAACAATAAAATTTAAGGACATAATCAACGAGCTCGAGAAGATACTAAACAAAACGAGTAATCCTTCCGACATCACACGTTATTGTTCTACAACAGTGCTGCGTGTATTCAAGCGCGGAGACTACATTTGGCAAAACTAAAAATTTCAAAAACCCCGACACATTTTCTTATCCTCAGACCGCCATTTCGCTGTACATGTATGCATTATTTTTGAAGCAAAACGTAAAAGGAGCTGATGATCTTCGATAAGGAATCCTGCAGCATCAAGTTAAGGTTACCATGGTTCTTTAATCAACAAGCTTGAGTTGTTTTATTGCAAGGTCCCATGACCTCATTTTAGCTCCACAATGTAAGTCTGAAAATAATTCTGATTTATAGTAATTATTTGCCAAAATATAACCACACTCGACGGACTTATTTTATTTAGTTTAGGAATTTCATGGCTAGCTTCTAGTTCTATTATCAACCACTGCGAATCTTCTAGCAACTATATCAGCCCAAGCTCGGATGGCCACCTTCCAGTTCTATCATCAGATCCTAGGAAACATATAGCACCTAAGAGTTTATCAACATAAACTGAATTAGCCCACACTCCATGGGATTAATTGGTTTAGCATAGGAGTTTTTATGGACTTCTTTCAGCTGTATCATCAAACACCATTCGGCTGCAAAGGCCTTAAAAAATCGAAACGAATAAGCCCAAATATATGGAGCTACTCAATTGTAATTAAAAGTTCCAATGACCTCCTTCCTGCTTCATCATAAAACCCTGGAAGTCATCTACCACTAAAGTATTTGTCAAAACAGAACAAATGAGTCCAAACTCGATAGGTTTATCTTGTTTAGTTTAGAAATTCCCCTACCCATCTTCCGTCGTCAGATTCCAAAAATCATCCAGCAAGTGCATGTCAAAATCTACCAAATGAGCCCATACTCTATAAGTTTTTACTAGAATAGCTTAAGAGTTCTCATAGACTTCTTTCAGCTCGAACATCAGGCTTTGGAAGCCATCCTGCTCAAAAATCCTTGAAAAACGGATCAAACGACCCCAAAGTCGATGGTATTGCTCAATTTTATTGATATATGATGAGACCCTGAGAATTATCTAGCACTGGAGTGTGTGTAAAAACAGAACGAATGAATCCAAACTAGATGGGTTTATCTTATTTAGTTGAGGAGATCCCATGGTGAACTTCCAGTTGCATCCTAGATCCAACACTAAAATATTGACAAATTGAGTGCAGAGACAATTGAGTGCTAACTCAATAAATTAACCTTGTTGAGTTTAGGAGTCCACTGTTCCTTTTTTATCGCTTTTAGCTTCTGGATTCGGAAATTTCTACTCGTATCTCCAGAACCTCAGCATCATGAGAAAGAAATTATTGCAATGAAATAAACTCTTCCGAACTCCACTATCTTAGCACTTTCTACCTGTGACTTTCAATAGAACTCTTTCAGTTCCATCTTCAGATCCTCTTCATCATGAGTGCTAATTAAACTTAGTATGTACTTATAGCAACAAATCCGCTTAGCAAAAACTTGGCTGTCTCGTCAAAATTCTGCATCTGAGAGTTTCTGTCTCTACATCCAGAATACATCATGAGACCGACTGAATGGTACCATAAGATTGTATTACCACTGAACTTACAGAAGTTTGCCAAGTTTTAGTGCAAACGGACATCACAAAGTCGCTGAAAAATGGTTTGCAATATTTAGAAAATCTGTTATTTACATACGAACATTGCAAGTTAAATAGAAGCTGATGATATTCGAATGAGGATCTAGCAGCATCAGGTCAAGGTCACCATATCATTGCAATATCTTTGAAGTAACAGAATACGACATTTATTATCGATAAAGCCTTTACAACATGCTTAATTTCTTTCAATTTGAAAAGAGCTGATGATCTTGAAATGGCTGAACAGATTCTATCGAATCATAGCAAAGAAACATCTCGCAAAATAGGGCTTTCGTTTAAAAAAAAACGCATCCAAAACGGACCATCCGTCTGGTCGCTACGATGCCAAGGACAGACACACAGATACACACCTGAAACTTATAACACCCCTCGTTTTTGCGTCGGGGGTTAAAAACTAGTAACATTTTTTAAGTTTTATCATAATCTGTTTTCCGTTTTTAGAATACTGAAGCTTACAAATAACTCTTATCCGTCCGTCCGTTTGTCCGCTTACTCTTCTTAAACATAGCTCAGGGACACCTAATGCTAGAAAGCTGTAATTTAGCGTTGTACAATAATCAGATATGCATCACAAGATGACTCTTAACGTGGAAGTTAACGTAAGTATAACGTTCGTGTGTGTAGGCCTTTATCGCGGCACGACAGATCAAGATCCATTGCGCCGCTGACGGGAGCGAGTCACGAAATGTTGAACCTGGGACCGAGTGCGAGTGTACTGTGACCACACGTTCCAGAGACAGATTCTTGTGGGACCAGCTTGTAAACTAATGTTCACAAAATTATATTATAGCTTCACGTCACGTACATTCCCCCGTATTGGTCCCGGGCTCCTTTTAAGAATAGGCCAACTGCCGTTCTGCCAAGCAGGTCGTAAAAGGCTTACCGATTGGCTATGCGAGTCACTACCATCGGGCTACAAGGTGGTAGAGTACTGAATTGTCGCGGCCGGGTCTGGTACCACCGCCTTACTTATTCCTGCCGCAATAGCGTCAGTGTCGCTGTCGCTGTCGTATTCCGGTTTGGCGGGTAAGGTAGCTGGGAAAATTATGCATGTGATAATATAATAATATATAGCAACGCACCATTATCATCAACATATTTGGTGTCAATAGGTGATGGTTGACTCTTTCCATCAGTATACCCATCTGCTTGTTTGCTATCTCATAATAAAAAAAACGTCAAATCCATTTGGACTATAATCTTAACCTCTGAAGTTGGATTTTTTTCTCCATATTCGATTATGTATTTCAAACCAGACGGTAAAATGAAATAAAAAATGTTTATTTGCAAGAATATGGATGTTACAAGTAATTAAAATTAATTAAAGATACCAGCATATTCTAACATGACGTAATGTGCAATTATTAAAAAAATATTTGGTTATCCGTCCTGGACAACTTTCAGCAACAGGCTTAGATAACATCCAATCTATTTAGACATGGCACGTCTGCAATGGGGTTGGTCTATAATCTATAATGTCCATATTTCATCTAGTAATAACTACATACTAAAAACCGACGTTGCATGCACTTTCATATAGCATTATGGAGCTTTGTGGGCTCGGGGAGAGCGATGGTAGATAGCCATATGTTATCCGCTGTGAATCTTAATAAACATCACTTACTTCACATTTTTCCCGCCTATTATTTTCAAAGAATGTCACGATATTTTTGTAGCAAAAAAACAGATGATCTGTTAGCTATAAAACAGCCGTGAAAAGCATGTCCTTAAATATCACAACTATCGTGAAATCGTCCCCCGTCCCCCGGGCATCCATCTTTTTCACGTCATTTTTTGTTCTCGTGTTCCGACTTGGAGGTAAGGTAGCGTCTCACATAAATAATATGGCATTCCAATTTGTAACCACGTCACACGGACATCCAAGCACCATTACCGCCTTTGGGGTCTATAGTAGGCATTACACATTTCACGCATGGTTATAAAATAATTCACGTGTCACACCAGTTATATTCATCGAAACCGTTTGTTATATGTAACGCGAGCGTGATTTAATTTCACGCGGGCCAAGCTACTACTTAAGTTTACAATTCGAAGTAATCCATCGTGCCAAAGAGCAAAAGCAACAACATTTGAACAACACCGTGCCGTAAGCTAGAAGCGAGAATTTGTTTAACATGTTATTTCACTTTACTAATCACTTATAAAATTGTGATCACTGCTCGGCGATGTAACATACGGAATAAAATGCACCCACTGTAACAATATTCGTACTAATAAAATATAACGGTCGTGATTTATCACCCGTGATATAACAGTGACAAAAAACAAATAACTTCACTATACATAGTGAAATAAAAGTAGCTATAACTCCCATCCCCAGTCTAAAGGCGATGAATGTCTTTCCATTAGGAAAACCATCTACTTGTTCGGTATCCTTTGAAATAAAAATAACACATAAAGTATACAAAAACAGATATTACAGTGCCGTGTAAGTAATTATATTTTTAACAGTAATTTACGACTTCCGGTCAAATGAAATATCAAAGAAAAACAAAAACTAAAATTTCACATATCGTCGGCGACGAGTGAAAACCTCGTCAATCGTATTTTTTATCAAAATTAGATTATTTTTTTATATATGTCATAAAATAGCTTATATTGAATAACTTGAACGCACACAAATTTTACTAGTACGCCATCTGTGACTGTGAATGTGAACCGTGTAAGGCACAATTAAAATATTTGTCGTTTGAAGATGATGGGTATCTTTTTTTCATCAGGAGACTGACTCTCTCGCTATACTTTAATATAAACAATTTTGAAGAGTCACAAATTTTCTACAAAAAAATGATTTTACACACGGACCACGGACGACACAGTGTAAAGTGATGGTGGTGTTCTTATCAGATCGAGTATTATCTTGTCTTCTAAATAAAGGAAGAATTAGTATTTACGAGCGTTTGATCGCCTTTCAATGTCAAGATTGTAAATACGGAGATAACGAGTGTGACTTTCCAAGGGGATTTATGGATTATTCAAGGGTCATGTCATTATAATTATACAATGAAATGTTGTTATCATGACCTTCCCCTTTGAAAGTTGGCTAAAGCAAATGTTTCCGTATCGGGCAGTATGGTTACCGTAACGTAAACGGCTAGCGCGTCCCGTCCTGACTCGGCGGACTGCGCGTGGGCCGGCCGGCTCTACACCGGTCTACTACGTGTACGATAGCTTCAAGGTCGCTAGCCTTACACACTCACGTACACTCACTCACATAATCACGTATTTATTAGGGATGTATGCAGGTCCGTAACCTTAACCAAAACTATCGGATATTAAAAATAAAAATATATCTGTAACCATAACAGATCCGTTACAAAAGTTTCGGATAAGGGCGGAGCCTAAATATTAAATAAAACTTGTTTCGTTTTTGTCTTACCGCTTGCAGACCACTTGAATCTTGCATAGTTTGTTTATTACTTCTAGTATTTACGAGTAGAGTACGAGTACCTACTCAATTTAATAAAGTGATGGTAAAGTGTTGTGTTACTTATTAAATTGAATTTATATGGACAAGATGCGTCCAAAGTTGAGTTTTTTTTTTGGACATTATTTTAATCAAGTTAATGTAGAATCTGCAAAATATAAATTAAGTCCTAATCCGTAACCTATCTAACGTTACTAAACTAACGGATAATCCGAAATAATTACATAACCGTAACCGTGTCTGAAACCGATATAATTTTATTTCTATATCCATATCCGTATCCACCCTTATTATTTAACATCCTAGCTAATTATCTATATTAATCTATATTAGTATCATAAATGCAAAAGCTCCGATGTTTGGATGGATGGATGTTTGTTACTCAATCACGAAAAATTACTAAACGGGTTTGATTGCGGTGAACCGAACGTCTATAGACGTCTAATACAAATAAAAAGAACGTCTATAGGTTTGTCGGTTGGCAAAGATAAGTGGTGATCCTCATCGCCGCATTTACTGACCATGTCAATGATTATCGACTATTTCTAGCGATAACCGGGACCGACAGCTGTCGGCACCTACCCGAGGCACGGGAGTGGTAATACACCATTCAGCTAGACACCGAACTGCCACTGACAATTTAGATTTTCGAGAAAAACCTCAATGACACCTTTGCCCGACCCGGGGATCGAACCCAGGACCTCATGATCAGAGCCGAATTAGCCTCCCCTAGACCAAGAGGCAGTCACAGGTAAATTGTACCTAAAGATGTAAATAAAATTTGTGCCGCACCTGCGTCTATCGTCGCAAAAGTCGCGATTGAAACTGCAAGAGGGACTGTGTGTTTGGATGTGTTTTTTTAGTTGCCAGTGCTCATTCTCGATTCGTTCTGTTTCTAAATCTATTGCATTATGAGATGAACACTTAAATATTTAACGCAAAACATTTCATAGTAATCATTATTTCCGGAAGTGAATGGTCACACGTATCAAGTGAGCAGACCCTAATGCCACGTGCATAAGTTGACCGGCTACCTTACCCTTCAAATTGGAACACGACAGCGACAAGCACTGACGCTATTGCAGCAAGAATAGTAGGGCGGTGGTACCAGACCCAAACGATACAATGCATTACTCTACCACCTAGTAGCCACGATGGTTATGACCCGCATATCCAATCGGTCGCCTTTTGCGACATGCCTGGCAGAACGGCAGTTGGTCTATTCTTCAAAGGAGCCCGGAACGTATTGTTTAATTTGTAATAAGAAGTCTGTACTTGTATAACTATCAGATCTCTAACATGGAAATTAAATTAAGTTTCTATGGGGAAAAAAATACTAAGTTCCATTCCTTAATTCAAAGAAGGTCCCCCCTTCTAATATTAAAAAAATTAAAATTCCTAAAATACGTTTTTATCATTTATAGCAAGGAGTACTTACATCAATTTACAGACCTCTAGCATCAAAATTTACGGAAATCTCACACAAAATTCCATCCCCTAGTCTATACTAAACCCCTATGGGTTTAGGGTTTTTGTTGTTTGGGTACTAATACCAGCTTACATACCAAATTTCAGCCTTCTAGAAGTTCAGGAAATACCTTAAGAATTTTGATGATCATGAGTGAGTGAGTCAGATTGGATCTAAGCCTAATGGATTGCGTGGTCATGATCGTTAACCACTCGACCAACGCGGCGTCTTCTCCATCTTGATCCGGGCTGCTTTTTGAAGAACAGATCAACTGTCTTATTGCTAAGCATCTCGTATAAGGCGGGAGAAGGAATACGAATCACTAACATCATGCCTACTAAATAAGTGGTATAGTTCGTAGGCTTTAATACCACCGCCATACTTTTTCCTGTCACAACTGCATCGGTTCTTGTTGCTGTCGTGGTCCTGTTAGGAGTGTAAGGTAGACGGTAAATTTATGTATGACGCATTCTAACCCCGCCACATGAATAGCAACGCACCACTAACATCTTTGGTATCTACAGGCAATTTTTATTTCTTTCCATCGGGAGGACCATCTTGTTTGCTTTTTTATGAAACAAAAATAAATGCATGTATTGAAACTTCAAGTAACTACCTGTATACGCCTTTGAATATTTTGCAGCCCGATGCACTATACAAGTTTTTGGTAAATCTTACAAGAAAAACTTTTTTTTCCGGGATGAAAGTGTCCTATGTGCTATTCCAAACCATCATTTACATGTGTGCTAGATTTCATCTAAATCAGTTCAGCCGTTTTTGCACAAAAGGGTAATGCTGGGGCCACATTAGCGGCCAACGTCCAATGCCCATTATCGCGGTAATTATCGCGATAATTTTTAACGCGCTAAAGTAGGTGGCTACACTTAATACGGCCAACGTGATTTAACGTTTGGCGATAAAACGGCGTAAAATTTACTTAACGGACTGCAAAGATGGACGTTGACCGAGCTCTGTATTTTATGAGTGTAAATTTTTATTGTTTGAATTTATTCTTGTAACTTTTCAGTTTTGGATCCCACAAACATGGTTCTGTTTGCAGAAGCTCCAGAAACGCAATTACTTTCTAGTTACTCCACTCCATAGTATGTATTGCAAACACAAAACACGTGCGATCCCGTCGAGCTCCCGACGCACACTGACTGGCGTAGTGTGACCGCTTTATCGCATTAATTCTCGCGTTATTCTCTTTGATGTACCGCCACTTGAGTTATCGCCTAATGTCAAACGACAATGTAAATGCCGTTGTCAAATTATTGCGTTAAGTCGTGGCTACATCTACGGTTAACGTCCTTTAACGCGATAATTAATGGCATTTCCCGTTAGTGTGGCCCCAGCATAACAAACATCCATCCATCCATCTTCACAAACTTTCCCATTTATAAGTAGGACTAGTAGGAAGTAGGATAAGAGATAGGTAGTTGTAAATCTACAACCGGCTCATAAATACGTCTTGATAGAACAAAAAAAAAAATTTCAAAGTAGTAAATGTACATCTCGCAAGTACTAACTGAGGCCACGGATATAATTTATCATAGTACCTAACCAATTAACTTGTAATTTAATTACCAAGTTAATTTTTGTTACATATCAAAAGCTAAAAAAATTATAAAGCAACAAAAAAAGTTGCTAATATATGATCTAAAAAATCGTAAATTAATTGTATAATACATTTTATAATTTTATATGTTTTTTTTTGTTCCAACTGAAAATAAATCTTTAAACAGCATTGAATCCGACTGTACACAGCCAAGGAGTGCTAAAACGAAATGAATAAAATATATTATATGGATATAATACTTTGATTTACATTAGGGTTCCGCAAAAATAAGTTTAATATGAATATGTTACAACCTTATTCATACTTGATATGAATATGTTTTGTTCTTAAAAAAAGTCTATGCTTTTCTTATTACTTTAACAAAACAAGATAAAAACTACCCTATATGTTGCTCCAGGATTTCAGCTACCACCATGCCAAATTTCATTATTTTTTGTCCAGTAGTTTTTGCGTGATTGACACACAAATTAACAGACAGACAAAAATTCTAATAATTAGTTTTTTCGCTTTTGTTATCGATATTATAACCGACTCAATTATTATTTTTCAAAAAACTTTTACATACAGAAATTATTTTTCTACTCTTAATATATTACTAGCTGTTGCCCACGACTTCGTCCGCGCGGACTTCATTTACTTCGCACAGCTCCTCCCCTGTAGGTACTAGCGTGATAATATGTAGCCTATATGTTGACCCGACCTGTTAGTAATATTCATGTAAAATTTGAAGTAAATCCATGCAGTACTTTTTGAGTTTACCCCGGACATACATACAGACAAACAGACAAAAATTTTAAAAACTACATTTTTGGCTTCGATATCGATTGTAGATCACGCCCCAAGTATTCTTTTAAAAAAATATTCAATTTACACTTTTGCCTTTCCTACGATTTTATATGACTAGCTGTTGCCAGCGACTTCGTCCGCGCGGAGTTAGTTTACTCCGCACTGCCCCTCCCCCGTAGGTGATAGCGTGATAATATGTAGCCTATATATGTAATACTAGCTGCAGCGTGCAGCCCGTTGCATTGTAAAGGTTTTTGCGAATCCCGCGGGATCACCAAATTTTTCCGTGATAAAAAGTAACCTATGTGCTATTCCACGTGTTCATCTACCTGTATGCCTAATTTCACTCAAATCCGTTCAGTAGTTTTTGCGTGACTGAGTAACAAACATTCATCCAAACATCCAACCTTGCGCATTTATAATATTAATATAGATTCATACAAAATTTGAAGTAAATCCATGCAGTACTTTTTGAGTTTACCTCGGACATACATAGAGACATACAGATAAACAGACAAACTGACAAAAATTCTAAAAACTATATTTTTGGCTTCGATATCAATTGTAGATCACGCCCCAAGTATTCTTGTAAAAAAATATTCAATGTACAGTTTTGACTTTCTTACGACATTATTATATGTATAGATTGACAAATAGACATAAAGATTTACAGACACACCAATAGGTTTTTTAGTAATTTGTGTGTAGTGTTCACGGTTGTAACTTGTACTTTTCTACTGGACTCTATTGCTGGACTATGTAAACTCGCGCTCGAAAATGATATTGCATATTATAGCAATGAAATGAACGAAAACAATAAGAGAAAGGATTTTTTTAAATATTAGGACTATAAACGCCCGCGCTAAGGGCTGTCTCCTGTGTGACCGGACCTCGGCTTAGTACGACGTTCGGACTAGTAGTGGTGTGAGGAGTCGTGGCATTGCGCGCACGGGGCGATAAAGTCTTCGTCGTCGAGACCGGCGACGACGATGTAGTATATTGTGCGCAAAATCTGAATTTGTATTGTTGTTTGTGGTGGTGGTAATAGGATCATCGGGGTAGGAAATTACGTGGCATGGCCTCCTGAACCTGGGTAGGGCGTACGTGTCGGGCTCATAGCGGAGAAATGAGACTACCCATGGGGGCGGATGTTCTTCTCGCTGGATGATCCGAGTGACATCGCTGACTCTATCGCTGATGTGGTGCTGCAGGGTATGGAACTTTTCATTCCATTTTCTGCGGTACCAGTTGGTGTTAAGTCTCAGCCTTGGTTTGGTCGCTCCTGCAAAACGGCTTCACGCCGAAAGCAGGAATGCTACCGGGCTTGGGCTGCAGCGTCGACATCTCGTGACGAAAAAACCAGCGCGTTACGTAAGGAGTACAATTCCGCTTCGAGGTTCTTCAAAAGAGCTATCGCCAAGGCAAAATCTGAACACATCGGCAGAATTGGTGAGAAATTAGTTCGCCTTCCTTCGGGAACTCGTGCGTTCTGGTCTCTCGCCAAGGCTGTCTTGGACAGCCCTCTCTTCCACCCTTACACGGAGATGATGACTCTCTGGCCCATACCGCAAGGGAGAAGGCCGATCTTCTGAGCTCGTTCTTTGCGGCCAACTCGACTGTAGACGACCAAGGAAATGCACCGCCTACCATCCCGCAGTGCTATAGTTCTATGACGGAATTAAAATTCTTGCAGTCTTCCGTACGTAAAGCACTTTTTTCCTTGGACGTCCATAAGTCTAGTGGTCCGGATGGCATCCCTCCGATTGTACTTAAATCATGTGCTCCAGAGCTGGCGCCGGTACTAACACGCTTATTCCGGCTCTCCTACTCACTCGGCGTAGTACCGATTTCATGGAAGACAGCTTTAGTGCATCCCATCCCTAAAAAAGGAGATCGCTCTAATCCGTCTAACTATCGGCCGATAGCCATAACCTCCTTGTTCTCCAAAATTATGGAGACAATCATCAACTCGCAGCTCCTCAAGTATTTAGAAGAGCACCAGCCGATTAGCGACCGCCAGTACGGTTTCCGTCGCGGCCACTCAGCTGGTGATCTTCTAGTATACTTAACACATTGGTGGGCTGAAAGCAGTTGAGTCCAAGGGGGAGGCATTGGCAGTTAGTTTAGACATAGTGAAGGCCTTTGATAGGGTATGGCACAAAGCGCTTCTGGCGAAACTGCCTTCCTATGGGCTTCCCGAGAAATTATGCAAGTGGATCACCAGTTTTTTGGCTGATCGGAGCATCAAGGTCGTAGTTGACGGTGCGTGCTCTGACCTTAAATCTATCAATGCTGGTGTTCCACAAGGCTGCGTGCTATCACCGACACTGTTCCTTCTGCATATCAATGACATGATGCGAATTCGCAACATACATTGCTATGCAGATGACAGTACTGGTGATGCTACATACTCCGGCCGAAGCGGTATTACTCAGGAACACGTCGAAGAGAGCCGAAACAAGTTTGTGTCCGAAGTTGAGAATCGACTAACCGATGTCTCGAAATGGGATCGTCAAAACGTAGTCACTTTTAACCCCAAGAAGACACAGCTTTGCGTGTTTTCCACTAAAAAGACACCCTTTGTCGTGTCACCTCGATTTGGGGATACTCTCCTGACAGCCTCAGCTAGTATCGGGATTCTGGGAGTCGACATATCGAATTACGTTCAGTTTCGCGGTCATTTGGAAGTTAAGGCTAAACTAGCCTCCAAAAAGCCCGGTGTGCTCAGCAGAGCGAGACAGTACTTCTTGCCGGCCCATCGCCTTCAACTTTATAAGGCTAAAATTCAGCCCCACATGGAGTACTGTTCTCATCTCTGGGCCGGAGCTCCTCAGTACCAGCTCCTTCCTTTTGATCGCATTCAGCGTAGAGCGGTTCGAATCGTTGACGACCTGGCTATTTCGAAACGGCTCGACTCTTTGGCATTGCGCAGAGATGTTGGTTCACTCTGTGTCTTCTATCGTATCTTTCATGGGGAGTGTTCCGACGAGTTATTTGGATTAATTCCTGCCGCCGAATTCCATCATCGGACATCGCGTCAAAATTTGAAATTCCATTCTTACCATCTCGATGTCTGGAAATCCACAACTGTGCGTTTCTCTCGACACTTTTTGCCTCGCACTACTTTGTTGTGGAACCAATTACCGGCAGGGGTGTTTCCAAACGGATACGACTTGGGGGCCTTCAAGAAAAGAGCTTACTCATTCTTAAAAGGCCGGCATCGCAACTGCAAGACCTCTGGTATTGTGGATGTCCATGGGCGGCGGTGATCACTTATCATCAGGTGCACCTCCTGCTCGTTTGCCCCCTCTCCTATAAAAAAAAAAATCTAGCAGATTAAAAATTTATAAACGATTGTTCATACCAGCAAACTTTTAGTAGTTAAACGCAATAAAACTGCCACATCGACTTCTTCGGAACTCTGAATCAGATCTTCATCACAGTTCCACAACTAAACGGGTAGTATACTCGCACAAACAAAACAATAATTTCCCAAATGCGATAAATGAAGGAGATCCGAAGTAATAGTCTCCCTAAAGCCGGGACGCTCTACCGCTGAGCTGGTGTCAACAGGCTCGGCGTGGCGAAATTCTTCTTTGCTATATGATCGATTCCGTCGATTGTACTTTACACTTTACACATACGTATAATCAGTTAATCGATACAGATGAAATTCTCATTTATAATTTTGATCAGTACTTTCGTGTTCCTAATTATTTTTGTGTTATAGGACTCTATTATGTGTTATAGCGTATTTATCTGTATTTGTAGTATGAGACGTGATTACTTGCCTTATATTTGTAAATTACACTATAAATTTTAATTCCCTTGTGAGTCTCGAGATCTTTTCGGCTGATCGATACGTTTTTTGCGGTATAAACGGCCCTACCTTATTTTTACGTTGACTCAGAAGTTTGATCTTTTCACAGCTTGTACCGTAGACTTGAGTAAGTATAAGGTTTGAATTTCAACTCGATACCTTTACGCGTTCCCGAAATAAAGAGTCTTGGCAGACGGACAACAAAGTGATCTTATAAGGATTCCGTATTATACTTGTGAGGCACGGAACCCTAAAAATAGACAACTTCACGTCAATAATATAAATACGTGTAATATTAGTAACACGATAAGCAAAAATTATGGAAATATACGAGAAATAATAAAAGTATTCAAATTAGTATCAGCAATAGATGTTAATTGTGTTAAGTAAAAACCGTTGTCATATCGTAAAATATTTAATACGAGGCGCACATGCAACGAGTTATCGCGGCAGCTGTTTATCACGGGTCGACACATACAAAAGTCGTCATTAAATAATTAAGTTATTGCACACCGACAACATGTTCCCCGTTTACCATCTTTTAGTAATAAACTCGGCTAATTAATTGTCTTGTAGCGTTGGTGCGCACACTCATCACTCTCTGAACACACACTATAACCATATTTGCGTTTCTGTGCGTGTTCATTTTGCCACTTTTCGTTGTAATTTTATAACTCAAGAACGGGCTCACCTATCCAAACCAAATGTTTAGGATTTGTTCGGACTATTGAGTTATGTGAAGGTTTATGTGAAGTTTGCACAAAATCGGTAGAGCGGTTCTTCATTTATAACATTTTCAGGGCGAGCGAAGCGAGCCCTACACTAGGCCACTTTCTATCCACTTTTGTGGTACATTTTACTGAAAAAATATCGCATTTTTAGGTTTGAGCTTCGACGTGGTAGTTTATATTCATATCTAGATATGTTATCTACCATAAAAATACCATTTTATAAAAATAAAAAAATATAAGTTACAATTTGTATTAGAATCCTATTACTACTAACGCCATCTCTTATTAAATTAACGAGTTAAAATTGATAGAAGGTACATTTTCTATTAGAATTTTTGAACTTATTAAGAGACTACCTACTTCATGAATTGTTTCTTCATATTTGACTGGCGATGCGCGGTTATCGTGCCCTCGTATAAAGGCGAGGTTCAAGTGTAAACTGCAATAGCTATAGGGCCATCAGTTTGATCAGTTTGGCATCGAAGGTGTATGACAAAATCATTGAAAAGAGAATGCAAGGGAAGTTCGAAGTAATATTGTGGGAGGCACAAGGAGAATTTAGGTCTAGAGCAGGGATGTTTGCGGGGAACAGAGTAAATAGAGCGTTAGAGAGTTTCACAATATGCTTATTGAGAAACAGTACAGATGTATTAATTGATTTATATTGTATTGAGATCAATTCCCAATCTTAGCCCGAGGGCGAGGGTAAAAAGCTAAAAAAAGGTATATTTACACCCGTTTCCCCGAAGAGGTAGGCAGAAGTACAACGTGTGCATCTACGGTTAGCTGAAGATACTTAAGTCCCACAATGTGATAGGTGGCCAGCCTATCGCCAGTAGGGCACTTTTCCAATCCCGGGCAAAATTGTTTTATCAGAAAACTGAAAAAACACATTTTTTCATTTGCCTGACTCTGGAATCGAACTCCGAGGGTTTCTCTGAGAGAAAAATTTGAAAAATGTATTCGCTTAGTGTCTACCGCCAATTCTTCGTGCCTGCGTAGTCCAAACATTTTGAAGGTTTATTTAAATAAAACATTTTTTGATTTTGATTTCGTAAATCGACGTAAAACCAGGAACTTCCTGATTTTAGAAAAAAAAATAACAATTATTTCAGCAAAATGTCAAAAATGTGTTTTTTATAAGATCAACCTTCATTTTTAATACATATTTATCCTTGAAAATACCAACAAACAAAAACCAAATATTCCTAGTCCAAAGCCTGACGACGCAGGCCTTTGATGCGAATGTAATGTTTAGGTGAAAATACGCTGAGTTTTTTAGGTTAGATAATTATAAATAAAGTCCATACATTAAAAGATGTAATTCTCATAAAAATACTTTATAACAATATTACTAGATAGTAAAACTTTGCGAGCCCTTACAAAGCTCTGCTTTTTGCTAGTTAATATTTCACTTATACGTAGCGAAAGACGTACCGGGCCGCTAGTAAAATATAATACAAGGTTAGCAATAACTTAACAACCAATACATTTGGTTTCCCGTGTCGCTCCGGAGTCCCGTCCCCTTCTGAATATCAGACGGCAAAGCAGCTGCCGTAAGGCAAATCATAAAATACGCACGATAAACGTTTTAGGATGAAATTTGGTAGAAAGATTGTTTGCGACCCGAGAAAGGGGACATAGGATAGTTTTAATCACGGATATAGCACGGGACGGGAATTATGCGGATAAAACCCTGGGATTGTCTATATATTTTAAACCACGTAATACGGAGTAACTTAGGCTACTTTTATTCTAGATTTTTTTCCACGTGAATGAAGTCGCGGTCACAGCTAGTGATATATAATGTTACCTATTCTTCTCTTTAAGGAGCCCCATAGACCTACAATAATATTGCACAATATTTTTATTGTGCAATAATGTTGAATACCCCCTTTGATTCCAAACGTTCAATAAATTCACTCAATAAAATTGACAAACCAGTCTGATCAATATTTTCGTGTGAGAAACATTTCTTACGACGAAGTTTTGGCGGCAATCATGCCGGTGATTTTGTTAAATATATCTCTATCAATTCTATGCACTCAAGTAAAAACTAACGTTCTTTATCTTTCATAGCATTCTTGCTCGCCATACACGACCATACATTAAACACCGTGACTGACCGAACTCGACTGCTCCAAACTTTGAAGTGAAAAATATTGTGCAATATTAAGCCTACACGTAGTGCAAGAAAAGATATTGCGTAGTAAAAATTAAACCCGCTCAAACTTTCGTTCAATCTTTGTGCATTCTTCAATATTAACTCTAAACTTTATTATTATTGCAGGTCTATAGGGCGCCTAACATCTTGTTGTAGCCTGTTCCCGTTTAAATTCTGATTAGTTTGGTGCTATATTTTCTTTCTACAAATTTTTGTTTTATTTCATAATTTATCTTTTGAGACTAGTAGACTAAGACACTCTATATTCCTTTATGCTTTACACATAAACCACAGCGATGTGTTTTTCGATTGTCTGAATTCACACTGTAATATATAGCATATTATATCGATTTTGAAATAGCATTAAAAGTATTATAATTCTGATGCTCACGTCATAACTGATATAAAAGGACATGGTAATTTCTGTGCAAATATTTGCAAAGGCATTTCTTACAAAATTATATCGCCGTTAAGATTTATCAACCACATTAACCATAATATAGTTCAACTAAAGCCGAGGGAAACTATAGAATTCATTCTATCAGTAAAGCTGTCACAAGTGGTCCATATGAGGTCTCAAAACACTACGCACGATTACGCAAAACTAGAGCACAAAATTAATTATTATGTTATAAAAGTGTAGTAATAATCGTGAATGAGTCACTAATGTCACATTTAAATGTCAAAAAGGGGAAAATTCAGCCTCCAAAGTATAACGTAATTACGGCAGTTGTGACGCTACACTAAGACATTTTGTTAACTTATAATAATAGAAAAAGTTTCAAGTGACTCATCTTTATCGAAGCCAGTTTGTTTGTATTTTTATCTACAATTTACGACCATAACCATCACGGCGTTTTAATCTGAAATTCGGCGTTTTAATTTTAAATTAAACAGCTGGTCAGTGTGCAAAATCGATTACAAACATGTTGGTGTATCGTTTAATATAATGTCCTGATAATGCGTCTGAATGAATACTTTCAAGGCTAGGTTCGATTCTCCACGCCCGTCCCCCGTCCCCACGTCGATTACGTTCGAAATGCGATTAAATCTCGATTATTATGCGATTACAAGCTCGCTCGCTCTCGGTGATTTTATCGATTTCACATGTTTATGGATTTCTTTGGTGGATTAAGCAAGATTTGTTACGGTCCCATATTGAGAATGTTTATATAACATATGAGTAATTACTGTTCGTTTTCAGATTGTGATATGTCACAAAAAGCATACAAACATGCTAACAAACGCTTATGATTTATTTCGTATGTGTCACAAAACTTAAAATTATTATCATTATAAGATAAACTATCTTATAAGATAAAATCTTTATAAAATTTATCAATAATTAATATAGCCAATAGAATTTTTCGATTTAGTTTGTTTTTAACTTGAGTGCTCAAGCCAGACCGGAATATTGACCATTATAATAATAAAGTAGATATTACATTTCCAATCGCCGGCATTAAAAAAAATTGAAAAAACCCCAACAAAAATTTTGGCGAAACTGTATTTTTTTAATATAACTTCCAGATTAATGTGCTGATTGAGTATATAATGTTATCAGCTCTTCCTAAAAAACTGCGTCCAATGTATAAATTGCATCAAAATCGGTTTATTCGTTAGGGAGTTATTGTCGATGAAAATTTTTGAAAAGTGTTGTTTCGACATAACCTCGAGAATTTTTAATCAATCTTTTTTTGTCCTATTACTTTATACTATATATTTTAGTACTTAAAAAACTACGTCAAATGCAGTTGAAATAAAAATCTAACCGAGTAACTTTTGAGAGTTACAGCTTTTCAAATTTAATAATTTGTTGTTTTTTACAGCAAATTTACTTAGTATTTTTAAAATATCTTTTAGGCTAGTGTATACTTGTATAAGTTGATTTAAAAATCTAATTAGCTTTTCTCTCTAAAAAAAACTACGTCAAATACCGTAAATTGGATCAAAATCAGTCGAATGTTTGAGATTTATCAATAACGAAAATTTTTGAAACAAATATTTTTTGATGATATATTTTTCAGCCTATAGATTATGTAGCTTAGAAAACATTATAGAGCTGAAACATTTCGTTGAATGCCATTCGAAAGATCAAAATCTGTTAACGCCCATGCGATAAAAAAGAATCAGGTGATATCCTGAGGCCTGAAGCACAGAGGTCGGAGTTAGAAAGCTGAAGATTTGCGTTTAACAAATCAAGTAACAGAATATTATACGGATATTTAATGGTTTGACGACGAATAAAGGGCATCACATGATTTCTTTGGCTAAAAATATGTGGTTTATATATAAGATAGCAATCAAGCAGATGGCTCTTCTGATGAAAAGAAAAATCATTGCTTATAGATGCCAAAAATGTTATAGGTGCATTTCTAACCGTGTGGCGGGATGGCAATGCCACATGCATAAGTCTACCGGCTACCTTACCCTCAAATACGGAACACGAATGTAAATTGGCGCTGTTGCAGAAATAGGTAAGGAGGTGGTACCAAATAACCAGGCAAGCCGTTGCGGAACTCTAGCACCCAGTCATGATGCTACCACGTGACGTATAGCAAATCGGTCGCCTTTTACGGCCTGCCTGGCAGAACAGCAGTTGGTCTATTCTTCAAAGGAGTCTGAAACAACACGGGGGATATGTGTATGTTAGGTTCCTCGATGATTCGCTTGGGTCGGTATCTATCTTTCCTATTCGCGCCACCTACCGCCAGTAGGTAAGAAAGCCTGCGAATTAAATACATTCCAGTCACAATAACATTTTTGGTGTCCATAAACAACGGATATATCTGAACATATATTTGGACGTTTTTCCATGGCTTTCTTCTTAAGAATATTATTTGGATCATTAAAAGCAATTTTAATTAGCTAAATCGTTCAAGTGTTGCGCTACCAACGAACAGTATTAATTTTTTTACACATCAAAAGAGCAACATAACAATCATAAAAACAAAATAAGAATGGTGTAGAATGAATTAAGCCTCTCGACTCGCACGTACGTACACGAGGCGGATTCGCTGCGTTTTAATTGGCGGTGTCGTCTCACATTGTTTCGTTAAAATTTTATTATAACTCGTAAATAATGTTTTTCTTCGGCGTGGTATTACCTCTAAGTAATGTATGAACAATGTAGCATAGTTGCAAGATAATTGAGCGCCGGTGTAACAGTATTATATGGAGGTGTAGGATTGGAAAGGTGTAAAAAGTCAATTGTTTGAGCTACCAATTGCTGCACTCGTGTGAAATGCTCACAGCATTGTAAAAAGCTTTTTACACTAAACAAGCACCGAGTCGTTCTCAGTCATGGCACTCACCAGTCACCACGCCAGGATTAATATATCTTTTTGAATAAACGAACATTCGTTCAATATATTATCTCGAATAACGAGCCATAATGGATTATGTTAACGCGTTCTGGCAGAGTAACAGTTATTATCACCGGCTAAAAGGACGCAAGCGACGGATGTGGATAACCGAAACCGTATCATCTAACGTTTGCAATTCGTCAGCGATCAGCGATGACTCTTAAACGTAATGAAAAAATCATCAAAAACGTCGCCAATTGCTTGCTGGTCACTAGATGCACTCTTTGCAATGTCACAGCATCAAAACTAATCAAGCGGCAACGACAACCACTAATGTACAAGGCTATTATGTGTCTTGCAATAACTAAACAATCACGATAATTTCGCATTGCGAGTTACGTGATCACCCTGCCGGTCAAGTGCGAGTCACACACGAAGGGTTCCGTAATAGCGAACTATATTAACTAAGGTTTTTATGTTATTATTGTTTTTTTAACAAATACAGTAACACGTATTCTGTGAAAGTATCAGGAGTCAAACCATTTTTTTAAATATACATGGGGCATGGGGCACACTAAAAGTTTTGCACTTCTAGCTAATCGGCACTATTTGAATTTCAAATGTTATATTTTTAAAACGTTGCAACCTTCTTAGTAATAAAAAAACAATTGGCAGGAAATGATTTGTCAATTGTTTTTTATCACACATCAAAGTTCCACGTACGCAACGAAAATGGAATTAAGGCGAGGTATTTCGACGCGTGTCAATTCTATAGAAAATGGGTGCCGCGGTATGTTCTGAAACCGCTGGGAAACGTGTTAATTTTCGGATAAATAAATATAAGACATCAGTTGAAAACTAAAATTTAGCACATTCTTTTTTGTTTTTACAACTAAATATCACCATATAAAAATCATGTGGAAGATTAGAAATATTATTAACAAATTATTTGTTTTATAGATTTCTTTAGCCTGTTTTCGGAATTTTATATGACCGAGTAAAGTACATTCTATCATGTAATGAGTTTGCACATTCTTTAGATAATATCTTCAGGTATATTGTGAAATTTTTGCAAAATTTTTATTTAACAATCAATACAAACAAACGTGATTTAACAAACCAGTTTTTTCCGTTTGTCGCGATGCCTCGCCTTAAGTCGAAAAGATTTTAGAGCGATGATTTTTTATGATTTTAAAAATTCTCTTTCTCCGCAAGACTGTGCCGCTCGTCTTCAAAATGCTTTTGGGAGACAAGCATCTTGTTTGAGCACCGTGAGGCGATGGTTTGCTGAATTTCCGAGAGGTCGAGTTTTTTTACATGACGAATTTCGTGAGGCAGCCTTCAACTGCCGTCAACGAAAATAATGTGGCTACTGTGAAGCGGTTAAATGAAGAAAACCCTCAGTTTACCTATGAGAAATTCGAGGACTATTGGGGATTGGTATGAGTAAAACTCAGAAAATTTTACTGGAAAAATTGAAAGTTCTGAAATTTTGTTGGCGTTGGATCCCTCATGAACTGACAGCGGAATGGTGCTCACACATACTACTGAAGTACGACCACAGACATTCTAATGCTGTTTATGACATTGCCACAGGAGACGAAATGTGGATTTATTGTTTTGAACCCGAAAAAACAGCAATCTTGTGAATGGGTGTTTGAAAATGAGAACAGACCAACAAAAGTGAGACAAGCGAGAAACGTTGGTAAAAAAAGGATCGCGTTTTTTTTCTAAGCTACGGGTCCCATCTGTACAATTCCACTTGCAGATCAAAAGAGTGTTAATACCGAGTGGTATTCTACCATTTGTTTACCTAGGGTGTTAGAAAAAGTTCGCGAAAGACGACCCAAAAGCCGCATTCTCCTACACCATGATAACGCTTCTTCACACACGGCCAACAAAACAAAATCATTTTTAACTTCCGAAAAAGTACATCTCGTCACTCATCCTGCGCATAGCCCTGACCTAGCACCCTGTGATTTCTGTATTTTCCCCAAAATTAAAGATTTGATGAGATTTTTTAATTTTACCAACTCCGAAGAGGCGTTCAATCAGCACGTAGAAAACATGCCTTCAGATCTGTGGTCCTCCTGTTTTAAAAAATGGTTCGATCGCTTAAAAAATGTTTAAAATGTAAAGGAGATTATTTTGAAAAACAATAAACATATTATTTTGGTTATAACATGTTTTTTTAAGTTACGCAAAACTTATAGTGTGACCTACGTATATAACAAAATAGCACACAAGCAAAATGGTTCTCCTGGTGGAAAGATCGCCTATAGACCGAGACAATGCAGAACACTAACAACTTGTAGCCACGATGGCATTGACGCGCAGAGCCAATTGTTCGTCTCTTACGAACTGCGCGGCAGAACGGCAGATTCTTCAAAGGCAGCCTGGATCAACTTTTTTTCGTTCAAGAGTTAGAGCCCCGAGACAGACAGACAGCAGATGCATATTTTTAGGGTTCCCTTTGTCATCCTATGGAATTCTAAAAACGTTTTCTTGTGTTGTTCTTTTCTATTATGTCCAAAAATGTTGCGTAGTGTAATAGTGTCGAGTGATACCTCAGCCAAATAGGTAATTGCATCGTTTATGCTGGTCAGGATGGCAAAGCCTAGTTATATCGAAATATTCTTTGTCTTTATGAAATACTAGTTACTCACGACTTCGTTCGCCGAATAACTCGAAAATCCTTCAACTCAGTGGGTAAAAAAGTAGCATATGTCACTTGTGTGTTCTTAATAATTTTACAATTAGAGAGCTACACCACTCTCTAATTGTAAAATTATTAAGATCTAACCAGTCCCCACAAAACACACACACACACACACACACACACACACACACACAAATATACAAAAATCTAAAATACCCTTTGAGTATATACCTCCATATCTATGAAAATACCAATATTTGGTCTTTATAATATTAACATAGCTGAGGTAGGTAAATAATTCTAGGTTTAGAGTTCTGGTTGTATATTGTGGTAGAGTAGGTAGCTCATTGAACTATTAGGTAGCTATTGAGTAGAGTTCGATCTCCCTCACCGGCGGGGTGTGCTGAGCAAGACCAATGTCAAGAAACATTTTTAATTCTCATTAATTTTCCCTTTCGTACAACTTTGCCATAATTCCATATTTATTGAGCACAGAGGCGTAGGCAGACCATCTAGATTTCAGGTTTTAAATTGCGGACTATTAGCGAAGTAACTTTATCAACCGTAAGCGGAAATGGCTTACGGTTGGTAAAGTTACTTCCATCGCCTGAGCCTTTTAAGTTGTTATCATAATAGGTATGTTACAAAGATATTGTATTAATCGGTCCGTAAGTGTCGGTACTCGGTAGACTGGTGGGCGCAAATGTAACAGCGGCGTAACATTGGCTCGGTCGGGCAAGGCCAAGGCCGCCCGCTCCCCGCGCCCGCGCCCCGCCGCGCCCCTCATGCGCACGCGTTTTTTGCTCGGTGATGTAATCACAAATTCGGCGCGCGCACTAACATGGCCGCCGAGAGCCAGTCACGCTCGGATGATCAAACAATCCACGTTTACTTATTCACCAAATAAAAACATTTTCGATGAAACATGGCCTTCAGGTTAATGCATAAACAGTGATTTCGCTTTTCCTGAGATCGTCTAGCTCACATGTCCGCTCTGATGTGTTATCACGTATTGAATGCTAATAAATTCTAGTCCGCCACGGTGGAAATGGTTCATTTCAAAGTTGAGCTTTACTTGAGATGTTAGTTTAAAGTTAGCAGAGAAACGATTCTGTTCTTAGAAGACATCTTCCTTCTACAAAGTACTTATTACCCCTGTAAACTCTTCATAGTCTTCGCACTACAATAAACTAAATATACCTATCTATACACGTATGTACTAAGGTTATTGGTGCGTTGCTATCCTTGTCGAGAAGTGTTAATGCAACATGCATAGTTTTGCCAGCGACCTTACCCTCCAAACCGGAACACGAGAGTGATAAGCATTGGCGCTGTAGCAGCAGGAATAGGCAAGACAAAGGCGAGAAGTTGCAGAACTCTATCACCTAGTAATCAGGATAGTAGTCGTAGTCGTATATAGCTAATTGTTCGCCTTTTTCGAACTGCCTGGCTAAATAGGAGCGGCCTGTTTTTCAAGATTCATAGTCATCATACCCATAGTCATATGTACTTTATGTGTCATCAAAGTATAATTTATAAGTTTTAGATTTTATTTCAGACAGGTATTAAGTTATTACAATTAGTACACATTTTGTAGATCATAACTATTTTACTATGCATACTGTATAAATTACAACATTAGGTTTCTCATTTATTTCATTAGGTAGGTCCTAATGAAACAAAGAATTAGAAAACAATAGATGCTTACACGGTTTCTGGCCAAGCCAGGCAGGTAAAAAAATTTAACGGCAGTCGTTTATTATGAACAAAAGATAGCTTTTTTTTATTAATAGCAATAAACTGTAAAGTTGTTACTATCTTTAAGCTTTAACGAGACGCTGCGTTGAAAATATAGTCTTGTAATCCACCCAGTGGAATCCATCATAAATACCTACATTCTTAGAGTAATATTATTCTATGCCTACATGGATTTGAATTTACAGAATTCTAAATTTGTAGTCTTTACAAAACGTAAATCTAATCTAGGTCGATCGATGTGAGTTGATCAATTGCGGCTTAGTTATCTAATTTAGTTATCCATTTCCAGTAACGTAGCAATACAACGCGATGATTCGCCATAAAACAAAAGAATGAAATTATCGATTCCTTAATTCCTATATGAATATTCCAATATTTTGTTTTAACGTTTTACATTTATTTTTTAATTATCAGTTTTGATGGTAAGGTAACCGTTATCTTGTAACGCAGTTTTTTTTAAAGTGTGGGTCGTGGCCCCCCAGGGGGTCGCAAGGCCATTCCAAGCGTCGTGGACGAGAGCTTAGTGTTAATAAAAAACAAAGACAAAATATTTACCTTACAATAAAGAAAAATGTTAAAAAAATGACAGTGGGTAAGGTGTCGCGATTTTTGTAACACGTTAAGGGGGTCGCCAAAGACCTACAAAATTGGGGGTCGCGTCTTAAAAATGATTGAAAAACACTTGTAACGGATACCCTCAGGCTGGATGCTTTTATAAATTTGTCATCGCATTGTAGATAAAACGTTTACTACGATTAGTAGGTATATTAACTTTTTCTAAACACTAATTCTTGTGTCTCAAACATCTTCACATTGACTAATCTAAAATTATTTTTTCTGAATTAGAGCTAATACATACGAACTTCACAATAGTAATTAATAATTGAACATGTCAAACTACCACTATTCATTAACATCGCTAACATCATATTATACTAGCTGGTGATATTGGACATAGATAGACAGATAGACCATACACTCATAAACATACGCACAAAAACCGGGCACAGTACAGTCCGTGTCACTGACGTCATAATGTATGTAGCAGTGGTGCTGTCCCGACTACTCAGGCGTAGCACTGATAATGAACGGTGTGCAATCATTTATCATGCATTTGCCTTCCGATCGGCAAAACACATCAGCTGAAGATAGGTCGCTTCCTCAGCCCCAAAATAATCCAGTGAAACGCACTAAATATAGAGCATATGATGCGGTCCCAGCTATTTCTATATGAATGGGCACACTATATCTACGATCGCGTACGCTTTCCTGGTCGCCGTGCCAAATTCCCCGAGATCCGCGTCTTTGCCAGAAACTATATACTTTGTCTACACATGAGTTCGTTAAAATGTAGCCAATTGTGCCTTCTAAAAGTTTCCTATACGCAAACTTATTTCAACGCATCTCATTAATATCAACTACATATTTTTAGCCAAGGTAATTTCGCTCAAATTAGGTCTAAACAATTAAGAGGGACTTTACTTGATTAACTTCATCCCATTAGGCGAAAAATCATCACTAAGCTCAGTAATAAAAAATTCTATGTTTTTAAAACTACTGTTCTAACTAGGTGGTAGAGCTCTGCAACGACGTTCCCAGTTTGGGTACCACCGCCTCACCTCCTCCTCCACAATACCGTTTGTGCTTGTCACTATCGTGTTTTGGGTGTGCTTGAAGACTATCGTGATTACCACTATTATTGCTATAGCGTCCATTCATATTTTTTAAGATAATAAACAAGCAGATGGTCTAATCCTGATGGAAAGAGACAACCATCTTCGATAGACACCAAAGATGCTAATGGTGCGTTGGTATCTGTGTAGCGCACTGTTGATGCCACATGCAAGTTGTGTATGTCTAGTTCCGGTTTGGAGGGTAAGGTAGCCAATAAAGTTATGCATTGGTGATAATTACCGGCTACACAAATGGCACCGCGCTTTTACTTATTTTGTGTTTAGAGGCGATGGCTGTTCGAAGCCATCAGACGCCATCAATTTTTTCTTACACTTAGTATAAAAAAATGGTGTAAGAGATTGCTATATGCTGCATACACAGTACATTTTTTGCATACACTAAGTTTCATACTTGAGGGTTATATTGTCGCGCACGGTGAATGTCTCTAGTTAAGCTACTGACGATTGTGGCACAGGAAACTTAGTATATTATAAGTCTATAATACTAGTCGGCATAGTAGCTCAGTTCAAGTTGATTTCATTGACTTCATAGGTGTGTGATTTTATGTAAATACTTAATGTAAGCACATTGACAGAGAATACATAAACATAATAAACATTCACAAACTATGAACATGTGTAATTTGGCACAAAGCATATATCGCGTTAGCAGCTGTATGAGCCATTTGGCGTAAGGCCTTACTATAGTGTAGTATTCGCTATAGTAGGATGGCACGCTTTTCCTCATTCGTCTTTAACGGCGAAGATTCGAGTTTTCGTGATGTGCGTGTCCATGCAATTTACTGTATCGCGGATCTTCGGGCTTCTGATATTTTTAACGCGATTACGTGGAATCTCCCTTTTGTGACGTCGCGCATCCCAAGTTGAAACAAGTTGGTTTGCAGTATCACCCTTAGCACATTAAACCGTCATGGTTTTATCGCGACAACAAACAACGTTATTGTTATGTGATGTGATGTGATGTGATGTGATGATACATCATACGATAATGTGGCCCCGACTAACATATAGCCCGCTATTGCAGGTTATTATTGATAAACTTTTCGTATAATATGTACTACAGTCTACAATATACATGCAGATGTTTGGAAATAATAAATGCCGCGCCTGTTCTCTTCTGCGTTAACTAGAGTGGATCGGACGTCGATAGACAACGTCGACAGACGTGTTAGTTACAAGTATAGCCAATCCTTCACCTATTACGAATTACCTGCCAGGTACACTACAGGGATATCAACGCACCATTAACATCTTTGGTATTTATTGCGGATGGTTGCCTCATTTCGTCTGTCGTGTACTTGTTTGCTAGCCTATTAGGTATATGTAACACACAACAAAAGAATTAAGGGCTCAATAAGGAAGGCCTATATAAGTAGAAGGCCTGAAGAATATAACAATTGGAAAATCATAGGATCAAGTAGTCAGTAATCGTAATCCACATTCATTACCACGTTTGATTTTCTGACGATAAAACAAAAAAAAAACACCAATTTTATAGTGATTCTAAAACGAATTTTGTATAGGTAAGTATTAGTTGTACACCTACAAGGTATGTTTGATATCTTGCGTAATATATTAATGGTGCAGCTACACATGTTATATTTGTGCGCCCCGCGACAAAGCAAACAAATTACAAGAGGCCGTTCATTAAACTCTTTAATTTTATGTAACTACTAGCTGACCTGCGCAGCTTCGCCCGCGAGTAGATAAATATGTCACCGAAATAGCTTTTAATACAAATTTGATCCCCTATTTCAGCCCTTCAGGGGTTGATTTTTGAAAAAAAATTAGCCTATTTAACCCCGGATCTTCAACTATTTCCATGCCAAATTACATGAACGGCTGGACCGATTTTGACGGGACTTTCACTGGCAGATAGCTGATGTGATAGGGAGTAACTTAGGCTACTTTTTTAGATATTTTTCCACGCGGGCGAAGTCGCGGGCTCAGCTAGTATATTATAAATACCTGGCAGAACGAGAGGGCCGGTTTGTCATCATAATCGTAATGCAAGCAAACGGGTTAACCAAGGAAATTTATATAGGTATATCTAAGTATTTATTTTTAAGTAACTTCATATGCAAATTATAGTTTGCTATTATTATTATTGTTTATCATAATTATATTATTATCTGTTGTGTTGGCCGCGCTAAATATATCATCCGCGGACCGCAGTTTGCGCGTCACGCCCACTGCAGTGACGCGTCAAAGCCCTTCGCGAACCAGTTCAGGATATCGCGATAGCACGAACCTTCGCCGTAGCCCGATATATGTAGCTGCACCCTAACAAACTTTTTGTAACACTTTTGTAAAACTCATATTGTTTCTAATAAACATCCTTTATTATTAATATAGGTACAGAATGAATAGCTTAATTACAGTCATATTAATAACTTGTAATAGTAACTTACTGATATCCGTAACATCATTCCACTTCATGATGACGTCAGCACAATATTCACCTGTAAACAACACATAAAAATACATTAGAAGAATGGCAGACATTTATTGCAGGATAAAAGTGAGTTTTAAATAGTAGGAAACATTTTACATACACAACATAGTAGGAAAAATAACAGTGATTTTTTATTAAATAAAAGTGACTTTATTTGTAATATCAATTACTGTACGAACCTCAGGAGTAGTTAAGGTTAGACTTGATACCAATTTTGGTTGGATCTCCTCTTCGAAATTCGGAAACAAAGAATGGATTTATTCTATTCGGAGTCCGAATAGAATAAATCCATTCTTTGTTTCCGAATAGAATAAATCCATTCTTTGTGGCTCCAATGACTACTGAACTGATCCTCGTAATACCAATTTGGATGTTATTGTGCAGATAACATTTAAATCGGATATCAGCATGTGTATTTTTGTAGTAACAGGTGATAAGATACGGATGATAAACCCAAAGATACCAAATATATGGAAAATCTGTTAATAAAACATAATACATGAATCCTCGGTTCCCCAAGTGGTCCTACCGGTGATGGAGAATGCAACATTTAATTTTATCCACCAGGAAATTCATAGAAACGAACGAGTAACCGAACTTGCACACCAGCAGCGTTTATTTACCACTTAATTGTCAAACCTAAATCAGCACAATCATATAAGGAGCGTTTTCTTAAGGCTTGACTCTAACTTGTGTTATGAAAAAATAAAGTTATTATTATTATTATTATTATTATAACTTAACCGGTTTCTCTATGGGGCAAAATTATAAGCATTTTAAATTAATAAACCTGTTTATAAAGGTGTTTTTTTTAAATTAATCTTCAATGTTCGCATCTCCCTATTATCCCCGAAAAGTAGTAACGTTACCTTTCGGGTTTTGGATTAAACTGGTTTATTTAGGTTTTTGGAGCGCTCTCATTTCCGATATCCTTCGAGCGACCTTTAATTAAAAAAAAACGCTAAAAACCTTTATTAACCGGTATTTGTTATCGGTTGCAAGCCATACACACGAGGTCTTACGTCACATGCACATTGATAACAATGCATTATTAGTACTTTGATTATCTATTATCTACTTGTAAACCCTATTTTAGATTATAAACTTATACATGAATTGATTTCGTAACATGTTGCTTTATTATTGCTGGATTTAAAAAAATATATCACATTAAAATTGCAAAAAAACCCTCCTTTAGATTTCTTACAGAAATTCGAATATCCTGGCCATCCAAACTGTGACTGATATTGCATCCATGTCCGTTTGTGTTTAATGGCAAGAAATATGTGAATTCATTAACTAATGACTTGTCAATTACGGGGTGCAATAACTAATACCACAACCAAGTGTAGAGGGGAGGTGGAATGGGAGGAGGGTACAAGTAATTGTCGCTGTCAATTTAGTAAGTTCGAATATGTTTCTCATCACCAGTAAGCACGAAGAGACAATTAGGAGATGATGTGAAGTCCTATACAATTTCGTACTTCACACACGATTTTCGTGCTGAGTAAATTAACTAACAACTGAAACGTAAACAAGATCAAGATTTTCCCCGCGATGAACCAGGCCCTTTACGAATATAAATTATACCGCCTTACTGCTAGGTATATCCTCAAAGGCGAGAGAACACTAATACGTCTCACTAACATTGTGACTAATAACTAGTGGTAGAGATCTGCAACGTCTCCACCGGGTTTGGTGCCACCTAACCTATTCTTACCGCAATAACGTCGCGGCTTGTCGCTGTTGTGTTCCGATTCAGAGGGTTGGGTACCCGGCAAACTTATGCATGTGGCATTCCAACTCTGCCACAGTGATAGCAATTAGCAACGCAATACATCTTTCTTATACCTTAATCTATATACATCTATATTAATTTCTATATTATTATCTATATCCATACTAATATTATAAATGCGAAAGTTTGGATGTTTGGATGGATGTTTGTTACTCAATCACGCAAAAACTACTGAACTGATTTGAATGAAACTTGGTACACAGGTAGATGATGATCTGGAATAGCACATAGGCTATTTTTTATCCCGGAAAAATTAGATGATCCCGCGGGATTCACCAAAAACTTATAATGCAGCGGGCTGCACGCTGCGGCTAGTAAATAATAAAAATAAAAAACCTTTTATTTCTTACAGATTACGGAAAAAGAAAAATTTTGATTAAATTAGATTAACTTAACAGAAAAACTGGAAAAATTATGAAAAATTTCAATACCTACGCCGCGAATCACGATATTTGCTTCTTTATTCAGTTTTTTTTATTTTCTGCGGCCTACCTTTAGCTCATAATATGTCCGAATGGCCCCTGGTCCCAATAAGTCTGTGCATCCCTGGATTACATGGATATTAATAATTTTGCTAGTAATTAAGTTTGGTTCCTAAATTTTGTTGATATGTATTTTTTTTTAAATTTTATATTGTTACTCTTATTCTTCAGTCTTAGTGTACTGATTTGAGCTTTGATTTGAGCTCAGGGCTGCGACAAAAGGACGACACCGGCAAAAAATGAGGTGATTTGACAATGCGAGCTCAGAATGGCCAGAGATCCGGCTACGCCTACACAGAACGGTCTTGACCCACAATATTATCAATTCTATTGTCTAATCTATTATATTTTATTACGAGCAATAAACTCAGATACGGATTATCGGCGATTGGCGAGTACTCATATACCTTTCTATTATTGATAGCGCCCATTAAGGTGTAGAGGAGGCTTTTAGCTAGATTACTAACGTACTATCTAGCCAGTACCAAGTCAACACCCATCATTTGTGTAGTTCATCATGTACAGTTATGTGCTCTGATGTTGAAGATATGAGTATAGTTCAGATTTAAAAAAATATTCACTAAAAACAATTTGAATTTTTAAATGACGACGTGATTATATGACACGGTGAATGCAAGACGCAGAGCTATGCAAATCTATGGCTTTTTCCGGAAATCTTTTTTCAATAATGAACATTAAGGTGGCCGTGATGATTTTTTATATCATAGGATAGCAAACAAGGAGATAGCTCTCCTGGTAGACAGATATATCCATCGCATATAAACATCAGAGGTAAGTAGAGGTAGAGGTATAAATCGGCGGAGATGTATTGCGTGCATAAGTTAACCGACTACCCTACTCACCAAATCGAAATATGACACAGACAAATATTGATATGATTGCGACAGAGGAAAATGAGGCGGTAGTACCAAACCCCGGAAAGTCGTTGTAGTGCTATACCGCCTAATAGTCGCGATGATTTGTTCAAAAAGGACGCGGACTAACACGGGGGGAAAACATTTCATCTTTACACATATTATATTTACTGAGCCGGCAATTTTTTACCATAATATGCTCTAATTAAATAAAAACAAAAAAATGCACGATTTCTGAAAAAGTATAGTAAAACGTTTCATTGCATTGTGTGTCAGTCGGGAGTCGACGCTCGCGAGTTCAATGTTATATCCAACTGAAGAGTTGATGACCGATTTCCTCAATCTTGCATTACATATATAAAAACTAGCGACCTGCCCGCAGTTTCACCCGCGTAGCTTTTGTTCCCGTGGGAATATCGGAAAGTTTTATATACTAAAACCTTCCCCAAGAATCAATCTATCTAATAAAAAAAACCGCATCAAAATCCGTTGCGTAGTTTTAAAGATTTAAGCATATATAGGGACATAGGGACAGACAGAGAAGGCGACTTTGTTTTATACTATGTAGTGATAAAATGCTAGGTATATCACGTTGTGTTTCATAATATAATGAGTTGTTGGTTGGGTATCGGCACTGCAAACTTATAACACAAGAACTGGTAAACTCAGTTTCCTCAGTTAAATATGAAATTGCAATGAGTTTTCGGTCTAGAATCAGTGCTAACTTATTTATTCACACGAGTTCAAAGTGTACAAGAGTAAATGTACACATTCTTACGTAGTATCAGACATAAGGTACTAAAGTTAGAATAAAACTCCTTAATCTGAGTAAAACTCATTCGATCCCCATCCCTACACATCCCCAGAGTTTACTCTACGATCATAACTGGATCATAGTGTTTTATATGAGGTTTCACCGCAAACGTGATATGTTATATGTTATACATAATTATAATAAAATCGTAGGAAAATCAAAACTGTACATTGAATATTTTTTTAAAAGAATACTTGGGGCGTGATCTACAATCGATACCGAAGCCAAAAATATAGTTTTTAGAATTTTTGTCTGTTTATCTGTATGTATGTCCGGGGTAAACTCAAAAAGTACTGCATGGATTTACTTCACATTTTGCATGAATATTACTGACAGGTCGGATCAACATATAGGCTACATATTATCACGCTATCAACTACAGGGGAGGAGCAGTGCGGAGTAAACGAAGTCTGCACGGACGAAGTTCCAGGTAACAGCTAGTGTTACATAAGAAAGAATGTGTGTGTGATATAGGGATGAATAGGGAAGAATCATTCACTGCGGCCATCCAAAACAAGAAAACCCTTAAAATCTACATTTCATGTATAGGAAGGCAATGCATAAAATTATGATACTGCAGTCATTATATTTCAGTATTTTTCGAATATAATATATTCCTCATCTAATACTGAAAATGACGTTGGAAACAAAATGGCAGAGGCGGGTCGCGCCTGCGGCCGCCGGGTGCCGGCCGGTGAGGCCGTCGTCCTCCTTCCAGATGAATGAATTATTATAATTAGCGCAGCGCCATCCTCAGCGAGGTGAACTCCCTTCCCCAAGGAATAACACGTGTCTACTTCAAAACAATTAATGTCTAGAGCTAAAATTGTCATATCTGATAACTTATACTAGTAGGTATCAAAATAAATATCATAACGCCGGAAAGATCAGTTTAAGGTATCAAGGCGTAATAATTTTTAACTTAATTAAGGAACTAGAGGTTAATTTTTCGAAACTGTATTCTGTTTGAAAAAATGTACTTCTGAGTTGATCATATCGTGACTTGTTAAACAAGCCAGGACCTGATGGCGTTAGAGAAATGGAAGGATATCCTTAATAATTATAAACACGTGTAGTAATTCCTTGTTTACTTTGACTTTATTGTTACAACAAATAATATAATCATGTCTGGCTCTATCGCGAAAACAGGATGAATAAAAAGTCGCTAGGCAATCACTGCACTTTACCTTTTTTTATCCGGTCGAACAATAAAAAAATGTTGTAAGTATAATACTTGTATCTAGAAAAATCTTTCGCATTCGCATAAGTCAATTTACCGGATTAACCGGTTTCAAAATAAAGACTGACCTAAAATAGAACAAAATATCTATTTAATAAAATGTAACAATGGATCTATATGTCTAAGATGACATGGTTTAAGAATATTATTGACACATTTCTTATGATGTAAGTTTGGTAAAAATATGGTTGATGGCGTCCCGTCCGTGATTCTTTTTAGTAGAACCAGAGTTCTTAAATTCAAATCCCGGGGCCCATCATCACGGAGTAAATGGTTGATATGTAAGTTATTGAGAGGGAGTGCAGGGAGTTAGTGGTCAGATGTGGTACAAGCCAGAATGCTTGCATAACGTCAAAAACACGTAAAACATACCAAGCAGTCAGGTCAGTATAACAACGGTTTCAGAACATTTAGAGTTCTGTGGCGGCTGCCAGACTTTTGTAGTGTCTCACATATGTTTACCAAGTCTTCTACAAACTACAAATGACTTCTACAGTACTATAAGAAAAAGAATTGCATGTGTGATGGGTATTATTCGTGGCAGCTCCAACAGTATTCTAAGCACATTGACAACAAGATTTAATTTAATATATAACATTAAATGGAAAAATAAAAAGAGTTTTTTTATACATATACATTAACTCTTTTTTATCCATATGTATGTATAAAAAAGAGTTAATGTTATAATAATATATACAATCGTGACCACTATGTGGTGCAATTGTTTCAGTTGTCGGTATCCTGTATACTGCATGGATGGTGAGGCAGTCACTTGAGCTCACGGGTTCATTTCCCTGATCGAGCAAATCTAGTCTCGTAAATCTACTACTCGAGTTTCTATTCTCAAAAACTTAGCACAGTCTAAAATTATGGTTGTAACGAATTAACATCCCGTTGGTACCGCATTAACCAAAAATTTACGTGACGCTCCTAAAGTTGCAAATGCGGCTATAGGAAAAAAAATGCAGCTACTAATTTTAAAAAGCTGGCGAACGGGTGAATTGTGGTGAAACAGCAGCATTTTAGAGTGCCAGTTCATGCTGTCTGCCCTTCTATTAATAGTTGTTTTATTAATAATAATAATAATAATAATAATAATTTCTTTATTTGCAATAAATAGGGTACATAATTAGATCTTATTTAACAATATGTTCTTTATTCCTATTTTGCCCTTTTTGTGGCGTGCAAATGTTACAATGTGTTACCCTCACTAAAATGAAAGAAATAGATATATGATGTTGGGTAACCACTAGATTAATACCAAGTACAATTAAAACATTTGCTACTAGTCTGGAGAATTTTTAAATACGATAACATTTTTATTTAATTTTATTATTGATTTTTTTTTTATAGTTCTATCAAGCCATTACCACCAATCAATTTTTTCTCTCGAATTTACAGAGTAATAATAAATTTAAAAAAAAAAACACATGTCATTTATATATCAAATTGAAATTAAACAGTTATTAATGTCTACAATTATAAAATTGATGCAAGAGTACATAACTAATATAATTATATTTTTTTTTTTTTTTAATTGTTTATTGCGAATTTAATATAAATATTAGATGCATATACCAAAATGTCATAAAATGAATGTCATGTGAATAATACTAAAATGTCATAAAATGAATGTCATGTGAACAATGCTAAAATGTCATAATAAATAATTTTAAATGTCATATAACAAGAATCATATAATTAATATTTTTTAATGAATACAAAATTTAAAACCATTTACAATTAACACTATAATTATTATATAGGTCATATGTTTGATAATAAGTTAAAATTTTTTTAAATCAAAGAATTCTTGTAGTGAGTAAAATGTATGTTGCAGAAGCCATTTTTTTAATTTATTATATTGTAGGTTACCTGGCAGCTCTCTTATCTCTTTAGGTATATTATTATAAACTCTTATAATAGTTACATAACAACTTTTTTAAAATATTTGAGTTTTACAGCTTGGCATCATCAGCCTTGTAGGATCTCTATACCCAAGCCTAGATTTATTCTTTGCCACATCAAACAGCTCATTATACTTATTAACAAAACGAGCAACTTCTAATATGTATATACATGTTAAGGTAAGAATATTATTATTTTTAAATAAGGGCTTACAGCTATCTAACGGGCTCACGTTAAATATAGCTCTTATGCATTTTTTTTGGGTTAAAAATACACTGTTACAGTTGGGTGAGTTCATCCATAGTATCAGCCCATATCTTAGAAGAGAGGTAACATATGCATAATAGGCAGTAAGAGCAGCATCTTTCCCGATGGTTTGTCTTATTTTACGTAGTGCGTAAACATATTTACTTAGTTGGTTGCATAGATTATTTGTATGAGATTTCCAATTACAATGTCGATCAATATAAATACCAAGGAATTTAGTTTCAAGCGTTTCAGAAATATAATGTCCATCATATTCAACTTTTAGAATTTTAGGAAATGTATTATAATGTAGAAATTGTATCATCTTAGTTTTAGTTATATTTACATTCAAATTGTTTGCAGTAAGCCACTGAAATACTGCTTTAATAGATTCATTAACTTCTATTTGGATATTTTTATTATTTTGATTGCAACCAACTACAAGTGATATATCATCCGCGAATTGAATACATTTATGATGTAGTATATTGGGTAAATCGTTTGTACCAAAGAGAAATAATAATGGACCCATTACACTACCCTGTGGGGCTCCACTCTGACTGCGAAGAGTATCAGATTTATATGTTACTAATTCTTGTCTGTTATTAGGTCGTGTTATTTCGACATATTGTTGGCGGTTAGTCAGATAACTCTCAATCCATTTAAGAGCAACTCCTCTGATACCATACCTTTCACATTTATTGATCAATTTATTATGATTAATACAATCAAAAGCTTTACTCATATCAAAAAAAATAGCAACAACATCATTTTTCTTGTTAATATTCTCTGCAATTGTTTTCATGAGTGAGAAAGCTGCCAATGTAGTGGATTTGTTTTTTTGAAAACCATATTGTTCTTTATGTATTATATCATTTTTGTTTATGAAATTCACTAATCGTTTATGCATGGCTTTTTCAAATATTTTTGAAATTACTGGGACCAAAGTAATTGGTCTATAGTTGTTAACATCATCTCGATTGCCTTTTTTAAACATTGGTTTTACTACAGATATTTTTAATCTATCTGGAAATACTCCTTGCAAAAATAATTCATTTATCAACCATGACAATATATTGGAGATGATATTAGCAACGTTTCTAATAATTTCTGTTGATATTGAATCATATCCTACTGATCGTGTCTTATTTAATGATTTTATTATTTGAATTATCTCCTCCGCTGAGGTAGGTGTGAGGTATATACTGTTATTAATTTCTTTTATTTGAAAGTTTTGGAATTTATTATTATCTCTAGGCGATTGATTAGCTACATTTATAAAATAATCATTAAACAGGTTTGCTAATTTGTAAGGATCTAATACTTCTATTTGGATATAACTTAGGCAGAACTTATCTCTTTGAAACATACAGAAGGTGGATAGTGCAGATTTCCGTGTCAAGGAGAGGTAACCACTCGAATATACTATTGGCAGGCGTGTTATCTAACATTTGCATCCCACCAGCAAATCAGCGATGACTCTTAAACGTATCAAAATAATAATCAAAAACGTTGTCAATTGCTTGCTGGTCATTGGATGCACCTCTTGGGATGTCACAGCACCATAAATATTCAAACCTTCTTCCAATAACTAAACAATAACGATAATTGCGTATTACGATAAGCTCCTTACTGGTTAGTGACAAAAGCGATTGTTTTGATGATGGCTACCCGAGATCTGTGAATTGGACGGATATCGCGCCCTCGTGGGCGCGATAACGCTTACACCTATCGCGCCCTCGTTACAACGGACATCGAGGTAGATGCATGAATTGAAGTCTCATCAGTCAAGACCTTACCTTTGGAAAAAGTGTTAAGGGAACGAAAAAGATCTAAACGAAACTGGAATATTAATAACTATAATAATTATATTTCGGCTTAAAATTAATGACGACGAGCCCAGATCGACCAGCTCAACCAATAAAAAGTACCGTCCACCTGATTCGGCCAAGGTTTAGACCAGCCTATCTCCCAGTTATGATACCTATTTATAGGCTGTGAAATCAAGAGAAAAACGGCTCTCATTTGCCGAACGCTAATACAGTTAAGTACTGTTAAAAGGTCATTGACATCAACCGTATTAGATCAGATCGATATGAAATGTCATACCTCACAAACATTTAGATCATTACAGATAATGGATATTTCGAAAACGGCTACGTTACCGACCATGAGGTTAAACATTTTTTCTAATTTAGTCTAATTAGGACAAGAAACACATGGCTCTACGGATGGAAACAGACAAGCATCGCCTATAGACACCAAAGACGTTAACAGTACGTTGTTATCCTTGTGAAGGGGTCTTAACTCTTAATGCCACATATATAAGTTTACCGGCTATACAGGAATAGGTAAGGCGGTCGGTGGTACCAGACCGGGCGAGACAATGCAGAACTCTACCATCTAGTAGCTTCAAAGCGAATCGTTCGTCTCGTAGGAACGATCTGGCTGGTGGAACGGCAGATAGTCTATTATTCAAAGGGGTCCGGACCAACACGGAAGAACTCCTTTACCTACTCCTTCCATTAAAGCAATAATTTAGACACAACACAACAAGCGGCGCTGACAAAACGAAAACGAGGATTCATTTGTCTTCTACAGCATAGACTGCTGGATGGTAAATAAAAAGTACTGAATCGATTTTGATGAAATTTGGAGTATCCCCTAAATAAAAAAATTAAATCATAAAGAATACTCTCGATATGGTTTTTAGTTCCTGTGAAATTCATGGACAAACATACATACACTTACGAAATATAGTACACTTGCTTAGACGTCTAAATAATTCACCATACTCAAATTTTATCCAATTCCATCATAACAATATTACACACACAACCTGATAACTCCGTTTTTTCGTCGGTTAAAAACTCGTTTCTTTTTTATGCAAAATAACGTTTTCACGAGAAATACCTACAACAGTATATCTACGTAAACTTAAACAGCAAACCCGTTTATCTAAATACAAATTTGCACTCAAATCGATAAAACCATTTCTGAGATTCGCGAAATAAATTATCGTATAAACTAAATAGAAGAGCTCATTTAAATATATTCCATTAGGCGTTAATTTGCGGAAATACAATTTAAATAAAAAAGTTAAACGAGTGTAATGAGTAGTTCCGTGTACACGTCAGTGTCAGCGAGGTGCAGGGGACGAGCGGAGCCGCGCGGCGCGGCTAGCCCCCGCGACCTGGTTTCGGTCAGAGGTGAACGGCCTACGGCTCACCTCTAGAGCCGCGGCTGCAGCCTGCCGCTAGCGCTTCCAAACCGACCGCCTTCACATGCACTACGTTTACTTTTCTATCTGGATTATTCACTGCTTTAATTTTATTGAAAAACAAACGTGTACTGCATAGAGCAAGCATGGAACCGGTTTTTATATAGCGGTTGATATCGTTCATGTCACCGATTAAATCCGCTCATTGATTAACCAGGTAATCAAGTGAGCGGTTCGTTATGTTTTAAAATCTTAATGGACACCAGTAAATACAGAAAATATAAGTATCAAATCGAACTCGAGTCCACATAACCGGTTAAACGCAGATTTATTTCTCCCAGCGCGGCGTAGCGCGCACGCCAACTCCTTCGTATTTCATCGAATACAATCAGGAGTTCCCTTTGACTTTCCTGCATTGATGAGCTTTTATCGACTGGTACAAGAGCACAAATAACCGGTTACATCTTGGTACTCTTATATTGAATCGCAATAATCTCAGGTATGGGATCAACGATCAAAACAGGTTTAGAAGATTAACCGGTTTTCTCGCCCTAATATAATAATTAGTATTATTTTAGCCAAATTAAACGAGTATAGGCACCAAAGAGGTGCGTTGTTATTCGAGTAGCGAAGATGCACCGCCTACATATACATGAGTTTACTGACTACCTTACCCTCTAAACCGAAACACGACAGTGAAATGCACTAGAAACCAATACATATTATTGTAATAAGCAGGATATCTATCTGCTAACTTGCGGCCATTTCGAGTCCTATACTAATACGTTTCCGGCATTATAATTGACAGAGATAAAGTGCCGTTCGCAGCACTGCATGCGTTCCCTGTTACAAATATTAAAGAGGTAATCTAATATCCAATCATCAAGCCATCTCCTACGTGACGTTAAACCTGACAAAAACATGAGAAAGGCGATGTCAGCGTATAAATCTCCCCGCTGCTGCTATGATTATAATAAAACATTTTCTTATTATGCTGTGTTATTGTCTTAACATGTTAAAATTACTTCTTAAAGATTGGAATATACCACGCTAATTAAAAAATAAAATGTCATGATAACACTGTCTAAATATGTTAAGAATATTCAACACACACACATAAATAAATACCGTCACACCCATAACCTTGAAGAGGTAGGCAGAGGTGACACACACTCAAGATTAGCTAACGGACAACGGTATCGTAGTACGTCTCGTGGTGTGATAGGTGGCCAACCTGACGACTAAACGTGCATACATCCAACCTTGGCTAAGTTATGTTTTTCACTTTCCAGAAAAAAACTAAGTCTTAATCAGATGATGTTTACACCTTAAAATTAAAAATTGTCGAAATCAAAGCGAAGCCAGCCCACGCCCAGATAAACTTTAACATGTTGTTTTATTTTTTAGTCCACCAGAGATAAGGAAACTGTATGTGTTATATTTATATAACGGATTATGTAGTAAACAAATGACGTCGGTGTGGTGATAACCTCCTTAGTGTCCACGATGTAAAGTGTCTCAAATTTCAGTCCAGTGGCGTGTTGTGCAGATTATAAATCTGCACATTCACCTTGTTTGCCTGAGCCCCTGGTACAAAATTATAGACAATCTAACTTCCTGGCTGACAGTCGGTAAATGACTAACCTGTACCTTGTGGTAGATTTACAATGTTCCTAGACTGATTGGTTACAACTTACAAGACAACGGTTACCGACGGTCACATTCAACTTTTAGGAGAGCTCTACTATTCTAGTATGATATTAAAATAAAATTAAAAATATACAAGACGATTCGTTCGTTTGCGGATAATCCACAACTTTTAAACTACGAGACAACACACAGAAAAATTAGATACGAGTTGTTTATAATTTTCATGTAATTAAACTAAATTTTATTTACAGGAGAGTTAAGTGGAAATTGAAAAATGACTTTAACCTAATGAGTAATGACACTAAAAAAGAAAGAGCTTTTCTGGTTTCAACACATTTCTAACTTCCCACTACGTATGTAGGATAAGGAAGTGACTGATTTTGCCCCGATTTTCGAAAATCAAGTTTTCACCAAATCTCCACTTTTTGAGGTTCTAGCAACTATTTTCACGATGACGTCAGTATGTCTGTATGTGGGTGTATGTGTGAATGTAAACATGTCATAACTTTTGAACGGTTTGACCGATCGAAACGCGGTTGGTGGCATTCGATTGGATTCCCGTATAACTTAGACTTCCTGAAAATTTGACCCCGGCCCCGGAGATTTTTAGAAATTTTAAAAACCTTAAAAATATTTTTTGTATTTTTTGGAAAGTTTTTTTTTTAATATAACTTCCAGATTAATGTACCGATTGAGTACACAATCTAATCAGCTCTATTCCTCAAAAAACTGCGTCATGTATAAATTGTATCAAAATTGGTTTATCCGTTCGGGAGTTATCGTTGACGAAAAAATTTGATAAGTGTTTTTTCGACATAACTTCGAGATTTTTCAACTAGTTAGTACTTAAAAAACTTTTTTTTTTAAATCAAAATCCCTATCCGCCAAGATTGTTCTTATAACTATGATTCAATAAAATATGTTCAACCGTTTCGAGATCATCAGCTTGATAAAAGATACACGTTACAATATTTGGTACTAGCTGTTGCCTGCGACTTCGTCCGCGCGGTCTTCGTTTACTCCGCACTGCTCCTTCCCCGTAGGTGATAGCGTGATGATATGTAGCCTATATGTTGACCCGACCTATTAGTAATATTCATGCAAAATTTGAAGTAAATCCATACTTACTTTTTGAGTACTTTTTGAGTTTACCCCGGACATACATACAGACAAACAGACAAAAATTCTAAAAACTATATTTTTGGCTTCGATGTCGATTATAGATCACACCCCAAGTATTTTTTTTTTTAAAAATTCAATGTACAGTTTTGACTTTCCTACGATTTTATTATATGTATAGATACGTATTCTGTTACTTCAATGATATTGCAATGACATTGTATTGTAACCTTATGCTACAAGATAGCCAGCTCTTTTATGTTTTGCTTCATAAATGAAGCGACGCACAACGCACATACAGCAGGTTCGTGATCTGGTGATAAAGATATGTAGCCTGCTTTTTAAAATTTTTAATTTACAGGTCTTTTTACCCGTAACGAAGTTTTTGCTACCTTTATGATGATAAATAAATGTGTGTAAAAAAGTAAGGTGACGTAATTTTCATCATTTGTTGTATATTCCTAACTAGCTGTGCTCGCTACTTCGTCTTCGTATAAAATCTCTTAAATAAAACCCGCACAGTTTCCGTTTCCGTGGAATTTCTGGGATAAAAACGATATGTCTTTTCTCAGGTCTCAAACTACCTTTGTACCAAATATCACCCAAATCGGTTCAGTGGTTTAGGCGAAAAGAAGAGACAGACAGACTGACGCGACCATTCTAGGGTTAAAATATTAGTATGTATACTCAACTTGGGGAAGACTTATTCGCGTATTTTTGCTTCACAAACAAGAAAAGTATAATATCACTTACGTACTCGTTAAAGAGTGACACTTTACAAAACGGTAATAAGACGGTAATAACGGTAATAAGTGTCGTCTTCTCCCCACACGCGCTCAATGCTTCTGCATCGGCTACAGACAGAGCAGAATAAATACATGCGCTTGACTACCGACTACCTGTGGTATGTTCGTAATGCAGATCTTCACGAATATCTAGAACTACTAATAATACAAAAATATTTCAGAGATATCACAACGAATATGGGCAAACAGAGGGTGTCTCAATGAGACACCCTCTGGTGAGGCTTGCGGCTGGTTACACCCTGGCCACGGTCACAGTCGAGACGTTTAGAAGGTCACGTCACATTCTATCCAATCCTGACGATTTCATCGCAGTTCACATACATACGTCAGCCTCGGTCGTGTGTGTGTGTATGACCTCTGAGCTTAAACTTTGTCATTTTTAAAAAATCGAAAAGGTCATTTTTTAGATTATATGACAGCCAATAAAGATTGCTCTCCTGACAGTAAGAGATAATCATTGCCGATAGATATCGAAGATAGTTAAATGAACGTAACGTTGAACATAACACCGTACGACGTTGACGAAATGCCATATATCTACTGACTACAAGCTGGAACACGATAGTGAAAAGGTATTGACGTAATTTGAGCAGCATTCAAACCAATACAAGACGTATTGGTTTGAACGCTGCTCAATTTACGTCAATACTTTTACGACAATAATTTAATTCAAATAAGTGTTATTAGATTAGCCTTATTTCTGGACAATATTATAAAACATACAGCCTGTGTTGAAAATATTAATTAATGATCATATAATAAATTAATCATTATAAAAATCATTGTTAGATTAGAGAAGGCTTATTAGCATTAATATAGCGTATGCATAAAATAAAGACTACCCTACTTTGAAACTATACACCTAACTTAATTTTTTTTACACACATCTTAAAAATTTAAACATTACTCTCTTATCAAACGAGTGTTGATTCGGGCTCAATGATTGTTGTTTAGGAACTGAACCCGAGCCTCCGGTATTGCATTCACCATCCTGTGCACCACCGTAGTGGTCAATATATCGTAAAATACAGAATTACTCTATCGTCGCGTCGCAACAATTGGCGACCGGTTCAACAAACCGGCTTACGGCTCGCTCTACGACTCTACGAGGACACAAAACTAAGTAGGTACAACTTTCAAAACTATTAGCGTGTATTAAATAATAATTATATTATTATCAATAATCTAATAAAGTATAAACATTTTATTCTTATGAAGAGTTATCTTTTTTAACCGAAACTCGATTTATCAGTTCTTAGGGATGGCAACTAAAGGGAAATTTATTTTCAAGTAGGCAATTGCAAAAACACTCTTCTAAACCGGTTATGGTTGAATCATATTTTTTTCAGTAATATTTCGATAAGCCCTTCGTTTTGCGGATTTATAGGCATGATTGCGATCATTGTTTCTTTATACTTGTACCAGTGTACACCAATCCCTTGCTTGGGATATAACTATGCGATTTCTAGAGTTGTAGTTTTTGTGTCGAATATTTTAATAAAATATATCTAATCAGCGACGTCATTTAGGATTTAAACAAACAGAAAGGTCAACGCGCCCTTCAGATAACATTCAGCTGAAAACTTGCGACTCTTTCTAACATTGCAAATTGCAATCACGGAGCGCTCCAATTAATACAAACGCGAGCATACTTTACTGATTGTGGTCTAAGGTGTTTGTGATGATTCGACATAATTTTCAACCGATTTATCAAAACGTAGGAGGTTTTTAATTCAGCTGTATTTTTTTCGTCATTACTTATTTGGAAAATTCTTTGGGAGAGATACTTCTTATTCAGATCCATATAAATTTGGTGCAGATCTGGTGTAGGGTTCAAGAAATACAGGAGATTGGAAGTCGGTTGTTTCAGTTTTACTGCGTTAAATTATACGAGTTCCTACTAGATCAGAACAGCAGCAAAATAAGACTTAGTTTTAAGAAATATACCTACCTACTGAAATTTTACTCGACGATATTAAGAAAACTTACAAACCATCACAATTTTTTTCTCAAAGTTATCAGTTAGATTACGCGTGGAAGTGGCCAGCTGGGGGAGGGGGGTGTGTCGCCGCTGCGATTGGCCGGCCCGCCGTAAACCGCGTCGTGGGCTGCGCGAGCGCCGCTGTACCGCTGCTGGTAATTCAAACCACGTTGCAGCGGACAGCCGCATGGAAATTGATTATTCCATTTGCTTACAAATTGTATTTTAATGAAATGTGGCACGGCCGCAAAGGAAAGTTATGATTTTTAAGATTCCCCTGTCCCGACGCGCAAGTCTCATTAAAAATTTAAAAGCCTTCAAGCCTAGTCAATTGAGGAATTAGATTCTTCCTGCATATTCGCAATCTATACATATAATAAAATCGTAGGAAAGCCAAAACTCTACATTGAATATCTTTTTAAAAGAATACTTGGGGCGTGATCTACAATCGATATCGAAGCCAAAAATATAGTTTTTAGAATTTTTGTCTGTATGTCTGGGGCAAACTCAAAAAGTACTGCATGGATTTACTTCAAATTTTGCATGAATATTACTAACAGGTCGGGTCAACATATAGGCTACATATTATCATGCTATCACCTACAGGGAAGGAGCAGTACAGAGTAAACGAAGTCCGCGTGGACGAAGTCGCAGGTAACAGCTAGTATATTTATATTCTTAGTACTAGCTGCAGCGTGCAGCCCACTGCATTATAAAAGTTTTTTGCGAATCCCGCGGGATCACCTCATTTTTCCGGGATAAAAAGTAGCCTATGCGCTATTCTAGGTCGTTATCTACATTTCATTCAAATCCGATCAGTAGTTTTTGCGTGATTGAGTAACAAACATCCACACATCCAAACATACTTTCGCATTTATAATATTAACTACTAGCTGACCCGGCAAACGTTGTTTTGCATATAAATTATTTAATAAAAAAATAAGGGTAGGTGATAGAGGGGTAAAAATTTAGAGTTGTATGTATTTTTCAATGCTGAATCATAAAAAATAAAAATAAAAAAAAAATTTTGGGGGTGGACAATCCTTATCACTAAGGGGTATGAATGAATGTTGATTTTTTTTGCAATTTTTTTCTCGATCTTAATAACGAAAATGCTTAAAATAAAAAGCATCTTCACGCCCGTATCCCTGTAGGAGTAGGCAGAGGTACAACAAGTGCACCCACAATTAGCCGAAAATACTTGGTCCCACAAATGTGAAAGGTGGCAAGCCTATCGCCAACCGGGCACTTTCCAATCCCGGGCAACTTTGTGTTTCTCAGAAAACTGAAAAAACACGTTTTTTTTATGTGCCCGACTCTGGAATCGAACTCGGGACCTCATGTGGTCAACGCCAACGCTGGACCACTAACTAGATCACAGAGGCGATACGTTTAAAATATTTACACCATTAACATCTTTGGTGTCTATAGGCGATGGTTGACTTTTTCCATCAGAAGACCCATCTGCTTGTTTGCTATCTTATGATATAAAAAAAATTACAGAATATTAAATTCAATATTCAATTTAAAAATCAATAATTAAAATAAAATATTTAAGAGTAGCTCCCATACAACAAACGTGATTTTTTGCCGTTTTTATAGATGATGGAACGGAATCGCTTGTGCGCGAGTTCGACTCGCACTTGGCCGGTTTTTTATATAATTACTCATTAGACAGCAAATGGCTCTCCTGATACTTTCTATAATAATATATAATGGAATATGTTGCTATCCATGTGGTGGGATGGCACTGCCACATACATAAGTCTACTGGTTAGCTTACCCTCCAAACCGGAATACGACAATGACAAGCATTGACGCTATTGTGGCAGGAATAGGTAAGGCCGATGTATGGTAATACCCGGGCGAGATATTGCGGAACTCTAGTCGCGTTTTACGATCTGCCTGGTAGTTGGCCTATTTTTCAAAGGGACTCGGACCAAGACGGGGGGGTTTAAACATAACGAAATATATATTATTATAGAAAGTATAAAATATTAATGTTCTTTAATAATTGTAGTATTTAAATGCTTGACTAAGTAAATCAATAATTGTAAGAAAGTTAAGATCCGTACCCGTATTCGCGGATCTTAATAGTAATGATCCGTATCCGTATCCGAGGACCTAGTATTTTAACGATCCGGCACATCTCTAATAAGTATGTATAATATCTTGCCGTTTCCGTACTAAGCAACCATCTTCAAGTGCGACGCTCGTGATAACCTCTTTGGTATTTGTTGTAACATGTACAAAGGTGGACTTAATGGAATTCTATACCAGTCAACCTTGAGTTACCAGTAACCAGGAGATAGTAAAAGACCCAGGGTCAAATATAAGGTATTTAAAAAAAATAACCTCCGAGGAGCTTAAGTTTTTATGACAGATTAGGTATATTGATGACATGTTAGTGTCCTCGCGATCAAAGCTGCATGGCTCAGCAAGTTTAGAACAAATCCTCAATCCCTTTGTAAATATTATATGTACAACGTAAATATTTACAAAAGAACTAGTGAATGCTATAAAATAAACAGTAGTTGCGATACCAAACAGGTTTGGTTGGCAAAACTGGTAATGTAGCGGAACGCGTGGCTAATGTAAATCAAACGACTCGTCTCCACCCGACTGGGTCATCACGAAAACGCTAATTCGACTAAATCTATATACATATAATAAAATCGTAAAAAAGTCAATGTATGTTCGGGGTAAACTCAAAAAGTATTGCACGGATTTACTTAAAATTTTGCATGAATATTATTTACAGGTCGGGTCAACATATAGGCTACATATTATCACTCTATCACCTAGCGGGGAGGTGCTGTGCGGAGTAAACGAAGTCCGCGCGGACGAAGTCGCGGGCAACAGCTAGTACAACATATATGTTTAATGGAAACGTGTATTATAAGACAGTAACTTTCCGCCTCAGGTGTGCACGGGTAGCTCTTATTAATTATTAACACGCGTATGACACAAAACTTTATCCTCGTAAAAGCCTAAAAAATCTGTAGATTTGATCGCTTCAATACCGAATCAGCCGTCGAGCAATTTTTTTATTTTACTTTTTATATCATAACTCCTTGGTCAATCGTTCACATTTTACTATGTGCTTGGCTCAAGAGCGGATGATCTATTTTACAAAATTATTTTTTTATACATACAACAAAATCCACAGCACCTAACAACAAAATACATACAAAGCGTAGCTTGGGCTTACGGCCAGTTATAGATTTACATTATGTAGGTATATAATAAGATTTATACAAAACAACAAACAAAACAGTAAATACCTATTTAAATGACGTTTCGAAATAACAGTGTATTAATAATAGACATAAATGTTTGCGCGTTACTTATACACGACGGCTTATTAATGTATATAAATATGATATAAATGTTATTTATATTATGTCTGTTTACCTGTTATTTCCAGTAAACCCAGGACCCCGATCAATACAAGGATAAATTAGAAGATTGTCTGTAAATTTTACATTAATCGCTCTAGTCGTCTTGGAATCCATGGTGTTAATACACACACACGCACACACACACAAACACATATACACACCGCGATAGAGTATACAAAATACTACCAATAAAAAAATGTTAAGCCGATCGCTACCAAAGTATGCCCGAAAATTTCATCAAAATCGCTTTTGCCAATTTGGAACAACACACATCGAGTTTTAGATATTATATAGATCTCTGCCATCTCTTCACTATGTATATGGTATAAACAGATTAGATCCCCCATCTCTAGTGGGGACTAGTGAATAGTAAAATATTTGAGGTTTTACAACTTTTCATATATTTAAAAGATTGAAGAAAAAAACAAAAAACCACAGACAGCATGACTGCTATGTGGAAGCAAACTATCTAATGAAACACTAACGCCCATAGACTAATTGACTGACAGGAAACGTACAGCCATAGGCCGTGCACCTCGGAACGAGACACTTTGCACAGGGGTACCCTATTGGTACCCCAGGTACTAGGGGGCGTCCACAAATTACGTGAGATGTTTAAGGGGGAGAGGGGGTCGAGTCAAATTTCATCTAATCTTACGTTGGGGGGAAGGGGGGTCTCGGCAAATATTACGCAATTTTTTTTCACATTGAAACAAAAAGTATATACTATTTTGGTCCATTATCCAGATTGTACATACCTATTGAAGTTAATCTTAAGTGTAATCGTGATACGATTAAGATCATTCACTAACTCGTTCGAAAGAAAATAATTTCATTTATACTTCGACGTTATACAGTGTTAACTAATCGTAAATAAAAGCACGAAGCATTTTTTTCTTTTTACAATAACAATCTAATGCGTTTACATATTTAAGAAACCCACAATTTGAAAAATCTCACGTGAGATTAGGGGATGGGGGAGGAGGTTGAATAAAATCTCACGACATCTCACCAGGGGGGAAGGGAGGGACAGAAAATTAAAAAAAACACCTCACGTAATTTATGGACGCCTCCCTAGAAGTATATATGTGATATAAACTAAAAAAGCTACTTTTAATATAAGCTACGTTTTAACGAACTATCAGACGTGTTTTTTTGTGATAGGTAACAAAATAATGTTGTGATTATTTTTCTACCTTAATATTATAGAGATTTTTTTTCATGAGATAGCAAACAAGAAGATGGTTCTCGTGATGGCAAGAGAAATATAATAATCGTGCGGTGCAATCCTTGTGGCGACGTGCAGCATACATGCATAATTTTACCGGCTACCTTACCCTCCAAACCGGAACACAACAATCACAAGCACTGACGCTATTGCGGCGGGAATAGGTAAGGTGGTGGTACCAGACCCGGGCGAGACAATGCAGAACTTTACCACATATTAGCCACGATGGAAGTAACACGCATAGCCAATCGGTCGCCTCTTACGATCTGCCTGGTAGAACAGCAGTTGGTCTATTCTTCAAAGGAGCAAGGACTAATAGGGGGGAAATTAGATTTGATTTTTTTATGTTTGCAATGGCTAAACTACATTATTGGATACCCATGGAAAGCTACATTATTCCAGAGTAACCAAGAGCTATTTTAACCAACTAAGACAAAGGTAATAATGTTTAAGGACACGCGAACGAAGACGCGGGCAACCGCTAGTTTACTAGATCTACTAGTAAAAGCCAAAATATCTTATTTTTAACGTATAAGAATAAATGTAATATAAGCTATAATATTGAAAAGTTTTATCGAAATTAGTTTAGAATTTTAACAGAAATGTAAAACTCGTTCATCAATATGTCCCACCCAGCCTCAAACTTTCGTGTTTATAATAGAAACAAAATACAGTACCCGGCGATAAATATTGCACATCGACCTTTGGAAAGAGACAATCGGCTAATTTCGGCTTCGTAGAGCGTTATCTCTGTCGCACGAAATACAAACAGTCCGGTACCTATTAGGAGCTGTTAAAACAAGTATGATTTGCTTCTTTTGATATTTTTATTCTTTGTATAAAATACACTAATTTTTCTATAAGTGGTGGCTTTAGGTTGGGGTAAAATAAAATAAAAAAACATGACATGGGATTTCAGTTCACTAAAATGGAAGATAATCGAAAAATTCTAATGGAAAAGCACGACGTTAGTCTCAAACGAATGGAATACCTTGATAAAATACGCAAATTTCGCGAAACAGGAAAAAATATCGTCTACATGGATGAGTCATATATACATGCATCCCACACTAAAGGGAAATCTTGGAGTGACGATAAGAAAAAAGGAGTAAAAAAGCCAATTTCAAAAGGTCAACGTTTGATAATAGTTCATGCGGGAAATGAAAAAGGCTTTGTACCCGGTGCTTTTTTAACGTATAAATCCACGGACACTACAGGTGACTATCACAATGAAATGAATAACGATAACTATGAGAAATGGCTGGTTAACCAATTAATCCCAAATATACCCAGTGATTCTGTTCTAGTTATCGACAACGCACCCTATCACAACAAGTATGTTGAGAGACCCCCCAACTCAAACACCATTAAACGGGAAATGATCAACTGGTTAAACAGACATGAAATTCCAGTTGATCCAAAATTAACAAAAACCCAGATTTACGCTATTATATGTCAGCACAAGGAGAGGTATACAGAGTTTTCTGTGGACAAAATACTTGCCGAACATGGGCACACTGTGTTGCGATTGCCACCATATCATCCGGATTTTAATCCAATTGAAAATATATGGTCTCAACTGAAAGGCTATGTAGCCTCTAGAAATGTGGGTATGAACTTAACTACAGTAAAAACATTATTGACTGAAAAAGTAAACATGATCGGCGCTGAAGAGTGGAAAAAGGTTTGCGATCATGCAATCAAATGTGAGAATGAATATAGAAGCATTCAACACAGTTTAGACAATTACACTGATAGATTAGTAATAAATACGGCTGATAGTGACAGTGATATTGACCTCTTTGAGAGCACAGATAGTGAAATGGAAGTAATTGAGAATTAGAATTATTATTATTTTTATTGCAATGTCTCATTTTAGCAATAGGTATAATGGTGTTTATTATGTACACTAAAGCTGTAATGTTCCAAAATAATTAAATACGTAAACATAATGTAAAAATGTTTTTTTATTTTATTTTACCCCAACCTAAAGCCATCACTTATAGAAAAATTAGTGTATTTTATACAAAGAATAAAAATATCAAAAGAAGCAAATCATACTTGTTTTAACAGCTCCTAATAGGTACCGGACTGTTTGTATTTTGTGCGACAGAGATAACGCTCTACGAAGCCGAAATTAGCCGATTGTCTCTTTCCAAAGGTCGATGTGCAATATTTATCGCCGGGTACTGTAGTTCTATTATTTGTGCTATTTCAAATGTCGTGTTCGGAGTCCGGACTCCGGCGACGTTTTATCTACTAGCATTAGTAATGTATTTAATAAGTATATAGTTTAAACACAATTCAGTTTCAAGAGCTCGAGAGACGAGGTCCGCAGACTCGAGAAGTTGAACGAAAACCAGTTCCGTGAGTTTCACATGGACGTTGTTACTACAGATTTTTTGCAGCAGAGAAACTTGTCAGGAGCACGCACTCGCCGTGGCTAGTACGAGTGCCGGTGGGCAGTTTTTGTGGAAACGGCCGCCGCCATGTTGGGCAGGCGGGCCCATTCACTGCACACTCGCCGATTGATGATGGCCAACACAATTCATTGACTTTAGGGTTGGTTTTTCTTGTACAGTTTATGGGGTTTTTAAGTTTTTTTTATAAAATACCCATACTTTCAAAAATTTAATCAATCTACTCGCGTCGGTCTTGTCACACCAATTTATATGTCACGTGAACTGTATATCGCATCATATTATAAATACCTAGTAGTGACACAAGATGCCGTCACACCAACTTCATTGATGATTAAGAAGTTACGGATGCAGTGTGTGTATGTGTGGTGTATGACCGTAAATACATTTCGTATTCTGGCTTAAATATGAGACGTGGATTCTGCTAGTTGAGGAAGTCGCGTTCAAAAGTTCAGTTATAGTCTATAGCCGCCAGTTTAGCTGCGCTGGTTCAGTTGTTTCTATATATCTCCCATTGTACAAGTTGATGTCCGGGATGATTTTACGTTAACTTTTTATTTGCAAACTTTTTAATGACAGCAGGCGCACTAAAAGAAGGGACTGACACGACAAACAGAAGCTTCCGGGGACAGCCCTGTACGAGCGCGTCGAGACCCGAGCCCTATACTTCGGAGAAACGGATACCAATTAATGTATCCTCTTTTGGAGACATGTTTTATTCAGCTCCGCGACACGACGCTGTCCGGACTGGGGTGGACGCACTTCATTTGAGGACATATCGGGACGCCACTCAAATATATTACTGTTTATTAAAAACATTTTAAACAGTATTTTGTAGACGCAAGATATTTCAACAAACTTACGTTTAGAACAGCTTATTAGACATGCAAGTCATTCCAGAGAACTTTTCATTCTGTTATTCTGATGGTAAGGGACGTACGTAACTATTCAGATTTATAGTTTTTAGGGTCCCTGCACAGGCATAAGTTTAGCGGCTTTTCCTCGTGTTGGTTCGGACCCTTGTAAATAACAAATAGACACAGGAATGCAGGTGGTGCCTGCCTTGTTGCCAGGCAGTTCGTAAAAAGTAAACGATTTAAAAGGACAATTTCTTTTGCTTCAAATTTCTTATTATTTTATTACGATTAAAATAACCTGTTATTGCCTGGAGACTAAACGACTCGTGCATGAAAATTATTATTTCAACTTTGACATATTATTATATCAAAAGATGCGTCCAATACGGTAGCAAATGGAGATAATGTCTACAATAAATAAAATAAAATAAATTTTGTTATTTTGTATTAAACCCGTAAATTATGCTAAAAATATTTAACAATTTAAAAGAGTTAACAATAACTAATTCGACCGTACCGTTGTCCTAGTAGTTAGTGATCCTGACTACGCAACCGACGGGGCTGGGTTCGATTCTCGACATTACAGTTAGTAACAAACATTTGATCTTCTTAGGTACTTACACGAATTGATCCAACCCTTCGAGGTTTCAATTCGTGTAATTTATTAAGGAATAACTATTTATATTTAATTATCTCCGACAAAATCAGCCTTAAAGGTGTTAATATATAATAACAAAAAATGTGCTTTTATTGAAGGAATATGAATAAATGATATTTATGATCAAAGAGTTTTATTTTATTTTACGTTAACCATTTTTTCGTTTGACTTCACTAGTTTTATGCGTGGTCCGAGTCGCCGGAAGAAAAATATTACCAAAAATTAAATCAATCCGGCAACTGGGACCGCGGTTCCAGTTAATACGGTCCCAGTCGCCGGAAGCCTCGGTGTTCCTCCAGCTTTGAAGGGCCGAATCTAAGATAAATTGGTCATCTCATAGTCAAAAGATGTTTGTTTCCATCAGGAGAGACGTCTGATTGTTTGCTATCCCACTGTGACGCAAGTGGCTGGGGATACACTTACAACGTGCCCACGATCCATCGATAGATTCAAAAAGTTCAGTCCCGGTGTTTTCCTTGCAATAATATGAAAAGATTGGAAAATCCAAAAGTGCACGCCTGTGTGTAAAATTGTGTAAACGATTGACCCTACAGGCCAAACCTGAAACTTACCGCTAAATTAAGGTATTTTAAGCTCAAAAGATTAAAAATTATAAGCATAGATATTTTCAGGTCAAACATCTATTTTGTTAAAAGGCAGTATATTGTAGACGCTGTATTTTGGAGACGCTGATTGAATCAGATCTTTCGAATAGCATTCAACTCAATTTTTGACATCTAAAATATTGCTTTATCTAAATAATCGACAGGTCGAAAAATTTCGAAGCAATGTCAAAAAACATTTTTTTCAAAAATTTTCGTCATTGATAATTCTCAAATAAATTGACCGATTTTGATCGAATTAATGGTATTTGACGCAGTTTTTAAAGGAAAAAAAACTGATAAGATTTTTAAGTCAATCGGTGTATTAGCCTGAAAGTTATTTCAAAAATATAAGTAAATTTGCTAAAAACAACGTAACTTTAATATTTGAAAAGCTGTAACTTTTGAAAGTAGGATTCAATTTTAATTTCAGAAACGGCATTCGAAGTAGTTTTTTTAGCACTAAAATATCGTAGAATACCAAAAACTGATTGGTTGAAAAAATTCGAAGTTATGTCGTAAAAACACTTTTTTCAAAATTTTATGTCAACGTTTTATCCCACGCAGATAAACCGAATTTAATGCAATTTATGCCTTAGACGTAGTTTTTTGAGGAATAGAGCTGATTAGTTTTTATATTCAATCGGTACATTAATCTGGAAGTTATATTAAAAAAATACTGTTTTGCCAAATTTTTTTTTGAGCTTTTTTCAAAATTTCTCAAAATCTCCTGGGCCGATTTGGTTCAAATTTTCAGGAAGTCTAAGTTGAGCGGAATCCAATCGAACGTATGTATCCAATATTTAGTATCTGGGTACTTTTATTATTGTATTTGTGAAATATGAATACGATAGATAGTCCAGAAAAATGCTTCACTTTGATATGTTGAGAGTAGACCTTAACGCTCCGCCTCTGAGGCGTGCAATAACCTAAGCATTTCATGCGCATGTTTCAACAGTATTTAATGGCACGCATTGAGCGACCGCCAGCCAAACAAACCAACTGTTAGGACACCTGAGCAAATACGAATATACCCCAATCTTATGTAGATTTCAGCAGATTGCCCGACAACGCTGCGGAATGTTTATATGGAAAAGACGTGCAGCTAATGTCCTTAATTCGATACGTCATCACTACATAGTATAAAACAAAGTCGTTTTTCCTGTCTGTCCCTATGTATGCTTAAATCTTTAAAACTACGGAACAGATTTTGATGCGGTTTTTTTAATAGATAGATTGATTCTTGAGGATATATAAACCTCCGATATTCCCACGGGAACAAAAGCTACGCGGGTGATATCGCGGGCAGGTCGCTAGTATATAATATATTTGTTTGTTAGACCACGCAAAACTTTTTACAAAGTAGACCGATTTTGATAATTCTTATTTAATTGGAATGGGTATAACCTGAGGATGGTCCCATTTAATTTTTTTTTAAATCCTCCCATAAAGGTACGTAAACAAGAGATTGTTCATCCACAGATTTTAATGTATGACTACGCATAACTTTTTACTGAATGCTTCGATTTTGGTAATTCTTTTATTGGATAGAATGTACCCCAAGGATTGTCCCATATAATTTTTGAAAAAAAAAAAACATTCGAAAGAGTACGAAAACAGAATTGGTTTTAATGTATGACCACACATAACTTTTTGTCGATTTAATTTTTTGTTAAATATAACATTACACATTACACCATTCGTTTGATTCAACACACACGCATGTAATACTCACATACTATTATTTTTATTGTTAAAATATGTCGTCAACGTAGTAGAGATTTGATTACAGTCTATGATCTAGTCCTGTAATGTGTTTAATAGACAGTTGTGCGTTAACAGAATTACGGTCGAGTTACAACTAGACATGTGCCGAACGTTAAAAAACTAGATCAGCGGATACGAATATGCATCATTGTTGTTTAAATCCGCAAATACGGATCTCAACTGTCTCACAATTATTAGGTTTTGATCTGAATATAAAAATAATATAATTAAATTATTATAACTGTACAGTAAACATTTCGTTATGTTTATAAATATATCACATAGATTGGTGATTGATATAATTTTAAAGACCTTTAAGTGACTTGTTTCTGCATACCATTTGAGAACTATTACAAATAATATTACAACTATTTGTAACTATGTACAAATAATGTTTAGATATTTGATTTTTGTAAATCTATAACATAATATAATAGAATTTAATAGTACCTATTTCACTTAGGTAGAAGTATTATATAAATAAAATATTTAGAAATCTAATAATATAAAAGAGCCTAAAAAAAACGGATATAAATCTTTTTCCTGTCTCGGAGATCCGGTACATCACTAGTTTCAACCAGCGTGCAGCGGGCGAGCGATAGTAATACCGCTCACACCACCAGCCATTTTCGCATTTTTTTCTAAAAAACACGGACCGTTACGCGCACACGTTCCGAGTTCGTTCCGGTGGACCGTGGTCACAAAAATGATTTATGAGTTGCTTGGATTGACTCCGATACTGTAAAGCGTATTTTTTTAAGAGGTCTTGAGAACTGCAATAAACTGGTGTGAGAATTGTTTAATTTAAATGGCTTTAGCTACAAAATAATTCAGGTGTAACACGACACTTTAAGAAAAATAGGACTATTTGTTAGTCGAGGATTTTTAATTCAAAAAGTAAATCGATGACCTATGCTTTTGATATTTTTTTTATATAATTGGTAAACATATACACACGGAAAAAATAAACAACATATATTATAGTACAAAAATATTTATTTACATAAATATTAATATATATTTTTTTCATAATTAGTACGTAGTTTTTTTCGTAATTTTTAAATAATTTATTTCTTTTTCAATTTTACAGCTATGTTAATTATTTTTTAAATATTGTTTAGGATATTTCACATTCACATCATATGATTTTTTTTGAGATCATAGATATCAACAATAAAATTTATGAAAATAAATAAAAATAGGTACCGTCATACCCAAAGCGCTGGTATCATCAGGTTGGTCGTTAACGAAAAATATGTTTTATTAATTGATATTTACGGTTTTTTTAAAAATTATTATCTGAACTGTCAGATTGATTAGATGAACTAATCTTGATTATAAATAAAGTTTAATTGTTGATTAATACGCCAAAACACTTTTAAATTAACCTGTATCATAAACTGCAACCAACACATAACACACAGCACGAATCAAAACGGCGGACTTAGTTCTTTTATTTATCCCCAAGAGCGTATTTGAAAAAATAACGTCAATTTGATGTTATTTTGTACAATGTTTCGTTCGAAAACGATAAAATACCATAAAGTATTGTATTAAAACTGGTAATTAGTGAAAATATTGTGTTTTTGGATGAAGTTAGTGTCGGTCCCTATAGATGCCATAGTGTATTGACGGAGTTTTCTCAGAGGTCTCGTTAGTTACCAAAGTATAGTGAGCGGTTAAACGCATGATCTTACTCGTAGATTAAAATATTTTAAAGGGTGTGTTTTTTTATTTACGTTCTATCTGTCGATATCCAGATGTTTTGGTGACAAGTTATTGACACGTCATAGTCAATCTTTGGCAACAAAGTGTCTTTGGAAAATTATAAGGCTCATTGAACAAATTAGCTATCTCTATGTCATTATGTAATATAATTTAAAAATTATTTGTTTATTATTTTGCTCTAACTCAAAAGTGAAAACTTCGTAAGAAAATGTTAACAATTAAAGGAAGCTGTAAGATGGGCTGATGCAGTGTACTTATGTGTCCACATAGACTATATTTGATTGTATGGCGACGAATTAAAATTATGACCAAATTAGTATTTTCTTAGTGGTGGTCTATTCTATGGATGATTATACTGAATAATAGGTATGAAGTGTAAATAATAACCAAAGTTCGTGTCACACATGAGCCTTATTTGATAAAGTATAGTCAACCAAATTCAAGCTAGTTTTTTTTACAAGTTATAAGAAGAATCAGCTCCAATAACCCAAAATACATAAATAGTCTTATCACATAATACATTATTAATCGTCTTATTAGAGAATAGTTGATCAACTGTCACACAACCAACTAAGATCAATCTGTTATTGGAATCTTGGATTGTAAGTTTGCTATGTTTTAACTTAGGAGATTTCATGTTAATCTTCATATAGATATTTAGAAAGTTTATACAAATACAGAGAAACAATATAATCTCACTCGAAAAGATTTTCCGTTAGGCACAGTCCTCTTAAGTTTGGTAATATTTTTTACGCGTCCCCCGAAAATTTAGTTTCCGTCTCTTCTATACAACGAGTTTGTGGAAAAACACACTTGTCTTGTCTCCTTATGGGAGAGCACACAAGCAAACAAAGTTATATTTTATTGGCATATATTAGATATTTTATTATGTATTATTTATTTACATTCCGGTGTCATATATAAATCAATCATAAAACTATCGACGATTTTTGTGTAACCAGCATAGACGAATGAGATGAGCAAAGATGATAATAGTACGTTGCCATCCATGCGACCTTACCCTTAAATCCGTAGCACAAAGCAGCAGGAAATGATGATGCAGTTGTCCTAAAGCCGGTCGAAACGTTACAGCAATCTAACACACAGAAGCCACGATGGTAGCAACAGTAGGTATGGCCAGTCGTTCGTCTTTTACAAATAACCTGCTAGGGAGCCGTACAGCCTATTATTCAAAAGGAGTCCACACCAACACGAGGAATTATCTTTACATATAAGACGACTGAGCAGTTTACCAAATTTTGTATAATCTTAATCCAGTTCGTCTTTTACACGTGTTATTTTAAAGGTAGTAATGATCTTCAAGTGTTGAAGTTCAAGGACATAAAATTTAGATTTAATTATAAATTTGACGTCTTCTAAATTTTTTAAGTGTCTTTATATGAATATACCACTATACATTAAATAAAAGGCTAGTTAACTAAATGTGAAAAACTATTAATACCTAATAAGGTATATTAACCAAGAAACAATTTTTTTGTTATATTTATAATAAAAAAATCACGTTTTATAAATTCTAATTTACCGCGAAAACGCTCAGGACTGTCATGGTGTCTAAATGATTTCCAGCCGAGGTCATACATACATTACGTACTCTGTAGTTTATATGAAAATGTCTAAAACATTATGACGTTTTACCACGGCGTGATTTGTCACGTGACTGTCTATTTTTGCCGAAATTATATTCTAAACATATTATTAATCCTTATCTTTTAAAATACATATTTTAGTTTTTTTGTTACATCCTTATCATAAATGTATCATTAGAGACTACAATATATCCGATGCATTCTCAGTGAAAACAAGCCTATTACATTATACCCTGTACAAGTTAGCATGAACTTTTTGACAGACAGGCTAGTGATGGGAAACAGAAAATATTTAGTAGTCCAAAAAATAACGTTTTAAAATACTTGTAACTGTGACGAGATGGTGTAGGTAGGTGTATTATGTGTGAAATTCTTTATTGCACTAGACATATAAAACATTGGGTGGATAAGCGACGGTGGGTCAATATTCATAATTATTTACCTATTTAATAATAATAGGTTGGAGCAAAAGTATTTTCGTATTTTGAATGTATTATTTGAATGTATTATTAGGGTCATTCTTCGATCGTAATATATTTTCAATGATTTAGTGAAAAAAATAAAAACCTCGTGGCACAACAAGTGATCAGTACTAGAACTGTTACTTGATTCAAATCTTTGATATCGGTGTAAGAGGCATCTTTGTATTATTAATATTTAGGGAGATATTCGAAAATTTTAAATATGCTTGCTGAGGACAATGACAACTTTTTGATGATAATGACGATTTAATTAGGATAAATGACTTTTGTTGAGGATAATGATTTTACACCTGTTTTATTGCACTTATCATTGAAATAAAACAAAATATTAAGAATCAACATAATTATATTTAGTCGTAAAATCACGCATTGATAAACACAAACATAAATTCTTGTGTAATTAATATAATTTAACAATATAATGTTAATCAAAAAATTACATATTGATGAACAGAAATATAACTTCTTGTATATAATTAAAATATAACAATATTTTTATTATTTTTCAATTGTTATATCCTGCATCACATTATATTAACTAATAACTATCAGCTCAAAGAAATAAAATCGAAATAGATAACACTTAACATTGTTAAGAGTATAACACTGGTTAAATAGGAAGAAAGGATATTTGTTTTTCTGAGATTTGGATCGCGGCTCTCTTCTTTATGTGTACTAGATAATGAAACGACAGGATTTGGATTAATATTCTCAGTGTACTTACAGTTATTATTTGGGATATGGTTTTTATTATACCTATGGATATACTTTTCATCGATATTACAATCAAAACAACTAGATTTGATTGTAATATCGATGAAAAGCTCGTCTGCGTTCCTGCGGAGCGTTCCTGCTGAGCGTTTCTGCGCTCCCGAATAGGAAGCTACGTGAGTTATGTTCTGAAATTGGAAATCTGGTCAAATCTTCTAAAACCAAAAACAAAGCGAATTCCTACATTCTGTAAACGCTCGAGTTTATTCAGGCCTTCTTCTGTGACATCAAGATAGCAAATATCAGCATAATCTAATAAAGGAAAGATTTATGTTTGCACTAAAATAACTCTAGTCTTAAAAGGAAGAAATCTTTGCAAACGTTTGATAGCATGAAAGGTGGAATGAACTTTTTTGCATACTTCTGATATATAAGCATTCCAAGGGAAATCTTCACTTATAATTTGACCTAAATTTTTAGCTGATTTGCTATACAGTATAACACTGCTGCTATATACGAGATCAGGAACATTAGCATTTGCACTACCTATAATTAAAAACTGTGACTTTTGGGATTTACTAATAAACCAGATGACTCCGCTCATGAGTGAATACGCGACAGATCCTCATATATAGCGCTGATTGCCTCAAGAACATCCGGAGCAGAGAAAGGACGATACGATTGCAGATCATCCGCATATGATCCGCATCCGCATATGATGATGACGAATGAAAACTGGAGGACATGGCATTGGATGTTATGTTGATAAACACGAAAAATAGGAGTGGAGCTAGAACACCCCCCTGTGAAATACCAACTGTTAATTTACTAAAACCTGAGAAAGAATCCTCGAAATGAACACATTGAGAACGATCTCGGAGATATGAGTCAAACCAGGATACAGACTGAGGAGAAAGATTCAGCGAACAAAGAGTACCAAGCAGCACATCAAAGTCCACAGAGATAAAATCGTTACTGAAGTCAAAGAAAACCAATAAAATAGGTTGTTTATTACCAATAGCATGTCTTATGTCATCAGTGACTTTAACAATAGCAGTAACAGTACTGTGCCCCGAACGGAAACCAGATTGATACGGATTGAACAAATTACTATCCTGCAGGTAAAGGCTAAACTGCGTGTCCAAAATCTTGGACAAATATGGAAGAATTGGTATAGGGCGATATTTAGAGAAATTAGTAGGAGCTGAGACTTTAGAAAAAGGAATGACGTGAGCTGTCTTCTAGGCTTAAGGAAAAGTGCCAGAAAAAAAGGAAAAATTGATAATATATGTTAGGACGGGGAACAGTGAAGCCACCATGCGCTAACTGATATTGTCGTTGCCGATGGCATAGGAAGAGATACATTTAATGTGTTTGGCAAGGGCAATTACTCCTAAAGGGTTGGCAATTCTGAAAGATTCGCTTCGGCTGGTCTTTTAGTTTCTTAATTAATCTTTCCATTGTTTTATTTTATAGTAGAGGGGGCCAATGAGCAAAGGTACTGCACCTGATGGTAAAAGCAGTACCTTTGTACATCTGCAATACCAGGGGTCTTGCAGATGCGTTGTCGGCTTTTTAAAAATGAGTAAGCTCGTTCCTTGAAGGTCCCCAAGTCGTAATTGATTCCATAAAAAAGTAGTGCGAGGCAAACAGTGCCGACAAAGGCGCACTGTTGTGGTTTTCCAGGCATCGAGGTGGTGAGGATGGAACTTTAAATTTTGACGCGATGTCCGATAGTGGAATTTAACGGCAGGAATTAATCCGAACAATCGTCGGAACACTCCCCATTATGATTGCGGTAAAAGATGCAGAGCGAACCTACATCTCTGCGCAACGCCAAAGAGTCAAGCCAATTAGAAATAGCCTGGTCGTCGACGATTCGAACCGCTCTACGTTGAATGCAATCAAGAGGAAGAAGCTAGTGCTGAGGAGCTCCGGCCCAAAGGTGGGAGCAGTACTCCATGTGAGGTCGAATTTGGGTCTTGTAAAGTTGGAGGCGATGGACTGGGATAAAGCTTTACTCTGCTGAGTACACCAAGCTTATTGGGGGCTAAGTTAGCCTCTCCTCCCAAATGACCGCTGAAATGAACGTTGTTCGATATGAGCGAGTCTTATTTTATATATGTTCTTATATAACTAAACGTAACCTAGCAAGCGAAAATCGCGCGGTGCAGCAATACTCGTCAGTTTACGCTTTTCTTTCTTTTTTTATATTCTGTCGCCTTCTCACTTGTTCTAAGGCTAGCAGTTCTAGATCAATAATCATTTGTTGATACCTCCGTTTCTGACACATTTTATATTGGACTTTACGATTCTTATAGGATTCCTTACTTCTAGGCATGCTGATTTTTTTCCCAAAACAACTGCAGAGACATTACGAAAAAAATTAATCAATTGATGTTCCAGCTTACTTTATTTTAATGGTTATATATGCTAATAATTGTATTGACGTCATTATTCTCAACGTTTGTCATTGTTCAAAATCCGCAAATCATTATTCTAACCCATACATCATTATTCTCAACAGTCATTTTCAGGATAATGATGTCAGCAATAATGACGAATTCCAGAAAACATCTCGAAATTTGTCTTAAAAGATTAGATACAGCTAATAAATATATATGGGGAGTTATTTGCAGTTCGATTACATAAATAAAGCCATGAATAAAATCAATAAACATATTATTTACCACGATAAAGTGAATAAGGAGAATGATTATAAAGATGACAAATTTCGAAGAACCATATTCAAGCTTACCTTGAGAGAAATATGACCTGTCCAATCCATTCAAAGTGTGTGGCCTAACCGAAGAGTACCGAGGGGCATCCGGTAGGCACGAAATATGCCCCAAAATTGCAATCATCGTGGAAAAAATTTGAAAACTATTCCTGTTTTTACAATGACGCTTTTTTTGTGACAAACTTTTGAAAGAGTGTTTTACTATTTTAGAATTAAGTTAATACTTTAAATTGTTAAGAAACAGAAACAATAGACCTTTAAATACAATTTTTTACTATAAATAATTTTATTAAGTGGTATTTGAATATTTTAGAAGACCAAATAGCCAAGAACAGGTGATCTGGACACGCGAAATAATGACGTTTTCAGTAGATTTTTGCGTTTTTTTGTTAATTAATTATAAGAAATGTTTTTCTTTTACTTGTTGATAGTTAAAAAAGTAATAATGGAATAGGAAAACATTGTTTTTCTTCATCGTAGTTATAACAGTAAAGAGAAAACTGCCTGGAACCGTATTATCCTCAACATTGAAGAATCACCCATTAGTAATCAAACCTCTTTGGCTGTACTAAATGTAACTGGCTAGTTTCGATGCCATTTAAATGTGACATTCTGAAGATGCTATAAATTTAAAAAAAAACTAGTTCCTATCATTTTTTGTTTTTCAAGCAAGCAAAATTAACGTATGTGATGGAGAAATTCGGTACATTTTAAAGTTTTATTACAAAAAAGGTAAAAATGCGACGAAAGCCGAGAGTAAAATTTGTGCAATTTACGGACCTAATGTGGTATCACTAAAAGTAGCACAAATGTGGTTCAAGTGTTTCAAATCTGGAAATTTTAAAAGAAATTTAAAAAAAAGTGAAAGATGAGGTTCGCTCTGGACGCCATGTCACAGATAAAATAAGTGCCATCTTTGAGAAAGTGGCGCAAGATCGACATATTAGTAGCTACACATTGCTGAAAACCCGGATGTTAATCATAAAACAGTTTTACGTCATTTACGAAAGTCTGGGTAAAAAAAACTTGACATTTGGGTACCACATGATCTCACTGAGACAAACTTAATGCAACGTGTTTCTATTTGCGATTCTTTGTTGAAACGTAACAATTCCGAACCATTTCTTAAACAGTTGATTACAGGAGATGAAAAATGGGTGACTTACGATAAGAATGTGCGAAAAAGCTCATGGTCGAAGCATGGACAAGCCCCACAGACCGTGGCAAAGCCCGGCCTGACTCGGAACAAAGTGATGCTATGTGTATGGTGGGATTGGAAAGGAATCGTCCACTATGAGCTCTCGCCACCGGGTAAAACTATCGATCCTGACCTCTACTGTCAGCAACTGATGAGGTTAAAAATTGAGAAAAACCGGCCAGAGCTGGTGAATAGGAAGGGCGTGGTGTTCCACCATGAGAACGCCAGACCGCACTCATCTATAGCCACGCAGCAAAAAAAGAGAGAGCTTGGCTGGGATGTGTTGATGTATTCTCCGCATAGCTCTGACCTTTCTCCATCAGTTTCCACCTGTTTCGGCCGTAGCCGAACACTTTAGGAAGCATAAAGCTAACCTCAAAAGAACACTGTGAACAATACCTGTCAGATTTTTTAAATCAAAAATCTCAAAATTTCTACAGGAATGGGATCCTGGCACTACCCACAAGATGGCAGCAAGTCATCGATCAAAACGGCACATACATAATATTATTATAAATAAATAAAAAATTATACCTAAAAAAATATTTTTCTTTATATGAACTATACGAAAATACTTTTGCCTCGCTTTATATTACAGGGTTATTTTTGGACCTCCCGCCAAATCTAAATGTGGTTCAGACCATGAAAGTAAACAATTTTCGCAAAGAAACACGGGTCAAAAAGTGAAAAAATATTTAGACCGTCATTGGGGTTAAAAAGGTTAAATAAATCGTCGCACAACACGCATCGCTGGCATCGGAGGCAGTTGAGTCCAAGGCATTAGCAGCTGGTTTGGACATAGCCAAGTTCAAGTAATTATTCAAGTGGATCACCAGTTTTTTGGCTGATCAGAGCATCAGTTGTAGTCGACGCGACGGTGCGTGCTCCGATCTTAAAAATGATCTAAACCGTGCTCTGTGCCACGAAGATGCTTTTCACATAGTTAAAAGATTATAATATTAATATATATGTAAATTAAGGCAAAATATTTCGTGGATACTTTGCTTCATATGTTTTATTTCCATTTGATTGCACATGGCGATTGATACCTCGCGAAATTCAGTGAAACCCATCAATTACAACAGAGAAGACGTTTCGGTGGAAAACAACGGGCTCATTGTTATCTGATGAAGCGAACCTGTATCTTATCGACGTGTAAAATATTAAATCTAGATATTGATATGTCAAATGATTGAATATTATTTTGCCGGCAGTATATATATATATATATGGGCATTTCTCTGTAAGTTCGTACGGGTCCCATACAAATCCTGTCCTGGCAATTATTTTTAACATTTGCCAAAATACCGTATCCTGTTTTGAAGAAAATTAACTTTTATTTTAGTTAGATAAGGAGACTCGCTGAATTTATGCGTATTTTCCGAGTTTTTAGCCATTTTCCAAAAAATCGTGACAGGGGACTGTTTTAGGCATCAGGGGACTGTTTTGAATGTGACAAGGGGCTGTTCAGTGAGACAGAGGATTGTTGTACTTAAAATAAAGTCATTTTGCATTAATCAATCATTTATTATTTCTATGACAATTTTCATGTCGATAATCAGCAAAGTTTTTTTTATAAAAAATGAACAGAAAATATAACTTTCTTTAAACAATCATATAAAAATTAATCTTAGGTGCTAGAAACATTTTAAACTTCCTGAGATCATCATAGTCTGTCTTATTATTAAGTCTTTTCTCTCAAATATATATATATATATATATATATATATATATATATATATATATATATATATATATATATATATATATATTTCAACTGAGATCTCTGAATCAAATAAGTTTAAGTTTAATCACAATGTGTTAGCGCTCGAAAACGTCTACTTGATTAGGAAACTGATAAAATATTCTCTTTCCCTTTAAAATCAAGTCAGGGTTATCCAACTTTTTAACAACAACACAACTTGATAAAAATGACACATCTGAAATGTCATTGTCATCTATTCTAAAGATCTGCACTTTTTGATCACAAATCTTGAGGAAAGTAACGCGTAAGTCGTTTTCATCGTCATCAATCTTATTAATTACGGCAGCATAACGATATTCTATATTTTTAGCTGGATATTTTATCCAGTAATCTCCAGTATTGTAACATAAATTCCGAATGCCACTCGTTCCTGCTATGTCATCATTCAATCTTTGAGGGGACTTTTTTGATGTCAATTCAGGCTTATCAGATTCAATATCTTCCGGTTCGGACTCTGTAAACACTTCTTCTACTGCCCATCTAGGTTTCAAAACAAAGTTTATACTGCCGATCTTATAATGCTCACAAGATCCGCCGTTGCAAAAGCAGCTGAGACTTTTCATTGTAAGTGTTTTACATTTAGTTGGTAATCCGAGGATGCCGGAATAAATACCTGCGACCTGATGCACATTTAAAGTGTCAGTATCAGCTGTTCTTTTGTACGTTGCCCCGACACCATCCGGGGCACCTTTTCCGTGCCCACTTTCAGTATAGTTCCATGTAAAGTTTTCAATATCTGGAATTTCTTCAGAGAGTTTAGTTGCCATTATAAAAACATAGTTTTATTGCGATACTGCGTTACAGGGCCATCACTCAAGAAATGCACTCGTTTGATGCCACGTGGAAGAGTCTTGAAACTCTGCTTCCCTCTTTTTCTGTAGTAATTCCTCTCGGGATAACTTTTTCTTTTTAGAAGCCATACCACGGTGTCCGATCTGCCTGTGTAAAATTAATATAAGTTTATAAAGGAAAATATTGCAAAGTAATGATACTTTGATGACTCTTGCATTAATAAAACAGACTAGCGGATAAATTTACATAAACAATGTGTAAAAACAATAAGCAATACGCAAAATACACAGTCCCCTGTTGTGCAAAACAGTCCCCTGCTGCATTTTCAGACAGGGGACTGTTGCCAGGGGACTGTATATTTCGGTTAGATTTCACAATATTTACAAAACTGATGTAAAATAGTTTTTTTTATAACCTACTGATCAATTAAGTCTTATATTATGAAACAATAAACTATATACAGAGATAATTAAAGCAACTAACATAAATATTATTACATACCAGAGGACTGTGTATGGTAGCAGACCAAACGCGTGTTCACCTCACAAATGATGCTCTGACACTAAACAAAATGGCGTCTTGTCATCGCATTCGGCGAGATTGCCAACTTCACAACAAATACGTTTCGTATAACGAAAGAAAACGTTTCTAAATATTACAGTTTTTTTTTATTATGGATTTAAATTTTTGGCAGGGGACTGTATGGAAATTCTGGGGACAAAGTTTACAGATGTTTACTAAACTAATAAAATTCGTAACGAAACCTTGTTTACCGAAAATAATATAATTTTACTATTTTTCAATATGATTTTAACTACCAAATGTACGTACTTCCAATATTTTTTTCGTAAATTTGATTTGTAGGCGAGAATACAGTGTTGGGGACAGCCAGGGGACTGTATTTTTAGAGCTTCTATAACGTCTAGAAAAAAAATTAAAATATTTGAGATTTTAAAAACAATGGGCCCGTATAACCTTGGGGTTAAAGTTTTAGTAGGAATGATTTTTTCTTAAATAATTTAATTACTTTTCGAGAAAATCGGTCGGGACAGCTGATTACGAGGTTACAGAGAATCGCCCATATATATATATATATATATATATATATATATATATATATATATATATATATATATATTAGGGTGCTTCATTTGGGACGACTATTTTTTTTCCTTACTCCATTGACGAAATACTGTTGCAAATATAGAAAAAAAATTCTCACCAAAGGATAGCTCTTAATTTCAATTCTAAGTACTCGCTGGATGAATTTAAAGTTTTCCCATATAATTAACCCATAAAAATCATTTTTTTTGCTTAAATTATCTATAGCATAGCGACATTTCATGATATTCATTTGACCATGGGCGGAAGTTGTAGAGGGATCCTTCCTCTTTAAAAGCTCTTACAGCTCATTTTCAATTTATGACCTATCTCGCCAGTAAAAATTTGAACATTCGATTTTTGCTCAAAAGTCGTGGTTTTTCGATGTTTTCTCCTAAACTACTGATCTGACACCAAAATTGCAAAGGACCTTTTTTTGCGACAAATTCAATTTTCTACAAGATAAATTAATAGCCGAACCCTTCAAATGAATTTTCGCTGAGATACATTTGATCAAATGTTTCTCATCAATGAAAAAGCGACTTTTGAGCAAAAATCGAATGTTCAAATTTTTACTGGCGAGATAGGTCATAAATTGGAAATGAGCTCTAAGAGCTTTTAAAGAGGAAGGATCGCTCTACAACTTCCGCCCATGGTCAAATGAATATCATGAAATGTCGCTATGCTATAGAATTTTTTTTTATATGTTCAGAACAGTATTTTGTCAATGGAGTAAGCACCCTAATATATATATATATATATATATATATATATATTTATATATATATATATATATATATATATACAGTGTGGCGCTGACCATACAACAATAAGTGAGAATTAAGGTAGTACTAGTTAGTACTAGTATTTTTAGTCTATCAAATCAGTCCTAACATCGAAATTAAAAAAACAAAAATTTCGAACAAAATTAATGACACGAAAATATAATAAAGATAAAACATCCTTTGACTTACCTATCACCAGGACGGCAACGCCGCACGCGCGGCTTGGCGGCTGGCGCCTCATGTTATTATTATTATTTTTACGTGTGACATAATATTTAGGCGCCTTTTTAAACCACACTCATCCTCAATAATTATTTTGATAAATTATTATTATTAATCACAATCATTTTGTACAATAAGTAATTACGTAGCTACAGAATTATTTTTGCGTATATTGTAAGAATAAAGACCGTATCAATCTAGGTTTCGTGCCACATATTGACTAAAAGTAAAGAAGAAAAAACAAAAATGTTGTTCACTTCACACTAATAATAATAGGTACCTAACGTGTCTTATCACAAAATAGCACTATTAGCACAAACATCATGGCCATGGCCGGCCATCACAATAAAAATTAAGCGTCTACTTTCGCACAATTTAACTCGTATTTTACCACAATAAAAATTAAAATGAAGCGTCTACTTTCGCATAATTTATAAGTCTAGAATAATAAAAGAAAAAAATTAAAACTCAGTACATTACAAGTAATAACGTAATATCAATTACCACGGCAAAATCTTTGATCGTACTAAACAATAACATTAAACAATAATGACCGTGACCTACGTAACGTAGGTACGTGACACGTGTTATCAACGGCTTTCATCAAGAAAGCGCAAAATGCGCTTTTTTGTATGACTACACACTGTGTATGCACTCAAGATAAAGCGACTTTTCGCTTTCTTTTCAAATTCTCCTAATGACAAGATTGGGTTGTTATTGGTCAGTTGTAAAGGATAAAAAATTAAAATAACCAATGAATGCAAGGATTTTCTGCTAGTATTGCGAGTTGGCAACTTACTTATAAGAGTTCTTTCAAACCAAAAAGGGTGAACGGGTCACGTACAGCCATTGACCTCTATATATTTCTATGCGTACAGCTGATAATCTACATCATGTTCGCAAAATTAGAAATGAAAACTAATGTCCTGTGGCTAAACCAGTGGATGTATTTGTCTGATTTTTTGTATTCAGGCTGAGAACATTATTACATATACTAAGTTTAATTAATTGGTGTATAGTCTGCGCCACACTGTATATATATATATATATATATATATATATATATATATACACCTCTATCTACCGCTTCGGGGATTCGGGCGTGAAGATACTTTTTTATGCTGATATTTGATAACAACAACACCACCTTTTAGGACTCTTTCGTTGGATGAACATAGTCTCTAGGTTAATTTCTATGCTATGACTAATTCGCGTCGCTATCTGACCAGCAACTATACATAGGTATATTAGAACCAATCCAACCTCCTTGTGCAATTATTATATTTTATTGTAATTCTATACCTGCAGTCCGTCATTAATATACTTATTATATTAAGATTTAATACATTATGGACAAAACAATAATCATAGAAGTAATAAAAACGATTAAAAATGGCAGACATTTTGTAAAGCGCGAGCGTTACGCGGCTTTCCATGACACACGTCGCGCGTTCGGGTATTTGAATACTAACGTTAGACTCTTTTTTGTGCATCTCCATAATTTTAAAGAAACCTTTTCCGTCATTATTTAGCCCTGGGATTTCTTCAAAATTTCCACAGATTATACAGAATACGGACAGACGTATATCTGCACTTCGCTGTTGAAAACCTTTAGGAATTTCTCGATTTTTGTCATCCTGTTGGGACAAAGTCAGTGACGTGTTGAGGACGACGTACGTAAGTTATTAACACGTGTCGTGACCGCCCAGGTTAGCGCGGTAAAGATAATAGATATTATATTTTAAGTATGTGTTGGAGCAAATTTTTAGTACGAGAAGCATTGATATAAAAAACACAGTCTCGAGCAAAACTGACAATCAAAACTGTCCCTAATTTCACACGAATAGGCCTTTTCATCATCAGATGAGCGCATGCGTAGGCGCCATGTTGAAACGGCGGTAATTCAAAAAATTCGTACTGTTTTAATCAACAATGGCTGGACAAGGACTATTATCTCCACAAAGAAATAAATTATTGGAAAAAACCATCGATGGTGCTTCACTTATTTATGATTCAGTTGAAGCTCATAATTGTGAACAATTGAAAAGGTGGCTAAAACTTTTCAATTAATTGATTATTATTTGATTTGTTTGAAAAACAAAAAACCTTATTAATTGATTTATCAATATGTTGAAACTCTTGATAGCTTAAAGGATCAGGGTTTTGTTCAGTTGGACCACTTTCTCCAAGAAAATGTAGTGAGCAAATATAAGTATCCTTAGTAACATTATCAATAGATCTAAAACCTCGGTCACTTCTGCCACATTTTTTCACCCATAACTCACATTTCGCACATTTTACACATGCTTTAATGTGTAATTTGCTTGATGATTTGATTATTTTTTTTCGATATTCAAGACAAGGCTTTGGAAAATTTATAAAATAGAATCTATTGGTTTTAAATGATTTGTATCGTGTATCACTTTTACATACTCCATAACAACACCGTTTTGTTGTTCCTTTTCGTACAGACAACATAATTATAATGGAGTACAAAAATTTTTTTCCGATTATTTTGACTTACTACTTATTTTTTTTTTCACTTTTTTTACAATTAATCAACTTTGATTTATATTTTAATTTTTGATACACGGATAGCGGACAATTTAGCATGGTTGTTTACAAAAAACAGTACGAAAAAGATGGCTGATTCTGACGCATGCGCACAAAAAATTTTTGTGATGAAAAGGCCTATGGTCATAGATATGGCAAAAAAATTGTTTTTGCATATCCAACCTTAAACGCAAATATTTATGGTTGTTTTTAAAAAACAATGCACAAAAAGTAATAAAATTGACAGTGTCGCGATAGACGCAATTTTATTTGAAATGGACTCATTTTTGGAGGACGTTTTTGAGACACTGATTTATCTTGGGTTTTTTATATCAATGACCAGAAGTACCTAATTTTTCAGCTGTGTCAGGCTAGTCAATTTGCAATTTAAAAAAAAAATTCACAGTGGCCTACAATTAAGTGAAATGTTATAAGTAAAATTTATTAATATAAATACATGTCGATAACACGCATATTTTCCAAATATTGGCAAAAATTGCAAAAACTCGGTATTTTTATTTCCTGACCTACAAGATATTAGGCCTATTAATATAAAATTGTGGTTATAACGTTTACTGGAAGATGGGACTATTTCTCCCTGACTAATAGGCCTGTTTTCAAATTTAGACTACTGCACAAGAGTCAGATATTGTTAAATAATCTTAAATAATCAAACATACATTATGGATTTCAAATATAGCTTGAACAATCATCGTTGCCCATTAGGAAATCTAGGTACAAGCCGATACTGTTCTTCAATCTTTTTCCCCCAAAAAAAGTTGTAATGATAATAATATCTAAGGTTGTGGAAACCAAATATATCTACTTTAATTTTTTTAAAGCTGTAACTTTCGAAAGCGATTTTATCGAGTTTGATCTTTCAAACAGCATTAACCGCAATTTAAGCAAGATCTAAAAACGTTGTCTTGGTACAAAATTGGCTGGTTGAAAAATCTCAATGTTATGGGATGTTATGGTTGAAAATGTTGAAAAACATATTTTTGTTTAATTTTTCGTACATGGTAACTCTTGAATGAATGATAACCGGGTTTATTGCTCTGAAACCGGCTATGATGTGACAGACATTGCGTTATACAACTATAGTCTCGGATGAATACTATATTGATACAATATAACAAATATAAACTAAACCATGCAGGCGTTAAACAGCGGACACCTTTATGGAGTAAGCCATAATAACGCCGTAAACCACTCGGGACGGAAATGGTTTTCTTGGGCCGACTTGGAGGTAGACGAAAACATTTTGAGACATTTGCATCACCGGTGTGTGACCTTTCTCCCAATAAAAAATAGGTTTTGCAAAAATGTTCTTTAATCCAATATGAGTATATAATAGCAGACAAAGATAACTGTAAGCTTGACTGTAGAACATATAAGGAGTGACAAGGGCCCTATGTTAGGCGTTCCAATATTGTTTTGTTGTGACTTCAGTTAAATACTGCCTTTTAGCCCCAAAAGGCACAAGGTAGATGACAAAGACAATGGGTTTTTAAATTGATAAAAGTGCTTCACCGTCTAGTCTTGCTGAATATCAGAAAAACTGTAGTCAATATCCCATATCCCCGAAGGGGTAGGCAGAGGTACAACAAGTGCATCCACGATTAGCCGAAGATACTTGGTCCCACAAATGTGATAGGTGGCAAGCCTATCGCCAACCGGGCACTTTCCAATCCCGGGCAACTTTTTGTGTTTCTCAGGAAATTGAAAAAACATTTTTCTTATGTGCCCGACCCAGGAATCGAACCCGGGACCTCATGTGGTCAACGCCAACGCTGGACCACTAGACCACAGAGGCGACAAATATTAATATATTGGATTTTTTAATTTTTTATAATGTGGCATGAAAAAATACATACGGCCCTAAATTTTCACCTTTCTACCATCAACCCCTATTTTTTATTTCAATAGTTTATATGAAAAAACGTTTGCCGGGTTAGCTAGTTTGTATATAAATGTATATTTACAATCACAAAACTAAATGGAAACACAAAGTAGGCAAATGTAATTAAAATGTTGGAGGAGGGCATCCCTAATGCATGTTTATGTACCGCGCGGCTGCAGGCATTTCAAAGATAGGTACGGCCGAGTTACAATACTGTATAGATAATATTATCTTGACAGGAGTGATGTAACACAGGGTACAGCAGATAAAATCAGTCGTATAAGTTATTAGTCGTAGTAATATATCCCGCTGTCTAGGCCGCCTTATCTACATACGTAGCGGGAAGTTAAAAATGTTCTGTTCTCCAAACATCTAAAAGATGACTAGGAAAGAGCGGTGTACGTCCGAGTCATGGGCAGACACAGCCAGGCGTATCAGTTATCAGCGAGCGACGTCGCGCAGTCTGCCTCACCGTTTTAGCGTTAGCTGCCTACCAACTATATAACATAATATCTACGACTTATTATTTCTCCATTGTAATTTACAATCATGATAACTAAACTTTCTGATCACCGCACCCAAACACATTTAACGATAATAAAATTAAAGCCACAATTGGCACAACCAATTTCACTAAATCTTCTGTACATCTTAAACAGTCCAGTGACAGTACATATGTGTAGGTAATAGGTTTTTTAAGGGCAATGGAACCACCTCTCGTTTCGTCCTGATAACCACTGAGTTGCAAGCTTAGGGTGTCCCGGGGAAAGCTTAGCTGTCTTGGAACCCGCAACGAGGTTAATCAGAAGTAGGTAAAATAGGAAGAGTAGAAAAATACACCCTGATTTCCTCCCTTTTCAGCAGGAGACATCAAAATGGTAAAAGCATAAAAAATGCTACGAAATGGGACTTTTAGGTTAAGCCTGATTTACTATTGTACCACAGTATTTTAGGAATTGAGAATCTAACAAAATGGCCCACTTAATTCTGCTTCCAGTTAACTATTTCCAGTAAAATCATTTTCAAAAGGAGTTCAATTCTATTTTTGTTTGTTACATCAGAACTTGGTTATTTATGAACCGATTTTGAAATTTTGTTTGGGAGGTTGTACCTCCCGTGCGGTTTAATTTTAATTTGATGAAGATCTGAGGTAAAGTACCAGAAGTACAGGAAATGAGAAGTCGGTTGCTGCAGTTTTACTGCGTTTAAAAATGATATGCACTCTTAAATAGTTGATCCGCGCAGCTTCGCCCGTAAGAAGAGCAACATGACATAGTCTATGATACGAACTTTCGTCCCTTATTTTATCCCCTTAGGGGTTGAATCCTGACAAAAAGTAGCCAATGTCCTCTGGACTTCAACTATCTCCATACTAAATTTCATTAAAAATTCTGACAAAAAGTAGCCAATGACCTCTAGTCTTCGTCTATTTCCATACAAAATTTCATTAAAATCAGTTGTGTGGTTTAGCCGTGAAAGCGTAACAGATAGGCACTAGACAAACTTACACATTTATAATATCACTAAGTACAGCGTGCAGCCCGCTGCATTATAAGTTTTTGGCGAATCCCACGGGATCACCAAATTTTCCGAGATGAAAGTAGTCTTTATGCATCTACCTGTGTGCCAAATTTCATTCAAATCCGTTCAATAGTTTTTGGGTGATTGAGTAACAAACATTTATCCATCCAAACTTTCGCAATTATAATATTAATATAAATAACTAGGTGGTAGAGTTCTGCATTGTCTCGCCGGGTCCGGTACCACCGCCTTACCTATTCCTGTCGCAATAGCGTCAGTGCTTGTCACTGTCGTATTCCGGTTTGGAGGGTAAGGTAGCCGTAGTAAACTTATGCATGTGGCATTAGACCTCGCCACAAGATAGCAACGCACCATTAACATCTTTGGTGTCTATAGACGATGGTTGCCTCTTTCCATCAGGAGACCCATATGCTTGTTTACTATCTTATAATATAAAAAATATATATATATAGAATGGTTCAAGTGCTTATAATGCCAACAGTATAGCTGAACGGTTTTAAAGGTTATCAGAGCTCCTACATACCTACCTAAGCCCACAATTTTAATTTATATAACTTAATTCAACAAACGTAAAAACGGAGGTTATCATCACTCTCAGTTTGACATGTAGGTAAGTATGTGTGTAGTATCGTTGGAATTGGATAATATTTGAGTATGATCCATGATGAGTCCTAGTACCTACGTATACTAAATTTCCTACCTGTTTATATGTTTGTCCTCGTATTTCTCGGGAATTAAAAGACATATATCATGATAATTCTTTTTCATTTAAATCAGGTATATTCCAAATTAGCGAACAGTCCAAGTTTTATCAAAATCGGTTCAGTAGTTTTTAAGATGAGTTTTGTTTAATTTTTTTAATTATATAGGTACTCTCATCTTGCAGTCAAGCTATTTTTTTTTCTTGTGTATCGTGTGCATTGTGCAGTAATGCGTTTTTTCAGTAAGAATTATCAGTAAATAAACCGAGTGATTTGAAGCAGCTGCTCAAACTGTTTACACTTCACTGGTGGTGGTGGCAGATAACAGTTTGATAAGCACTTCTATACATATTTTATTATTATAATAACACACACAGCGGGGGCCACGGATAATGTTTGTATTTTATGATAAACTTTAATACTTTTGGTACTACTACTTGGTAAACGGGGGTCAAGAAAGATTGTAAGAACTGTTTGAAGTAGGTACACTAAGATTATAGTAATATAAAAAGCCAAATATCAACTACATTCATGTCTCAAAAACTACTGAACCGATTTTGATGGAATTTGAACTGCTCTCTAAGTTTTGTAATATTAACCTGTCTTACATCAAAGCCAAATATAGCCGTCAAGAGTTGGCAATGCTGCAATGGGAGTCACCACTCACCACCTACTTCCCCAGTTGACATCAATCCGAGGTTATAATAGGTACCAAGCGGTTAATGATGGTTGGTTCATTTCACTCTCTCCATACTCTGCAAGGGAACTAGCATGTGGTAAAATTTATTTAGTTAGTTGAAGTGCATTTTAATCTACACTTACATAAAAGGACAGATTTGATTGTGTGTATGTTTGTAATGAATAAACTCATAAACTACTGAAAGATATTTATGAAAACTTCCGCAATTCCGAAGTACGGCTAATTTTTATCGGGCTGAGCAAAAGGAAGTAATGATTTTGAGTCACACTATCGTAGTGGCGAGTTATAATGAATGAATTAATAAATGATATTTTTTATTTCAGGTACCAAGTCCCATAGATTACAGAAATAATGTGTCTATGTATAACAAAATTCGTAGATTAAATGAATTTACAATGTCGAAGTGATAAAAAAAATTATAGCTAGTCCTGTAATAATATCTATTGAGAATTTATGATGCATTTCGGATTAGGGAATCGATTTTTAGGGTTCGAAGTAAACTAGGAACCCTTACAGGTAGTTTCGCTATGTCTATATAGATAGCTCAGAGATCCTTAGCACTAGAAAACTGTAATTTGACATTATTATTAGTATTAGTCACGACAACAAAGTGGCAACAAAAAATCTTGATAGTTTTTTTTTCAGGGTAGCTTCCCTACATGTAAAGTGGGATGTTAATTTATTTCTCACGTACCCCATTGTGTGGGGTATCGTTGGATAGGTTTTTAAAAAATATTGTAGGTTTGTGAAAGCAAGTTTTAGATTAAGGGAATTGTTTGTAAAATAGTAAGCTTTTAAGTGTTAATTTTTGATAGAGTCAAGTGTTGGGTGGTGGAAAAAAATTATGGTAGTAGTAAATATTATGAAATTAAAAGGAAAAACATCACGGCTTAGAAGGCTTTACAAGTTTTTGAGTAATAGTCGAGCAACTTATAAAATGTACTTAGAGAAGTTTTTATGGGCGGTGAACCTGTGGTGCGGATATAGGTATATTTGTCATTAACGTTGAATATATTAAATTTTCACAGTATGAAATTATGAAAGCCCCCTTCTTAGCCCGCATTATTGTGATGGGCAACTTCGGAACCCTACATTGCGCATGGCCCGACACACACTTTACCGATTTTTTTATATAATTAGGTGGCAAACAAGCAGATTGAAAGGGTCAACCATTACCAAAAGACAACAAAGATGTTAAGGGTGGGCTGCTATCTTATGACCAGGTCTAATGCCACATGCATAAGTTTACCGGCTACCTTCCTTATCCTCCAGACCGGAACACGACAGTGACAAACACTGACGCTTGGCAGGAACAGATAAAGCGGTGATACTAGACCCGGACGAGACAATGGTCACGATGGTAGTGACTCGCACTGTCAACCGGTCGCCTTTTACGACCTGCCTGGCAGAATGGTAGTTGCTCTATTCTCCAAATGAGCCTGGACCAACACAGAGGCGAGGATTTTCTAGGTGGTACAGCTGTTCATTATCTCGCCCGGGTCTGGTACCGCCGTCTACCCCCTGCCATCCCACCGCAATAGAATCATTGCTTATCACTTATGTGTTCTGGATTGGAGGGCAAGGTAGCCAGTAAGCTTATGCATGTGGTAATAAACCTGTCACAAGGATAGCAAGTGCAACGCACCATTAACATGTTTGGTGTCTTTAGGCGATGGTTGCCTCTTTCCACCAGGACAGCCATTTTGCTTGTTTGCTATCTTGATATAAAAACATTTTCCATTGCATTACATCCTCTATTGATAGCAACTTAATATTCACCTTTTTGTATATATAAGGGCATAAGCGATGCGATTCTTTTCATTATAAGCGTCATCTGCTTACTTGTTATGCTAAAAAAGCTAGATAGACGATAGTAGAAGGAAGCTAATGTATCCCGGCAGCGATGGATTGTGGCTTCTGGTCAGAATAATGGAGAATATTCTAACAGATCTAAGAGGATGAGGCTAGAAACCGGCATCGCATTAGCAACTAACATTTTATGTCCATAGGCAGTGGTGGTTAACAATTAGGTGGCAAACAAACAGATAGAAAGGGTCAACCATTACCAAAAGACAACAAAGATGTTAAGGGTGGGCTGCTATCTTATGACCAGGTCTAATGCCACATGCATAAGTTTACCGGCTACCTTCCTTATCCTCCAGACCGGAACACGACAGTGACAAACACTGACGCTTGGCAGGAATAGATAAAGCGGTGATACTAGACCCGGACGAGACAATGGTCACGATGGTAGTGACTCGCACAGTCAACCGGTCGCCTTTTACGACCTGCCTGGCAGAATGGTAGTTGCTCTATTCTTCAAATGAGCCCGGACCAACACGGAGGCGCGGATTTACCATCTAAACCAAGAACACCACAGTTATAAACACCATTTGTTGAAGAACTGTACTATTCTCATCAGTAATCGTGATGATACACTCAGAGGTAGTAGAGTTCCGCAACATCTTGCTCGGGTATTTGGTACCAAAGTCATACTAATTCCTGCCGCAATAGCGTCAATTTTTGTCATTGTCGTATTCTGGTTTGGAGGGTAAGATACATGTAACATCCATCAACGGATAGCAACGCACTATTAACATCTTTGGTGTCTATAGACGAGGATTTCTCTATCCATCAGGAGAGCCATCTGTTCGTTTGTTACCTAATGATATAAAAAAATTGGTTCAGGCCCTCTGAAAAATAGACCATCTGCCATCTGCCGCCCGCCGCTGGTGCGTTTGTAACAGGCGAACGATTGGCTACGCGTTCCACCATCATTGTTAATTCTAGGTGGTACAGCTGTTCATTATCTCGCCCGGGTCTGGTACCGCCGTCTACCCCCTGCCATCTCGCCGCAATAGAATCATTGCTTGTCACTTGTATTCCGGTTTGGAGGGCAAGGTAGCCAGTAAGCTTATGCATGTGGTAATAAACCTGTCACAAGGACAGCAGTGCAACGCACCATTAACATGTTTGGTGTCTATAGGCGATGGTTGCCTCTTTCCACCAGGACAGCCATTTTGCTTGTTTGCTATCTTGATATAAAAAACATTTTCCATTGCGTTACATCCTCTATTGATAGCAACTTAATATTCACCTTTTTGTATATATAAGGGCATAAGCGATGCGATTCTTTTCATTATAAGCGTCATCTGCTTACTTGTTATGCTAAAAAAGCTAAGATAGACGATAGTAGAAGGAAGCTAATGTATCCCGGCAGCGATGGATTGTGGCTTCTGGTCAGAATAATGGAGAATATTCTAACAGATCTAAGAGGATGAGGCTAGAAATCGGCATCGCATTAGCAACTAACATTTTATGTCCGTGGGCAGTGGTGGTTGCTCTCCATCGGAGGGCCATTCGCCCGTATGCCTACATATTTAATGAAAAAATAAGTTTGAGGTGGACGTACGTTTAGCAGTGACCGCCCTTGTGGTAATGACATTAGGTATCTTGATTATACAATCGATGGGGCTCTAGGGTTTAACTTCCTACAGGGACAAGCATTGTGTGTTGAGCAAAACTGTTTATATTTTTAGATTTTGGTGTTTATTATAAATATTGTACCTACCTGTTAGCATCGTCGACTAAAGTTCAATCACAAACGTAATATAATTTTCTTATTTTGATGTTAGATAATACCTATCTACAATTAATTTATCCAGAGATATTAAGTTTAGTATTTAGTGAACAATCTAATCATTATCTAAGCCTGGTGATGGCCATCAGTATATATATAGGCTGCTCAAGTCGCATTTCAAGTAATTGCCATTAATTAGCTATAGGTAGACAGATAGGTAGGTATATAGTTTTCAAATGTTACGGTTCTTGTTTTACTTTAAATTTAAAGAGTTGTGAAACGTCGGTGTATAATCGCAGAGCCAAAATTTCACGGTGGTGGTGTCGGCCACACCTTCATGATTTCTAAATCTCCACGGAATTATACTCCCCAAACCGGTTTTATCGTATATTATTCTTTATAACAATACCGAAACTACATTTGTTATTGTCAAGTTCAAGGTCACGCCTCAATGTCGCCCAAATGTACAAAGAACATGGCGAACAAATGAATTAATTGAAATCGTTAATCAAACACCCATTATGCAAAACGTACGACTCGTTTGTGCTATTTCATTGGTGTTCAGCTACTATACCTAGCTTTAACCCGGTTTACAACTATGCTAATAAACAATACCACACAAACTTTGCAACTTATTACCATTTTAAATCTAGGTTTATATTTATGTATGTATTAGGTTTACACACGATTATTTTCGCCCAAAGCGAATAGTTTTAATACACAACTTAAACCGTGCATGAAAATATTACCTACCTTGGGTAATGAATGAATGTAACTCAAGTAAATTTTACGTTCGCCGGCTGAGTACATGCGTAGAATTATGGCAATAATATAGGTACCTAACAGTTTTAAATAGGCCGAAAGCCGTTGTGGATTACTGTCGACACTTACCGCTGTCGGCCCGCTCTGCCTCGTCATCCGATTCGGTGCCGGAGTCGCGCTCCTCCACCTGAAAATAAATAAAAACACTCAAGTCAATCACTATTTACCATCTTACACACCGCTACCAGAATGCCGTTTTGGAGATTGTGCGAAGGGAGTTTTTGTATAATCTTTTCAAAACTCGATGCGATATATGAATATTAACAGTGAGCTCTATTTTTAACAATATAAGAGCGAATCGCACGACACGGGAGCCGGCGATCGTTCCGCTCCTTTGTTCTCGCGAGTGAGGCGGCCATTTTCTGGTGGCGGTGTGACCTTCACGGCGCAAAGCCGGCCCATCGAGCCGACACCCACCTTCTCGGAAACGTTCTCTTCATTCAAAGAATGTGTTCGTAGCTTATGAGTCAGGAATTTGAGCATTATTGAGCCTCGGCTCGTCCAAATCGTCCTCCACGGCACACACTCACGCTACGCCCTAACGGGGGCACAAAACGATTTCACGATAGAATACTTATACGACCTAAAAAAATTACAGAACTAGACGCTTTTACGCCTATGGCAAACGTTCTAAAACCATTTTAAACCTAAATAACACATCCGCATATCACCACCGCGAGCGAACACCCGACCGCCTTCCTCGATCGCCGGACTACTACTAGTTTGGTTAGAGTAGCCTTGCGTACGACGCAGTCAGCTGAAGTGGGTACGGCTCATTAATACCGAAAGGACGTAACGACAAACGAGTTTAATACTGACTCTTCGATGGAAATTTGGCACCAAATATTCACTAATTAGCCAAGAAATGATCGGGAAATAGTTCATACATTAAAAATTGGCTTAAATTTTGTGTAAATCGTTTTCAAGTGGCACTCAAAATGTTCTCGCCCGGCAACCCATTGATGACAAAGAACCGGAACACGCAGAGATCGGACGCGATTGGACAAAACATTACAGAATAGGATCGAAATTTAATGCATTATCCTCTATCCCTTTTCCACCGTTCGAGTTGAAGACGAGGACTTCGAATAATCGGTAGTGTGCGTGGCTGCGACAAGGATGGCGATAGCGGCACAGGTTCAAATTATATAACAGCGAGATGATAATGTAGCGCTGATAAAAAGTTGCGAGCATTAAGTTATATGGATATTCCGTAATGACAGTTATTTTTACTGCTGAAAAGCAATAACAGTGTGTGGATATTGTAAAGGTTTTTAATATTACATTTAGTTTTAGTTAATGGTACTTTAATTTAATTATTCAACATTAAAAGATTCATGATAGTCGCAAATACATTAGATCTTTGCCACTATAGCTCATGGCTCATGCCTCATGCTCCAACTGCTATGAAATAAATTGGTTTTACCATAGAAGATATTTTTTAGAAAAATAGCACGGGACATATTCTTTTATGATTAAGACATCTATTTCTAATTAATATATTTTATTGAAAGAAAACTGCTGTTAAAGTTAGGATTTCAAGTTCCAGCGCGTGTTTACCGGTTACTTTATTATCGGTTAATTTATGTCGGTTGCTATAGAAAAAGTAAGTTGTTGAATACCTGCCAGAGAAAATCGTTGCAATACTTTCCCACTTATTAAATACTAACTTATCATTGAATATTAAAGTAGAAATACAAGTATTAATAATTATTCGAGATTTATTATTAATAAATAGCTGTGCTTCATATATTCATGGCCTGTGCCAAAATTGAAACCATACAGTAGTTTTTGCTTGATAGGGTAACAAACAATAAGAGACATCTTCATTCTTATACGAAAATCGATTTACTTATAACAAACGTTCTTTTTAGCCCGCCACGCAAAAACGAGGGGTGTTATAATTTTAAGGTATCGTAACACCCAAACGGCTACGGATGATCTTGGTTGTAGTTTTTTTTAATCGAAAGTCTGGTTTCTCAAGATGGTTTAGTATGGTATGGTGTAGTTCGGTGGGAGAAACTCAGGGGGCTTGTCTTTTTTTAAGTATCTATCTTTAGTGACATTAATATATTTTTTTACCCCTGACATAAAAAGGGGTGTTTTAAGTTTGACCGTTTCGTAGTTTTTAAACAGGTGAGCAGATTTGAACAGGTTTTTTTTTATGAAAGCTGATTTTCCGGCAATTGTACCTACTTGGATATTTTTTATCAAAATCGGTTCAGCCGTTTCAAGTTTATCAGCTCTTTTCTAATTGAAGAAAGGATAAAAGCAACTGGCGCAGGCCTGGTCGACGCGAAAGATTGTATTATGTAACTTCAACGATTCAACGAAATGGGAACTTTGACAGCAGACTGCAGATTTCTTTTTTGAAAATCAGCTCTTTTTACCTTTTATTCTGCAAAATGGTGCACATGAAGTAAAAGGTGGTGTATGATAAAGGATTGTGTCGAGGTTTGAATATTAAAGTAGATGGCGTAATTGTACGATAGGCAGGACTATGTATGTTCCGATACCAATAAGATATCAATAGCTACTCTTTTAAGGAATACTTAAATTGTTTTTTGATACTATTAATATGAGTTCCCTTAAGGTATCAATACTTACTCATATCGATACATTTTTTATTTTTATAGGATAAATACAAAAAAGTAAAAATTTCTTGGTGGCGATTGATATTCTCTTTTGTCTCTTTTGTGTGGTGAGAGTACCGACGCATCTCCTGTCAACCTTTGAGGTGGGAGAATTCTGGCCGACTGGTGTAGTCTGCCGAGGGTTCCGGGGGAGACTCCGGAATGAAGTGCGTGTTACGTTACCGTCAATACGTGACAAAGTGTAGTTTTTAAGTATATTATACAATTATGTATGTTAGTCTATAAGGTATTGATTTTAATTATAAAAAACTTGTACTGGTTTCACTACATATATATTCTTCCAAATTATTTAAACCAGTACAAGTGTTTTATAATTAAAATCAAAATGCAGTTTCACCAAGTGCCGACGATAAATAGTATAGAACTATAAGGTATTTATAATATGGGCCATGTTGCCTGAATTAAATGGTTATTATTATTATTATTTAACAAGTCCCTCGAATTGGTAATTATTTTTGTATTACAGCACTCACCCTGTGCTTGGGAAAACTGGAAAAACTTTTTTTAACAAAGAAAAATATCTATAATTACTAGGTGGTAGAGTTCTGCATCGGCTCTACCGGGTCTGATACCACCGCCTTACCTATTCCTGCCCCAATAGCGACAGAACTAGTCACTGTCGTGTTGCGGTTTGGAGGGTAAGGTAGCCGGTAAACTTATACATGTGGCATTAGACCCCACCACAAGATAACAACGCACCATTAACATCTTTGGTGTCTATAAGCGATGCTTGACCCTTTCCATCAGAAGACCCATCTGCTTGTTTGCTATCTAATGATATAACAATAAAAAAAATAAGGCTTTAGGGAGATGGTCGCAGGTTCAATCCCTGTGTCGACTTTTTTTTTGTTTTTAAAGTTTTTCTAGTTTTCCCAAGCTCGGAGTGAGTGCTATAAAACAAAAATAATTAGAAATACGAAAGTATAGAATATAGATCAAAATTATAAATGTGAATTTCATCTTTAACGATGAACTCATTTAACTAGTTATACGTATGTATACCTAGCGGTAAATACAATCGACGTAATCGATCATATAGCAAAGAAGAATTTCGCCGTATATAGAATGGAAAAAACATATAAAATTAAGAAGTATTGATCAGAGTTTTCAAGCAGTGAAACCGTAATAGGTGTTTTAGAAATGTCGAGTCAATACGGATGGAAGATTTGGCACCTACGTCCTCGGGATACCATCTTTTTCAATATACTAGAGGGTAGGGTTCTGCAATGCCTCAGCTGGGTCTAGTATCAGCGTCTTAATTTATTCTGTCCTAATAGCGTCAGTGACTGGCATTGTCGTGTTATGATTTGAAGAGTAGGTAAGACAGCCTGAAAACTTATGAATGTAGCAGCCCCGTCACGTCAGCAACACATGTTAGGTTGCTGTAACATCTTTGTTGTCTATAGCCGATGACATTTCCATATTTGCTTTATTTATTTTTACTTTTATGAACGATACAGGCTATTTACAGCCTATGTTATATAGCTCGTTAATATAAAAGTTTATAACTTCAGTTCTCAATAAAGAGTTGGCTATACTTAAAAGTTAATCTAACCTTAAAGTTCAAAGAGATTAATTATAATTGAATGGTAATTGAGTATAAAATGACTAACACATAATTCGATCGCATTTTCAACTAACTAAAGTTGACAAGTATAAATTTCTGCTGTAGAATATGTAATAATTTATTTTTTGAAACATTAAATTAACCTAGTTTCCTGGTAGCCTAGATCCAAAATCACTTTTTTAATTGTCGTATCCTGCTATGCTGTCGTAAGTACCATTTCCATTGGTTACCATAATGAATAGAGCGGCCATATCAGTTACCTGCGTTGCGTGTGTGCTCCGAACATTGACGACGTCTCGTCCTCTCGTTCTAGAGAAAAAGCGGCAATTTTAAATCAAATAACAAAACACCCCGAATTTACATCAATATTTTTGTTGTCACGAGTTTTACAAATCACTATCGCTGAATATTACGTTAAACTATGAGACATTCCGATTGGTAGAATCATATAAAATAGATGGAATTTAAAAGAAAACCGGATCGATATATTATTATTGTTTTATTTTTCCCAAAAAATCACCATATAGTACGCGAGCCTTCCTATTATATTAATTTCACAGGATAGTAAATACGTATGTACGTAAATATTGCTATAGGTAATTGTGTAATATTTGGTAGACCACGGCCTCAGGAACAATTTTATTTTCGACTAGCTGTTGCCCTCACCTTCGTCCGCGCGGACTTCGTTTACTCCGCACAGCTCCTCCCCCGTAGGTGATAGCGTGATAATATGTAGCCTATATGTTGACCCGACCTGTTAGTAATATTCATGCAAAATTTGAAGTAAATCCACTTTTGAGTTTACCTCGGACATACATACAGACAAAAATTCTAAAAACTATATTTTTGGCTTTGATATCGATTGTAGATCACGCCCCAAGTATTCTTTTAAAAAAATATTCAATGTACAGTTTTGACTTTCCTACGATTTTATTATATGTACCTATACATTAATAACAAGCTAAATTTTTGTAAACAGCTTCGTTTTGACAAGACGCCCATCTTTCTCTTCATCATCATCTCTTCGAAAAATTTTGAATAGGGTAACTAATAAAGGTAACTTTGTCATACACGTAAAATGGAAACTTTTGTTAGTCCGATACTCTAAAGGTACTTTTACCTGTACCATAATAATAATAATAATTAACAAGCTATTGTGAGAAAATTGTTTTTAAACTGTCAGTTTAAAAATCTTATCAATCATCAATCAGTTAAAAACCTCATAATTTTGATATCTTTAAAGTGAAAGACTCGTCAGAAAAACATCGAATGTGTTCGAAAAACATCGAACAAAGCTTTTTTCTTGTTTCTCTCCTTTTGTGTTTTACATTATAATCAAGCGATTAAAGTGAAAAACTGTTTTTAAATCAATATTTTTTCCTTCACCAAATTAACATTTTCACCTTACTTTATTATTAATCAAACTAGTTATTAATGTATACATATAATAAAATCGTAGGCAAGTCAAAACTGTAGGTACATGGAATATTTTTTTAAAAGAATACTTAGGGCGTGATCTTCAATCGATATTAAAGCCAAAAATATAGTTTTTAGAATTTTTGTCTGTAACTCAAAAAGTACTGCATGGATTTACTTCAAATTGTACATGAACATTACTAATAGGTCGGGTCAACATATAGGCTACATATTATCACGCTATCACCTACGGGGGAGAAGCTGTGCGAAGTAAACGAAGTCCGCGCGGACGAAGTCGTGGGCAACAGCTAGTCAAAAATAAAATGTCCCTGAGACCATCGTCTATGAGTACGATGATCTATTTTGGCCTCCAAGTACGTATACTAGATTTCGTAAATGTATGTGTTTGTATGTTTGTCCACGAACTTGTGGGGAACTGTAAGCCATATCGAGATAATTCTTTTTGACTTAAAGCAGGTATATTCCTACTTAGAGAACAAGCTTCATCAAAATTGATTCCGTATTTTCTGAGATATGAGTACAGTTGATTTGAAATCGGTTTAATTTTTAATATTACTACCTATTATCAAGATTCTTTGGTAGCCTTAACGTCATACTCACACAGTCAAATCTCCAGGAAGTTTACCCCCTCCGTTGTAGTGGCATTAGCTTAATCTGGTAAAATCCGTCGTTGTTACTAATTGAAGCGAAATATTTTGGTTAGCATTTTGTACAGAAGTATCAAACTATTTGTAGTCAATACTGTCTTTACCATAAGGGCACTCAGGGCCAGTGCCCAGGGCCCCCATCCTCAGAAGGCCCCGAATGACCGACATTTTCTCTCACATTTAATATCAAAATATTATGGTCGGACATTTTCGTAGCTTAAGATAATAAAAAATGAATTGCAAACAACAATGTTACAAGAATGGTTAAGTAATTTGTCATAGAAATTTATATTCTTCAGAAAATTGAATTTGAGGATTTATAGAAGATTTTGCTCAACAAAAATCTCGAAAGAAACTATTATCGTAATCACAATATAAAAACAGCAGCATACATTACTTATACCATCAATGATATATTGGATTTCTAAAGCAGAACATAGTGGAAAAATATTGTATAATTTGCTTTCTTTACATTCCAAAAGGGCCCCGAATTCTTGTGTGCCCAAAGGCCCCAACATAGCCTAAGACGGCCCTGCTTGTAGTCAGTATCAAATTGATATGAACTTCTAGAGTAGCCAAAATGTTCTAAAAAAACATTAACGCAATTTTTATATAAGCAGTTCGAATCATCATAATATTGTTGTAAGTAAACAAGGTGTTCAAAATTTCTTACTAATCATTGTTTCATATTTATGTAAGGAGTCAGGGTTTTTAAATTTATCTTAGCAAATAAAGCTATGCATATCTATGCATAATATAGATAACTTTGACAGCTTTATTTTACCTTAACAAAAGATTAAGTTAATTTTAACTTTAAAAAATGTGTAAACAGTTGACCCCACGGGCCATCCCTGAAACTTCCTACTAAATTAATGTACTTTAAGCTCAAAAGAGTAAAAAATATAAGCATAGATTTTTCAGTTCAAATATCTATTTTGTTAAAAAAGGCAGTATATTAATTTTTGAAAAGCTGTATATTTTGAAAATGATGATGGCATTCAACTCAATTTTTGAGATTTAAAATATTTCTTTAGCTAAATAATCGATTTTCTTCATTGATATATCCCAAACAAATTGACCGATTTTGATTAAATTAACGGTGTTTGACGCAGTTTTTAAAGAAGAAAAGCTAATAAGATTTTTAAGTCAATCGGTGAATTAAATTAAATATTATTTAAAAAAATAGGTAAGTTTGCTAAAAACAATGTAATTTTAATATTTGAAAAGCTATAAATTTTGAGAATTCAATTTTGATTTTTGAAACGGCATTCGACGTAGTTTTGAAACGGCATTCGACGTAGTTTTGAAACGGCATTCGACGTAGTTTTGAAACGGCATTCGACGTAGTTTTGAAACGGCATTCGACGTAGTTTTTTGAAGTGAAAACTTCTTTAGGCGCGTTGAGCGTTTTGGTAGAGGGTAAAATCCTCGGTTCGCGTCACCGACATGCTAATGATAATAGTATATCTATAGCTATGTTTTGCATATAGTTTTAATTACTCTCAACTTAATAGTTCCGTTTTCACTTCTATCGGCAGTCCCACGACTGCTACTGTTTTTTTTTAGTACTAAAATATCGTAGAATATCAAGAAATGATTGGTTGAAAAATTTCGAAGCTAAAAAACACTTTTCTCAAAATTTTTCGTCAACGATTACTCCCAAACGGATAAACCGATTTTGATGCAATTTATCTATTAAACGTAGTTTTCTGAGGAATAGAGCTGATTAGTTTTTGTACTCAATCGGCAATTAAATCTGGGTTAAAGTTATATTAAAAAAAAACGCAGTTTCACCACCATTTTTTTGGTGTTTTTTCAAAATTTCTTAACATCTCTTGGACCGAATCGATTCAAATTTTTAGGAAGTCTAAGTTGAGTAGAATCCAATCGAATACCATCAACCGCGTTTTGATCGGTCCAGCGGTTCAAGTTATAAGATGTTTAGTCTACACACACACACACACACACATACATACATACATACTGATGTCATCATGAAAATAGTCGGAAAAGGTTCTTAGGATCTCAAAACGTGGACATCAGGTGAAAACTCGATTTTTGAAAATCGGGGTAAAATCAGTAGTAATTTTCATTGACGGCATTTTATTTGTGTTAATTTGGGTCGTTATATTTATTTTATATTCTATACTTTCCCTCGTCGGCATTTGGTGATTTTCCATTAATGTTACACATTATATGATCACACTTGTAGTTTAATTTCACTTTACAACATACCTATTCTTAGTATATTACTCAACTGGTTGCACTATTTAAGCATTTTGCCAGGCAGGTCGAAAAAGGCGACTGATTGGCTATGCGTGTCCCTAACATCGTGGCTACTAGGAGGTAGAGTTCTGCATTGTCTCGCCCGGGTCTGGTACCATTGCCTTTCCTGCCGCAATAGCGTTAGTGCTTGTCGCTGTCGTGTTCCGGTTTGGAGTGTAAGGTAGCCGGTAAACTTATGCATGTGGCATTAGATCTCGCCGCAAGATAGCAACGCACCATTAATACCTTTGATTTCTATAGGCGATGGTTGACTTTTTCCATCAGGAGACCCATCTGCTTGTTTGCTATGTTATGATAAAAAAGTGGTTAATCGGTTGTGTAGCCATATTTAAATTTTGATTAAATGCAATATGAAAATATATAAATTCTGTTATTAAGGCAACCATTATGCGCAAATAACTTTGAGAGTTTTGTTTCCTAAGGTAATTTTGAAAATCCTGACTGCTTATTATAGTATAAATATGAAACAATGATTAGTAAGATATTTTTAAATACCTTTTGCACTTACAATATGATTATTCGAACTGCTTATATCAAATTGCTTTTATGTTTTTCAGATCACTTTGACTAGGACTCTAGGAGCTCATATTAATTTGATGCTGACTGTACATCCACGTCGGTCGAGTTGTCAACGAACCTAATCAGGAATCGATGAAGCTCGTGTTCGATTCCCGACAGGGACAAAGTTGTGTGATGAGTATAAATGTTTGTATTTTGGTGTTTATTATGTTACAATATTTATATAATATATATATTAGTACCGGTGACATATTTCGTTTGGAAAACATTCGTATGTTGACGTAACATAAGCAAATTTTTTTCTGAAGCCACGCGGTTGCCAGTTACTAACGCATTAGTAGCCAACTTTATATTGCTGCTAATGTTCTTCATGATAGAAAAACTTCCAATATATTTTGCACCCTTCGGGATTCAACAGGAGACGAGACAAACTACTGAATGAGCTCTATAAATTCCATTACTATTTACTGTCTATAAATATTAAAGTGAATCTGTTATGGCGCCCAACAAGTTTTTTTATACCATAAGATTGCAAACAAGCAGATGGCGCTTCTAATGGAAAGACGGAAGAACAACCATCGCCTATGTCTATATAGGTAGGTAGGTACTAAGATGTTAATGGTGCGTTCATATCCGAGCGGTGGGACAGTGCGAAATGCATAGATGTACCGGCTACCTTACCCTCCAAATCCAAATACAACAATGACAGGCATTGACGCTATTGAAGGAATAGGTCAAGTGGTGGTACCGAGCCCGGAAGAGACGTTGTGGAGTTCTAGCACCTACTAGTCACACATTTGGCCAATCGTTCGTGATTTACGAAGTGCGCGACAGAATGGTAGGTTCTTGAAAGGGGCCCAAGCAAACACAGGGTGAAAAACACCTGTTATTTGACTACTTAAATAATATTGATATGTTTTGGCTTCAATTAATTATTGTATGCATCATAATATCGCATTATATGTATTCTACTCTTTGTATTATATATATAATATCTTTATAACGTTGAAATCATAAAGTTTTACACACTCTGTTTTATAAAATAATATATGTATATATATATATATATATATATATATATATATATATATATATATATATATATATATATCTCCATTATATTTTATTATATTTTTGCCATCTTGGAATTAACGCGGGTAAAGATGTAATCCTATCCCGAGAGTTGTAAGGGATGGGGGAAGATGCGACAAAAATTCCCAGTTTCCCCCGGGAATTTTTGTCGCATCCTCCCCCGAATTCATAATCGGGGGAAACTGGGATCTAAATGACCCCATCTTCCGCCGGAATATTATTTAATTTATAAATCCATTTTGCGAACTAAAATCGCGCTACTTGCCTATTGGTATTATTGAAATAAACTTGAGTATTTTACATGAATGATGAAAACAATACGACTATTCTTTGATTTTGCATGCTGTGATAAATATGGTTATTAGCATGTAAGTTGTTGAGTATGTGCCTACTGCACACACCTTTGAAAAAATCAACAACTTACATGCCAATAACCACATTTATCACAGCATGCAAAATCACAGAATAGTCATATTTATTTACGAATGCAAGTAGAAGAGACTTTTATATAATATACTTTTATATAGTAAGTTTTTTTAAAAAATATTATTATACTACCGTACCTATTCTTATTTCATTTTTGTTGAATTGTTGATTTTATATAGTTATTGGCACAATTTTAAGACTGATCTTAAAGTAAGATACTAATAAGTGAAAAGGGGGATTTAGAACGTTTTTTTTGTTAAATCATAGACTGATTTTAGATAGAACGCTGAAACCTGTTTAACCTTACTTTGATTGTTACTAGTTACAACTGTTAATTTATAATAAGTAAAACAATCACTACACTATCAAAATAGAAAATACAGTTTCTATTTTATAAAAAAAATTATACCTAACCAAACTTTGTTTAAATCATTCCTGTACAATACAAGTTTATTTCATTAATACCAATAAGTAAATAGCGCGATTTTAGTTCGCAAAATGGATTTATAAATTAAATAACATTTCGGGAGAAGATGGGACCATTTTGTTCCCAGTTTCCCCCGATTATGAATTCGGGGGAAGATGCGAAAAAAATTCCCAGTTTCCCCCGTACGGGGGAAAGCATTCGGGGGAAACTGGGAATAGTCCATTGGAAGGTATTACTTATGTATGCTGTTTGGTCGAATCGTACACAAACAATTTCATACAAATATCCCGTCATACACTTCCAGTTAATGTAATAAATACACATCTATAGGAACCTACTAGTCTGTACTAAGCAGGGTTCGAGGATATGTTATATCTGATATATATCAAAGACCTTTTTATGATATACATATACGAGTATCAATACAAAAAAAAAATAATAAGTAATTTTTGGCGTTTATTACTTTATTTCTACTTCCCGAATTCAGATGGCGTTGGAGTAGTTTTAAAACATGCTATTAAGTAAAAATACAGCAGTTTCTTGATTACTTTATTTGATAGCTAGCTGACCGGGCAAACGTTGTTTTGCCATAAAATATTATTATACATATAAACCTTCCTCTCGAATCACTCTATCTATTAAAAAAAACACATCAAAATCCGTTGCGTAGTTTTAAAGATCAAAGTATACATAGGGATTAGGGACAGACCGCGGCGGAAAGCGACTTTTTTTATACCATGTAGTGTAGTGATTAGAAATATATACATATATTACTAGCTGACCCGGCAAACGTTGTTCTACCTTTTTAATTACCCTAATTTTTTGAAGTGAAACTTCTTTAGAATCGTTATGATTTCAAACCTGATGCAACGGAAAAAACGACAGGTAAGAGACACAAATACAAAAATGTGTAGAATGAAGCCGGTAAAGAATGAGACAGAAATATACATACTATTTTATATTATCGGTTTCTCCTCTTTGTTCCATACTTCGTAGCGTCCCCACTCCCGTCTTCTAAGCATAGTCGCCTGTAATTAGTGAGCCAAAGCGAGAGAGCAATGTCGGTGTGTATGTATATTGCACACTGTTTAATACTTGCTTGTATTTGAGCATTTAACGTGTGTTAGTATATGTGAACAGTACGTGAGCTAATACTACTTTACACTGTATGTGGCTGCGTATTGCAGCTTTTTAGTAAGATGTCATCTCATTCTTTTCTCGATTTACTGAAGTTTCACTTTTATCGTTTGTGAATCGCACACACACCTTTTTTTCTATATTTTCTCACCTTTTAAACCTGCCCTGGACTTCAACAATTAATTCAAAACCAAAATTAGCGAAATAAGTTCAGCCGTTCTCGAGTTTTAGCGAGACTAACGAACAGCAATCGATTTTTATATATATGTATATATATAGAAGATTAAGAGTTTATTGCGAATGACTGATTTCATAACTAAATTTTCTAATTTGATTATATTCTAGAGTTATTATTTGTAATGTTTATTGTTTTCTTACTTAAGTATCTATAGGTATAACACCATTGTCTGATTAAAATTTGTAAAAAGGTTTATGTTTTTGAGTTGATTTTTTGATATACAAAATTTTATTTAATTTGACTGATTTTGCCTGATCTAGAAGGTTTTATGTTTTGATTTCATTTGTCTGATTTTAAGTACCTAAATAAATAAAACATTAAAAGCATTTTATTTTTTTATTAAATAATTTGTTATGACGTATATGTAACACTTATGCAAATAGTATACATATTATATAATACAATAAAATAATGGTTATCATACACAATGGATATATCTCAAACTGTTGATATACATATTATATCGGATATATATCATAAATATCCGATATTTTGTTATTTATAATAAACTAGCTGTCCCGGCAAACGTTGTTCTTCCTTTTGAACCGCTCTTATTTTTTTATATATTTTCTCACCTTTTAAACCTTCCCCGGACTTCAACGATTATATATATATATATATATATATATATATATATATATATATATATATATATATATATATATATATATATATATATATATATATATAAAAGTCAAAATTACATTATCACTGAGTATCATAGGCTCCTGAGTCCTGACTGACTGAGTATAAGGCAGAAATGTGTGTAGGGCTCCTTCGTGTGACCTACAGAGCTCCCGGAGAGCGAAGTGTCGTCCTTATCCCAAGAGTGACCAAAACCCAGTCCGATCGACGGGGAGCTTAATACGATTATAATTTGGAAATTGATACATTTTAAATATTTGCTTAATTTAAAGACAAACTGTTTATTGTTGAATACTAAACTGGGGCATTTTAAAACACGCTACACTTTTACTGTTAAGATAGTAGAGAACTGGCAGACTCCCACCCATCTGATAACGAGATCAGACTTTTATTAAGAATTTCAATTAAATTATGTTAATATTAACATCATTTATTTAAGTTTTTATGAATATTATTAATATTCTATTTAGTTTAAGTTTAGGATAGATTTGGTTCAAACAGATTTTGACATGGAAAACGTGTCTTGGTAGGCTTGCCTATATTTTATTTTTGTTCATGACTACCAGGCGACCAGGTAAGTCAATATAGGTGACTACTTAGTATCAGTGCTGATGGCCACGAATATTCCATCGATAGAAGTATATTTCGCTTCAACTTGCAATGCGCACCGTTGCCAAATCGAGATGAATCACTCGCGGTAGAAAATTGACAGAAGCTCGAAAATTTGCGGTTTAGCACGGTGGTTGGCCATATAGGCGTTTCGTCATACGGCGGTATCAAAAACGCACATCACTGGCCAGTAGCCACGTACGAACATTAATTATTTTCTATTGTTGCACTTAAATAATAAGAACAAGGCTATTTATAGAGTACATACACATTGGGAGACTCTTCAACTAAATAACTTGTACACAACCCATAATTATGACGTCCTTTATAAATATAAGTTATTTTTACAGCAAAAATAAGACACTTAGCTGTAAAAATCGTTGTACATATTTGTTTAGGTACCATTTGCGGTTAAATTATCAGGTGTAAACGATATACATCTGCCGTAGGCTATTGACCAGACCAGACCATATTGACCAGACCAGAGAAATTCAGTGTTTAGGTCTAGTTTACACCTTCCAAGTAAAATTATTATGTAGGTAGGTACATCAAAATTGCTTAATCCATTACGCTTGTGCAGTACAACAGACAAGCACGTAGACGTGTAGTTAGTAAACGAGCGACCGCAGTTGCCGCTGTGGGCTGGGAGTTCGGAGTCGGTGCTGGCCACATGTGCTCCCGGCGAGGGCAAACCACAAATGTCTTCTGATAAACTAACGTTAAATAAAGGTAAAGATATATCGGTTACGTTTCTAACTTAAATAAAGATAAAAATTATATGTTACTGGCAAATAACTGAAACAACATTTCAGGAGTATATTTTAATAGTTAATATTGCCTCCTTCGATTTCGATTACAGCTTTAAGCTGGTTTCGCATGATTAAGACGAGGTTTTGGTTCTTCTCTGGTCTGCGTTTTCTGACTACTTTCCCGAGCGTAGCCCAGGCGTGTTGGCTCGGGTTTAGGTCAGAGTTTGGCTTTATTCAGCAAGAGAATATTGCTTTTGAAACAAAATTCCATGATTATAAACTTGAAAACGAAAATAGAAAATCCAACGCAATGACGGCATAAAGAAGAACGTTTTAAAACAAAAAACTTTTTTGGGACATTAGAAACTCTCGATTACGAAGTTACATTTTTGAATACCGACAGTATTTTATATCATACATTAATTTTGTGTACTTCACAACTTAAAATGCGGTACTAAATTTTGAAAACCAAAGTACTTAAAAATAAGTCGTTTACTTTTCAATTAGCAATGCAAGTACCTAAAATAAACATACTAAGTATTATATTTTGTAAAATGCCAGTAGGTGTGTCGTAGATATTAAACAAACCATAACTAATGAATGTTGTTTTCAGTGTAAATTCGATTTTTACGTAATCTATATTAATTAATTAATATTATAAATGCGAAAGTTTGGATGTTTGAATGGATGTTTGTTACTCAATCACGCAAAAACTACTGAATGGATTTGAATGAAACTTGGCGCACAGGTAGATGATGATCTGGAATAGCACATAGGCTATTTTTTATCCCGGAGAAATCAAGCGATCCCGCGGGATTCACCAAAAACTTATAATGCAGCGGGCTGCACGCTGCAGCTAGCAAATAATAAAAATGTCTTCGCCAGATTTTGTTGAAAAATATATTACAGTAATATTGTGATTTATAATGTTTAAATTATAACATTTGTATGTCACTCATTTTCTACCAAATTTTATAAACAAACAGCGTAAAGTACAGTTAATGACCACTGTACCATTTGTGACCCGTTAGTGTCAACATTATTACTAAAATAATTATATAAATATACAACATCTTCATAAATTAGATTTATTTAAGTACGAAAGTTTATAGATTTAATAACTACGCACATAACTTCTGTATTTAGTCTTTTCAAATTTCAAATAGCCAAAACGGTAATAAGTTGGCCAAAACCGGAACTTCTACTACATGTGTCGTCAGTTCTGTTGTTTCAACGACGGATCATATTATGTACACGGTACATGAGTAACACAACCCATGACCGATCGACAGAGTTATCATTTGCTATTACAACACCTCTGTATAACATGTGTAGTTATTTGATGGATATTGGTAGATATACAAGATAGCAACGCTACATTAACATCTTTGGTGTCTATAGCCGATGGTTGACTCCTTCCACCAGGAGATCCATTTGCTAGTTTGCTGTCTTATGATATAAAAAAAAGAGTCAACCATCGCCTGTAGACACCAAATATGTTAATGGTGCGTTTCTATCTTGTAGCGAGGTCTAATGCCACATGCATAAGTTTACCGGCTACCTTACCCTCCAAACCGGAACACGACAGTGACAAGCACTGACGCTATTGCGGTAGGAATAGGTAAGGCGGTGGTACCAGACCCGGGCGAGACAATGCAGAACCCTACCACCTAGTAGGATAGTGACTCGCATAACTAGTCGGTCGCCTTTTACGACCTTCCTGGCAGAACAGCAGTTGGCCATATTTTTCAAAGGAGCCCGGGACCAACACGGGGAAAATACCTATACAACACTTCTTTCGAGTCGGACATGGTATTTTTTCTTATTATGCTTTTTTAAATTTAACTTTTTAAAGAGACAATATGGTAATAACGTGTTTATAACATTCCTGATCACTAGTTATAAATAATTAATCAGCCATACAGTAGGCCTTGTGTGACACGCAAGTACAAGCCACGTGACACTGACCGTAGTCCGTCACGTCTGGAGACATTACAAACGTCAGAACCTGCTGACACCTTCTGAGGGTAATGTTAATTGTGGTAGAGAAGAGGTGTGACCTCAGAGAGTGAGAGTAATTGTTAGTGGAGAGTGAGAGGAGAGGTGACGGGAGTGCGGTCCCAGGCCCAGCCCGCCCTCGCGTGGGGTACAGCGCATCACATCACCGATGCCTTCACTACAACCTGAACCTCTAACGTCTACATTTACAACAACATGATGTACTACATAAACATATGATAAGCATAACATTATTACATTCAGTTATAAAAAATGTATAAAACATGTCATTACAAAAATAGTTCGCTTTTATATTTAAAGTACAAAAGGACAATATCAACACGAGAATACAAAATATGTACAAATTAGTTTGGCTTAGAACAATCAAATGTTGGTTGTGATCGATTACTGTACACTAGCGCTCACTGTGGCGCACACCTCTGTCGGTGGCCATTTTCTAATAAGACTAAAAAATACAACAAAAAATTATTACGTCAATGTTTGGAATTTATTTATTGTGTGAACTCGGTATGGACGGTGTGTTAAGGTTGCGGCGGTGCGCTGCGAGATGGTGACGGTGAGTGGTACCACCGAGCCCGGCGAGTGACCACCGCACACCGACACGAGTCCGCGCCGCCACGTTACTGTGCTCTTACATCTACCTTATTCTACTGAGATACTTACAATAAACACAAACAACATTTAACAAATATAAAAACAACAAAAACAATATGTTGCACTTGGTGCCATTTAATTAGCTTATTATAATAGAGTTGGTGTATCTGACACACACACACACACACAAGCGCACAACACGCGCGTGTGTGTGTGTCAGAGCACTACACGTGTGCTGGGCCCGGCTACTCGACCAAACATTCCGACAACATCTTATGCAACAAAACCACTCAGAATGTTTACACAGAGCACCAGAAACAGTGTCCACTTAATTTGTACGACATTTTGGTCATTTTAGACATTACATAAAAGACCTCAAGAAACTAAGTAAGTAGTGTGGACACGGGATATGTTTTTCGTTTTATATTTTTTACGTCCGCTATAATATATTATTTTTTTGTGATTTGTGATTCCATTCTCTAAAAATACTATGTCGCCCAAGCAATGAGATTGCAGTTCATTCAATTACAATACTAGTACTACGCTGACTCAAACAATGGTATCGTATAGTGCACACTGTCGCTGCATGTAAGGTTATTAAACAAATATTTCGAAGGCTGTTTCAACTATGTAACAAATAATTAGTTTTTTAAAAAATAATTATTTTCTTCGAAATATTTATGTGGACTAATTAAAGCCGTGTTATAAGTTGGTTGTGTCAGCGGTACTTTGTATAGTATAAATCACCAATGGCCTTTTCATTTTTTAAGCTACTGATATTTATAATGCTTCTTCCTCAAAGTTGTCAATAACAACCTCTAGTTACACACATACCAAATTTTAAAAATATTACACAATATATACATACAGCATTCGACACAGCGAACAACGCACTGCAGACACAAACACAGACATCAGTTTGTGTGCCAAATGGTTTAGGAAATAACACTCTCCTATAAACCGGTCAATGTACAACTACATGCTAAAGTATCCTTAACATATCAATAAAATCCATTAATAGCACCTTATAATAATATATTCTATATATCAAAACAGTTACTTCTTATAAAAATATTCTTACGTTACTTCTCAGAAAAATATTCTTACTTTCGTTTTATCCCACTTTGTATCAATTACAGGAAGACATAATATACATGTTTATACGACATAATTGTCCATTACAGTATTCACCTGTCATCACTGTATTATAAGGGCCCCGTTACCCTTTGATTAGTGCGAGAGTGTATGTATGTATTTGAGAAAGAAGGCAGTTGTGATTTGTGTGTGTGTGTAAGAGAGAGAGTGTATGTTAGTGTAGGTATGTGTTTGAGTATTAGTGGCTAAAATTTAGTAAGAATGTTTTCGGTTTCTGAATAGTTAACAGAAGAAAGCCATCTGATTATTGCCTTAGAGGCAAGTCTTGGAGAAAGTTCTTTAATATTGCAGCGTTAACACTTTATTGTAGATGTGTGGGAAAAGAAAAGTTGGAAATCGTCTATCAAATGCAGAAGTTGTTCTTGCAATTTGAACTCTGTATATGCTTCTTCGAATTAGAGCGGGATAATCTGGAGAGTTTAAGATGGTGGTGTAAAATTGAAGCTTTCCAAATGAATAGTTGTCGAACGCGTAGTACATTTGTTTCTTTGTAAACTGAGTCAGTAGGGTGTCTATATGGTTTTTTTGAGCATCACTTTTAAAATAGCGCGCTGAGCTCTCTTTCTAAGGCTATTATATGTTTTCGCTGTTTCATCCCAAATTAAGATTCTATATGATGAGAGAGATTGACAAATAGCATTGTGTAGTGCGTACCATCATGAGAATATTCTTTTTGGTTAAGTTTCGCAGTTTTGTCATGATATAGATAGTGTTTCTTACGCGTTTACGCAAATTATCAATATGTAGTTTGTATGAAAGTGTAGTGTCAATGATAATTCTAAGGTATTTTATGCAGTTCATCTGTTGAAGCTTATCGCAGGCATGTATTATATTACAGAAGTTCATAAAGCTAAAATTTGAAATACCTATGAACAAAGTTCCTAAAATTGGTTTACCTAGCAGTTATTTGACTAAAATGAAAAATATCGAATTGATGTTCTTTTACTGCAGTTTTATCTATATTTACTAGTTGGATTGCGTGTGCTTCGGCGTCGTGGGAAGTGCAGTCGTTTTTGCGTAATAAAGCGCAGCTATCAGTGCTCGCCGCAGCAGCTTCGGCTTTTTTATATTATAAGATATCAAACAAGAAGATGGGTCTCCCGATGGAAAGAGTCAACCATCGCCTATAGACACCAAAGTTGTTAATGGTGCGTTTCTATCTTGTGGCGAGGTTTAATGCCACATGCATAAGTTTACTAGCTACCTTACCCTTCAAACCGGAACACGACAGTGACTAGCACTGACGCTATTGCGGCAGGAATAGGTAAGGCGGTGGTACCAGACCCAGGCGAGACTATAACTCTACCACCTAGTAGCCACGATGATAGTGACTCGCATAGCCAATCGGTTGTCTTCTACGAGTTGTCTGTCAGAACGGCATTTGGGCTACTGTTTAAAAGAGGGCGGGACCGAGACGAGGAGCATGTGTTTTCGTCCAGCGGCTGGTACAGGGCACAGTAGCCACCGCGGGGCCGGCGCCGCACAAACAACTCCACGGACACCTTGAACCGCTCCGATTAGAATCCCTCATCTACTTAACTTACACTTTATCGTAAATATTTCACCGCCTAACCTAGAATATATGATTATTTTTTATTTCGCGTCTCCAGCAAAAACACTAACAGGAAATTATCTAAAGACCTTCTAGAAACCCCGAAGCTTCAGATTTACATCGATGCGGCACGTTTCTAAACCCAACCCCAAACAAATAACTAGCAAGTAATGCACAATTTTAGGTATTTTAACCATTTAGTATTTAAAATGTATATAAATCTCACTTTGGTGTTATAAATATAGACATTATAAACATTAAATATTTCGTTCAATCGGTATTTTAAACTTAAATATTTCTTATGTAAGCGTTATTTACTTCGGCATTTTAAAACATTAGGTATTTTGTTTTTTTGTCTTAATAGTAATAAAAAAATGTATTGATGAATTTATTATTAAATATATTCCTATATTTCTATGTATTAGTATAATTTACTAACACTCATATCACAAGAAATAATTTGCCTATTTCAAATTAAGTAAAATCGTGAAATTCATCCAGTACATACGCTTATTGTTAATAATAAACTAATATTTTGATTAAATTTTTTATTTTTATAGTATTTTCTTTTATATTATTGAGTCATTTTAAAACATATAATTTAGAAAGTATCTTCACGCTCGTGTTCCCGAAGTGGCAGACCAAACACTTCATTCCACAATGTGATCGATGGCCAAGCTATCGCCAACCGGGTCATTTCTTTAATCCTGGAAAACGTTGTTTTTGTCAAAAAACAGAAAAAAAAACAGTAGCAGTCGTGGGACTGCCGATAGAAGTGAAAACGGAACTATTAAGTTGAGAGTAATTAAAACTATATGCAAAACATAGCTATAGATATACTATTATCATTAGCATGTCGGTGACGCGAACCGAGGATTTTACCCTCTACCAAAACGCTCAACGCACCTAAAGAAGTTTTCACTTCAAAAATAGAATTTTTGAACTACCTAATCGGGATCTCATGCGGTCAACTCCGACACAGGACCACTAGACTATAGAGTTTTTTTATTATTATTAATAATTTTGAAATTTGATAAACTCAAGTTTATTGTCACTTTCGTGGATTGTTACGAGTGACTTCTGCGATGACAAATTATTTTTTAACATTACGTCGGCGACATTGCAGACGACATAAGAGTTCGCGGAAGTTAGCAAATTAAATTGTTTTTATTATGATATGAATTTTCGCATAATAACGCTTGGTTTATAATTTTATTAAAAGTGACAACATTTTAATAACAATCAATTGGTTTCCACGGCTCGCGATGGTATGACGTCATAATGTTTGAATAATTTCACTATTGGTACACAGCAGCTGTCGACAGTAGCGCAGTGTTTATAGTAATAATTATTTTAAACATATTATTAAATATTGATTGGGCAATTTACATGACTTGCCTAAAAAGTAAATTATTAGCTTGTGATACAAGTGTCAGTTAATAGTATTAATACATACGTTGAAGTACATAATATATAAATATTGTTATATTATATGTAGTGGGAACCTCAATCCAGGAATACAAATATCTACGAGAAATAATAATATAATTGTAATATAATATAGAAAATGTATACAGACGGTAGGAGATAAATAAATGTCATGTTTTTCGCCACTGATATTTAATTGTGTGAATACGTACTATCTGGTGACGGAGGTCAAATAAGTGTAGAATCTGTAAATATTGGGTGCACGTGGGCAAAGTGAGTTTAATTTCGAGTGCGGCAATTGGCCGTCGTATTGTGAGAACTTTTTTTGAATATACGCCAGTGGAGTAAAAGATGAACTCAAATTGCTAACGTTAATTTTCTTAGGGGGTGAAAAAACTTACGAATTGATGGTGAATGTGACAAACCCTTTGAAGTCATTTGAGTTGAAATATGGCAGGTTCGATGGAGGTGATACATAGGTGTTTGCAATTTACACTCACGGTGGTGGCGGAACGTTACCGGCTTAGACAAAGAAGACAGAATTTTGGGAGAGTGTCACGTAATTTACAATGCGAATAACAGACATACAATGTGAATGTGAAAGGATGTAAGTACCGGGGAAGAGCAAGACTGAGGTACCACGATCAGATCGGTCGAGTGGAGTCCAGAGGAGTGTGGTGGTCGGTGGCTTCTGTTACGGACCGATCACAAGCCGCATCTCACTATATTCTGGACTCAAAAAAGTATTTCATCCATGGCAGTTAGTAAAATGTAACGCTGGCCTGTTATTTTGTCGGCATTTGATTTTGATATACAATATGTATGTACGGAGTGTAATGCGGACGCAATCTAGAAATCTTCATGAGAAAAATTAACAGGTACCTTCTAAGAAAGCGTGTTCCATGTTAGGCCGCATCTTAGCTCACCATCACGTGAGTTCGTGGTCAAGCGCTTCTCTATCAATAATAAAAAAATTAAATCGGATATTCAGCTTTAAGTTTATCAAAAACAAAAAAAAACGTCAGTAAAACAAACGCTCAAACTAGAATCTTAAAGACGGGTGAGCAGGTATTATATAAAAATTACAACAATGCCGGGAAATGATTGCCGGGCCACATTGCTACTTGCTCGGGGAGCGACACGTATTCTGTCGCCACACCGCAAGGCGCGGTGACCAAGCTCATGGCGACCAGCCAGTTCTTTTGTATTTATCCACCAATGACTAAGGAGAGTAATATGGATACAGAGCAATCAGACACAATTGGGATGAGGAGTCCGGTTAGCACGGCGACACAGGAGGAACTGGACCCGGACAAGGGTGAGGAAACGACTGAGTTACAGGTAGAGAGGTATACAGACAAATCTAGTCCAACAGTCTCGGGATATGCAGCCTCCAGTGTCGCCTGTAGAAACTCACTCGGCCCTAGTGACCACAGATTATGGCCGTATGTGCGGCCAGTACGCGAGCGGACGGCTGTTATGCCTTATGGACTGGAAATAAATTAAATCAATATATTGTGTAAAAAAAATATGTTAATAGTTTAAGGGTGGAGATGTAATATATAATAGAAAATATATATAGACGATAGGAGATAAATAATTAATGTCATGTCTGTCGTAACTGTTATCTCATTGTGTGAATACGTACTATAACAATAAATAAATATGTCGGTAGATGTAAAGTGCTAGGGCACATAACACAGGAAACTAATGTCAATGTTACATACAGGTAAATATTCGAGCATAGTACACATAGACACCTCTCACGGACGCGATATCTCGGACCGGTGCGGAACAAACTGTCCCGGACCATTCCGAGATGTGGCGTCCGCGAGAGGTGTCTATGTGTGTTGCGTTGCTTGAATATGACAAGTATGTAATAGTGAGTTGTGTTAGTCCCCAGCATTGTGTGTGGCGAGTTGTGTAGTGTCGGTGGTGTGGTGGTGTGGTGGTGTGGTGGCGTGTCGCTAGAGGAAGAGCAGGTTGTCGCTGAGGTAGTCGGGGTGGTCGCGCACGAACTGCAGCAGCTCCTCCGCCAGCGGCCGCAGCACCTCCGCGGCGGCGTCCTCGCCTGAGGCCGGGGCCCCGCCGTGTGCGGGCGGGGCCCCGGCGGGCGCGGTCGGGGCCCCCGCGTCGGCGCACAGGTCCCGCAGCAGCAGCGGCGCGGCCGCGGGCAGCGAGTACCGCCGCAGCGGCGTCACCGCGGGGAACATCTCCGCCGGCAGCCCGCACACGCTGACACACACACACACACACACACACTGTACTCACTGGACACACACACTACTGTACCGCCGTGTTGGTCCCGCCCTCCTTTGCAGAATAGGCCAACTGCCGTTCCGCCAGGCAGGTAGTAAAAGGCGACCGATTGGCTATCGAGTCACTACCATCGTGGCTACTAGGTGGTAGAGTTCTGCATTGTCTCACCCGGGTCTGGTACCACCGCCTTACCTATTCCTGCCGCAATAGCGTCAGTGCTCGTCACTGTCGTGTTCCGGTTTGGAGGGTAAGGTAGCCGGTAAACTTATGCATGTGGCATTAGACCTCGCCACAAGATAGCAACGCACCATTAACATCTTTGATGTCTATAGGCGATGGTTGACTCTTTCCACCAGGAGACCCATCTGCTTGTTTGCTATCTGATGATATATAAAAAAAAAACCATGTGTGTCACATACGCACACTGTACCGACTGGAAACACACACTACACATAGCTTGGCATGCACCCGCTAAGGTAACGAGTGAAAATGAACGAATTCACTACCAAAAACATATTTCTGCCGCAACCACATCAATGCTTACCAATGCCGTTTCCAACTTGAACAATAAGGGAGTCAGTAGACTTATGCATGTAGCATTAAATCCCCACCATAAAACTAGCAAAACAGTGCTACCATATTTGGTAGTTTTCAGACAATAGCTGTCCCTTCCCATCAAAACAGCCTTCTACTTATTTGTTATCTTATGATATAAAAAACGTTTTACTACTTGTACAATATCAGTGGCGTAGCGTGGACTAATATACACATAGGCAAAGTCGCATCGGCGAAGCCCCTTTCTGTTCGTTCTCAAAAGCTACACAAAAACACGCGCCAAGTTTGAAATAAGCGAAAAGCTATCAGAGTGCTAAGTATGAGTTTTTCTTTTCGCATTCGATCGTGAGCTCGTTTGGAGTTTACTAGAAATTTGTATGTGATTTGTACAGCGCCACCTAGTGGTAAACTGGTCTCTCACGTTTGCCACTAGGTGGCGCTGTACAAATCACATACAAATTCCTAGTAAACTCCAAACGCGCTCACGATCGAATGCGAAAAGAAAAACTCATACTTAGCACTCATGTCTTTATAACGCGTTAATTTAGGATCTAGGAGTAATTTTGTTGGCATTTCAGATATACAAGAGAGAGGCCAATATTTTTCTTTAATTTAAAAATAAACAAAGATTTTAAATCAGGCACTGCGAGGCCTTTTAGGTGCAAGGCCATGGGCGAAGGCCTACTTCGCACACGCCTCGCTACACCACTGTATAATATATTAACAAAAACAAACATTAAGACTTAAAATTATTTTAATTAACAAGCTGCTACAAACGCTGTACCCTCTCGGCCACGAGCCGCAGCGCCAGCAGCAGCAGCGTGTGTGTGTGTGTGTACTCACTCGGCGATGTAGTAGGTGCGGTAGTGCAGGGCCCCGGGCTCGGCAGCGGCCCCCTCGGCCACGAGCCGCTGCGCCAGCAGCAGCAGCGTGTGTGTGTGTGTGTGTGTACTCACTCGGCGATGTAGTAGGTGCGGTAGTGTGGGGCCCCGGGCTCGGCAGCGGCCCCCTCGGCCACGAGCCGCAGCGCCAGCAGCAGCAGCGTGTGTGTGTGTGTACTCACTCGGCGATGTAGTAGGTGCGGTAGTGCGGGGCCCCGGGCTCGGCAGCGGCCCCCTCGGCCACGAGCCGCAGCGCCAGCAGCAGCAGCGTGTGTGTGTGTGTGTGTACTCACTCGGCGATGTAGTAGGTGCGGTAGTGCGGGGCCCCGGGCTCGGCCGCGGCCCCCTCGGCCACGAGCCGCAGCGCCAGCAGCAGCAGCGTGTGTGTGTGTGTGTACTCACTCGGCGATGTAGTAGGTGCGGTAGTGCGGGGCCCCGGGCTCGGCAGCGGCCCCCTCGGCCACGAGCCGCAGCGCCAGCAGCAGCAGCGTGTGTGTGTGTGTGTACTCACTCGGCGATGTAGTAGGTGCGGTAGTGCGGGGCCCCGGGCTCGGCAGCGGCCCCCTCGGCCACGAGCCGCAGCGCCAGCAGCAGCAGCGTGTGTGTGTGTGTGTACTCACTCGGCGATGTAGTAGGTGCGGTAGTGCGGGGCCCCGGGCTCGGCCGCGGCCCCCTCGGCCACGAGCCGCAGCGCCAGCAGCAGCAGCGTGTGTGTGTGTGTGTGTGTACTCACTCGGCGATGTAGTAGGTGCGGTAGTGCGGGGCCCCGGGCTCGGCAGCGGCCCCCTCGGCCACGAGCCGCAGCGCCAGCAGCAGCAGCGTGTGTGTGTGTGTGTACTCACTCGGCGATGTAGTAGGTGCGGTAGTGCGGGGCCCCGGGCTCGGCAGCGGCCCCCTCGGCCACGAGCCGCAGCGCCAGCAGCAGCAGCGTGTGTGTGTGTGTGTGTGTACTCACTCGGCGATGTAGTAGGTGCGGTAGTGCGGGGCCCCGGGCTCGGCAGCGGCCCCCTCGGCCACGAGCCGCAGCGCCAGCAGCAGCAGCGTGTGTGTGTGTGTGTACTCACTCGGCGATGTAGTAGGTGCGGTAGTGCGGGGCCCCGGGCTCGGCCGCGGCCCCCTCGGCCACGAGCCGCAGCGCCAGCAGCAGCAGCGTGTGTGTGTGTGTGTACTCACTCGGCGATGTAGTAGGTGCGGTAGTGCGGGGCCCCGGGCTCGGCAGCGGCCCCCTCGGCCACGAGCCGCTGCGCCAGCAGCAGCAGCGTGTGTGTGTGTGTGTACTCACTCGGCGATGTAGTAGGTGCGGTAGTGCGGGGCCCCGGGCTCGGCAGCGGCCCCCTCGGCCACGAGCCGCAGCGCCAGCAGCAGCAGCGTGTGTGTGTATGTGTACTCACTCGGCGATGTAGTAGGTGCGGTAGTGCGGGGCCCCGGGCTCGGCCGCGGCCCCCTCGGCCACGAGCCGCAGCGCCAGCAGCAGCAGCGTGTGTGTGTGTGTGTGTGTACTCACTCGGCGATGTAGTAGGTGCAGTAGTGCGGGGCCCCGGGCTCGGCAGCAGCCCCCTCGGCCACGAGCCGCAGCGCCAGCAGCAGCAGCGTGTGTGTGTGTGTGTACTCACTCGGCGATGTAGTAGGTGCGGTAGTGCGGGGCCCCGGGCTCGGCAGCGGCCCCCTCGGCCACGAGCCGCAGCGCCAGCAGCAGCAGCGTGTGTGTGTGTGTGTGTGTACTCACTCGGCGATGTAGTAGGTGCGGTAGTGCGGGGCCCCGGGCTCGGCCGCGGCCCCCTCGGCCACGAGCCGCAGCGCCAGCAGCAGCAGCGTGTGTGTGTGTGTGTGTGTACTCACTCGGCGATGTAGTAGGTGCGGTAGTGCGGGGCCCCGGGCTCGGCCGCGGCCCCCTCGGCCACGAGCCGCAGCGCCAGCAGCAGCAGCGTGTGTGTGTGTACTCACTCGGCGATGTAGTAGGTGCGGTAGTGCGGGGCCCCGGGCTCGGCAGCGGCCCCCTCGGCCACGAGCCGCAGCGCCAGCAGCAGCAGCGTGTGTGTGTGTGTGTACTCACTCGGCGATGTAGTAGGTGCGGTAGTGCGGGGCCCCGGGCTCGGCCGCGGCCCCCTCGGCCACGAGCCGCAGCGCCAGCAGCAGCAGCGTGTGTGTGTGTGTGTGTGTACTCACTCGGCGATGTAGTAGGTGCGGTAGTGCGGGGCCCCGGGCTCGGCAGCGGCCCCCTCGGCCACGAGCCGCAGCGCCAGCAGCAGCAGCGTGTGTGTACTCACTCGGCGATGTAGTAGGTGCGGTAGTGCGGGGCCCCGGGCTCGGCAGCGGCCCCCTCGGCCACGAGCCGCAGCGCCAGCAGCAGCAGCGTGTGTGTGTGTGTGTACTCACTCGGCGATGTAGTAGGTGCGGTAGTGCGGGGCCCCGGGCTCGGCCGCGGCTCCCTCGGCCACGAGCCGCAGCGCCAGCAGCAGCAGCGTGTGTGTGTGTACTCACTCGGCGATGTAGTAGGTGCGGTAGTGCGGGGCCCCGGGCTCGGCAGCGGCCCCCTCGGCCACGAGCCGCAGCGCCAGCAGCAGCAGCGTGTGTGTGTGTGTGTACTCACTCGGCGATGTAGTAGGTGCGGTAGTGCGGGGCCCCGGGCTCGGCCGCGGCCCCCTCGGCCACGAGCCGCAGCGCCAGCAGCAGCAGCGTGTGTGTGTGTGTGTACTCACTCGGCGATGTAGTAGGTGCGGTAGTGCGGGGCCCCGGGCTCGGCCGCGGCCCCCTCGGCCACGAGCCGCAGCGCCAGCAGCAGCAGCGTGTGTGTGTGTACTCACTCGGCGATGTAGTAGGTGCGGTAGTGCGGGGCCCCGGGCTCGGCAGCGGCCCCCTCGGCCACGAGCCGCAGCGCCAGCAGCAGCAGCGTGTGTGTGTGTGTGTGTACTCACTCGGCGATGTAGTAGGTGCGGTAGTGCGGGGCCCCGGGCTCGGCCGCGGCCCCCTCGGCCACGAGCCGCAGCGCCAGCAGCAGCAGCGTGTGTGTGTGTGTGTACTCACTCGGCGATGTAGTAGGTGCGGTAGTGCGGGGCCCCGGGCTCGGCCGCGGCCCCCTCGGCCACGAGCCGCAGCGCCAGCAGCAGCAGCGTGTGTGTGTGTGTGTACTCACTCGGCGATGTAGTAGGTGCGGTAGTGCAGGGCCCCGGGCTCGGCAGCGGCCCCCTCGGCCACGAGCCGCTGCGCCAGCAGCAGCAGCGTGTGTGTGTGTGTGTACTCACTCGGCGATGTAGTAGCTGCGGTAGTGCGGGGCCCCGGGCTCGGCAGCGGCCCCCTCGGCCACGAGCCGCAGCGCCAGCAGCAGCAGCGTGTGTGTGTGTGTGTGTGTACTCACTCGGCGATGTAGTAGGTGCGGTAGTGCGGGGCCCCGGGCTCGGCAGCGGCCCCCTCGGCCACGAGCCGCAGCGCCAGCAGCAGCAGCGTGTGTGTGTGTGTGTGTACTCACTCGGCGATGTAGTAGGTGCGGTAGTGCGGGGCCCCGGGCTCGGCCGCGGCCCCCTCGGCCACGAGCCGCAGCGCCAGCAGCAGCAGCGTGTGTGTGTGTGTGTGTGTACTCACTCGGCGATGTAGTAGGTGCGGTAGTGCGGGGCCCCGGGCTCGGCAGCGGACCCCTCGGCCACGAGCCGCAGCGCCAGCAGCAGCAGCGTGTGTGTGTGTGTGTACTCACTCGGCGATGTAGTAGGTGCGGTAGTGCGGGGCCCCGGGCTCGGCAGCGGCCCCCTCGGCCACGAGCCGCAGCGCCAGCAGCAGCAGCGTGTGTGTGTGTGTGTACTCACTCGGCGATGTAGTAGGTGCGGTAGTGCGGGGCCCCGGGCTCGGCCGCGGCCCCCTCGGCCACGAGCCGCAGCGCCAGCAGCAGCAGCGTGTGTGTGTGTGTGTGTGTGTACTCACTCGGCGATGTAGTAGGTGCGGTAGTGCGGGGCCCCGGGCTCGGCAGCGGCCCCCTCGGCCACGAGCCGCAGCGCCAGCAGCAGCAGCGTGTGTGTGTGTGTGTACTCACTCGGCGATGTAGTAGGTGCGGTAGTGCGGGGCCCCGGGCTCGGCAGCGGCCCCCTCGACCACGAGCCGCAGCGCCAGCAGCAGCAGCGTGTGTGTGTGTGTGTGTGTACTCACTCGGCGATGTAGTAGGTGCGGTAGTGCGGGGCCCCGGGCTCGGCAGCGGCCCCCTCGACCACGAGCCGCAGCGCCAGCAGCAGCAGCGTGTGTGTGTGTGTGTGTGTACTCACTCGGCGATGTAGTAGGTGCGGTAGTGCGGGGCCCCGGGCTCGGCAGCGGCCCCCTCGGCCACGAGCCGCAGCGCCAGCAGCAGCAGCGTGTGTGTGTGTGTGTACTCACTCGGCGATGTAGTAGGTGCGGTAGTGCGGGGCCCCGGGCTCGGCAGCGGCCCCCTCGGCCACGAGCCGCAGCGCCAGCAGCAGCAGCGTGTGTGTGTGTGTGTACTCACTCGGCGATGTAGTAGGTGCGGTAGTGCGGGGCCCCGGGCTCGGCCGCGGCCCCCTCGGCCACGAGCCGCAGCGCCAGCAGCAGCAGCGTGTGTGTGTGTGTGTGTGTGTACTCACTCGGCGATGTAGTAGGTGCGGTAGTGCGGGGCCCCGGGCTCGGCAGCGGCCCCCTCGGCCACGAGCCGCAGCGCCAGCAGCAGCAGCGTGTGTGTGTGTGTGTACTCACTCGGCGATGTAGTAGGTGCGGTAGTGCGGGGCCCCGGGCTCGGCAGCGGCCCCCTCAGCCACGAGCCGCAGCGCCAGCAGCAGCAGCGTGTGTGTGTGTGTGTGTGTACTCACTCGGCGATGTAGTAGGTGCGGTAGTGCGGGGCCCCGGGCTCGGCAGCGGCCCCCTCGGCCACGAGCCACAGCGCCAGCAGCAGCAGCGTGTGTGTGTGTGTGTACTCACTCGGCGATGTAGTAGGTGCGGTAGTGCGGGGCCCCGGGCTCGGCCGCGGCCCCCTCGGCCACGAGCCGCAGCGCCAGCAGCAGCAGCGTGTGTGTGTGTGTGTGTGTGTACTCACTCGGCGATGTAGTAGGTGCGGTAGTGCGGGGCCCCGGGCTCGGCAGCGGCCCCCTCGGCCACGAGCCGCAGCGCCAGCAGCAGCAGCGTGTGTGTGTGTGTGTGTACTCACTCGGCGATGTAGTAGGTGCGGTAGTGCGGGGCCCCGGGCTCGGCCGCGGCCCCCTCGGCCACGAGCCGCAGCGCCAGCAGCAGCAGCGTGTGTGTGTGTGTGTGTGTACTCACTCGGCGATGTAGTAGGTGCGGTAGTGCGGGGCCCCGGGCTCGGCCGCGGCCCCCTCGGCCACGAGCCGCAGCGCCAGCAGCAGCAGCGTGTGTGTGTGTGTGTGTACTCACTCGGCGATGTAGTAGGTGCGGTAGTGCGGGGCCCCGGGCTCGGCAGCGGCCCCCTCGGCCACGAGCCGCAGCGCCAGCAGCAGCAGCGTGTGTGTGTGTGTGTGTACTCACTCGGCGATGTAGTAGGTGCGGTAGTGCGGGGCCCCGGGCTCGGCCGCGGCCCCCTCGGCCACGAGCCGCAGCGCCAGCAGCAGCAGCGCGTCCCCGGGGTGCGGCGCGCGCGGCACGGCTCGCCGGAACAGCAGCGGCCGCTCCACTGCGGACGTGACCACAACAACACTACAGCACTCGCCACTGCACCGCCTGCCACTCACACTACTCTACTACCGGACGGTATCCAGGTACACCGCGCATATTATAGAAGGCTTATTAAGTGGTAAATTTCCCGGCGGTTAGTATTGTAGCGTCTGACTTGCCAAGAGTGGCAAGGGCGCTGCGACTCGATTGCTTCTTACTCACGAAATTATTATAAAGAGGGATGGGCAGATGTGAAATTAACATTATAACCGCTGTCGCCAAAAATATTTAGCCGTAACTATGTGATGACATTCCGGCGAACGATAGACGCTTCGAGAAGAATGATGCAATCGCGCGGAAAAGTTGTCGTCAGCAATGGAAAATTCCACACGCGACCCCTCTCACAGCGCAAGGCCCCGCAGACGCGCGAGGAAGCGGCGGCAGCTCCTCGCGCTCGATTATAGCATCCGAAGCCATGTCGTATCGGGCGGCTATATAAGGCGATACACACGTGTTATTCGTCAGTCTCACGACAGCTTGAGACTCCGTTGTAGTCGTGCAGCCCGGTCACTTCCAGGTCGCAGGCTTAGGAGGCTCAAGTTCCGCTCGCCCCCTATCTCTGGGGAGTCCTACGGCGCTGTTCTGGTGCTGTGTCTGGGGAGCTAACCCAGTCGCCGTTAGCTCTCCAGACAGATAGGGCAGATTCCCCGCTTTCGGGAGTCTTGCGGCCCGGCGAAACCCCGGCCGTGTTTGGTTCTCCAGAAGCTGGAGACAAGTCCTCCCCGTAACGTTCCTTCCCCGCATCTCGTGCAACAGTGCGGGCGATGTCGGTAGGCAATTGAAGGGGCGTGTACCGGTCACACCGTTCCCATCTCCCCCGTTCCCTCTCACTCGCGCGTGTGGTCCCGGGCCACGTCGTACGTAGATTAATTATAGATAGGTAATAGACAGTGAAATAATAGAGAGTAAGGGTAGTGTATTAATATGATTGTATTGTGTGATTAGATATAATAAGTGTATTGTGTAATCGGTCGTTTTCCTGGTCTCCCCGTAGATTTAAGAACCCATAAACGTAGATTTAGGCTCACTTAATGTCCACGGAGCCCCTGTCCAGCTGAGCTGAGCAACTCGGGTAGGCAACCCAGCCGACGGGAATCTCCGTCACATCTATACATATTCTCCCCTACCCACACTTAAAAACTTTTGAACTGATTGGTTGCCGATCATCAAGTCTAAAAGCTAATAAGTCAATTGTAACATACTTAAAGAAACCCTCAAATACCTTAAGATACGTCTTATTATACTTTAATCTTTAGGTGCATTTCCCTTTTAATCTTTAAGTTTTCCCTTTGTTAACGAGATGGTATAACTTCACATTTCAACATCAAAATTAACGTAACATTAGTTGGTTCCTCTCGTGTGGAATTAAATAAAATGAGTTTTGACTCCTTAATATATTTGAAAATATAAAATACTTTGAGATAATTTAGTACAGGAAATAAATCAGACCGCGGCCGTTATGTGGATATTTAACATTTGACAATGAGAGCGCGGGCGCACGTCCGACCGCTCTCGGGCGAGTGGTGCGGCGGAGGGGATAGACGTCTCCGCTGGTTGCGACCACTAGGGATGGGCCGCAACATTAGTAAAGAATATTTTTGCGTGACCAGAAATAGTAATCCTGGAACCGGAAATGAAATTTTTGATGTTTTTTTTTAGAGAATTGAGCTGTTTTCAGAGTGCTAAGTGTGAGTTTTTCTTTTTGCATTCGATCGTGAGCGTGCTTGGAGTTTACTAGGAATTGGTATGTGATTTGTACAGCGCCACCTAGTGGTAAACGTGAGAAACCAGTTTACCACTAAGTGGCGCTGTACAAATCACATACAAATTCCTAGTAAACTTTAAACGCGCTCACGATCGAATGCGAAAAGAAAAACTTACACTTAGCACTCAGGACCTATTTACGTAATTTGACATTTGTGCTGTCTGTTTGAACTGTAATATTCTAATTTATATTTGCAAACTTAATGTATGGTGGTTAAAATATTTGCTCGTTTAAGAAAATGGTGATGTACGCTTACCAAATACAAGAAAAAAAAAACAATTTTGCTGTGCATGCACTCCGTTTCCAGAGAATAAGTACTTAACTGTTTAAGGGGCAATTTATCCGCTTTAACAATAACCTTCCCGATGCTATGACATGTGTAAATACGAAACTATAAAAAGCGTATCATGAAATTTTAGATCGTTTAGAAGACAAGAAGCAGTTTTGATGCAAGTGTTTGAGCTCTAAGATATGTCGTTCCGGTTACATAATCGATTGGTTAAATATTTTTGAAGTAATGAAAAATATTTTTCGAAACTTTTAGGAAGTTGGAGTTTCGAGTCAATCTTGGGATTTTAGTATATTTTAGTGTGTAAGTAGTAGCAGTAGTAGTAGTAGTAGTGCACTGACTGGTGGGTAGTCCATTGTCGGGTGTGGCGAGGTGTGCGGCGTAGAGCGCGGCGGCGGCCGGCGTCTGCAGCAGCAGCAGGCGCGCGCGCGCCGCCACCCCGCGCAGCCACTGCGCCGGCGCGCCCGCGCTCGCGCGCGCCGTCTCCGCGCTGTACAGCTGCACCACCTGCAGCCCGGCGCCCTCCAGCAGCCGCGCCAGCGCACCGGCCAGCCGCACCAGCGGCGCGCAGTCCCGCGCGTGCACCAGCACCACCGTCCGCGCCGCGCCGCGAGCGCCCGCCGCGGGCCCGCACCTGCCCACAACACGCACCTCACTTACCGACTCCCCACCGACCACCGACACCGTCGCACCGGTAAAACTATACTGCGGTTATATATGCGGTAAACCTTTTTTTTGGTTGAATGTGACGAATGAAACGTGAGAAACCAGTTTACCACTAGGTGGCGCTGTACAAATCACATACAAATTTCAAATAAACTCCAAACGCGCTCACGATCGAATGCGAAATGAAAAACTCACACTTAACACTCAGATGTTGAACGAGACGTACTTTAATTCACAATCAGTTATGAATGTTTCATTCAATACTATAGCATCGGCGAACTACAACAGATTTGCATTACTTCCTCGACATTTATAGCTCTCTTCTTGTAAGCACACAGATTTCGTAGACTGTAGACGACACTTGCGAACGGCCGGCACCCGCCACTCGATCACTACGTCAGCTTTAGTCTCTGCCAGTACCCACGTACATACACCGACATTTACATTGTTATATATTTATTTATTGATAAGAGAAGCAACAGCTAATGCATTTAAAATAAAATCAATTCATACATACAATATTAAACCAATTACAGGTAGGTACTAATGTATAACAGCAGTATAAACCTATTGATTGTGAATTTAAATGTGTAATAACAAAATAAAAATATAAAGCTAAAAACTTAACTATAGCAGAAGAAACATAAAAAAATTCTGCACTTAATCGCCGCCCTACCAAAGCACAACTGCTATTAAATATATCTATATCATGTTTTTGCTGACTGTATTATAAGAATTGCTCGCTCGCAACATATTTTGACGATAATGTGTATTAACGAGAGGGAAGTGGATAGAAGGATTGTCCAGGCTGATAAGATAAATTATTTTCATTTTCTCTAACTAGATGGCAGCACACGTATTTTAAATCGCGGTATAATAGTTTTACTTTCTACTAATAAGTCTTGTAAGTACATTAATTTTGTGAGTATTATATTAGTTGTGAATGAGTGTTGTGTTTCAATTGTGGATCCCCGCGTAAGTAAACATTGGTGCCGAAACCCGGGAATGTAATAAAATTGGACTTTGGACCCTGAAACACTTGTAATAATTTCGCAAAATATTCTACGGACTTAGAATAATTTGCAAGTTTTGAATAACTTGGGACTTGTATTTTTTCAAGAACTTTGTCATCATGTCCAAGTGCAAAACTTTAATAGCTAATCAAGAAGAGATACTAAAGCTGCTTTCTAAGGCTCGGCTGAATTATTCTAAATCTCCGAAAGCAAGATTAAATGCTTCATATATTGAGACAAGAACTGAAACATTAGAATCATTATGGGTAAAATTTACCGAAAATCACATGAAAATTGTGGGAGTTACAGAGAAGGATGAGAAGGGTGAACTGTCTTATTTTACGGAGGATTTTTATGAACAAGTTGAGGAAATATATGTCGAGTATAGATCTAAACTGAAAGAAGATTTGAAGGAATATTCCAGTTCAACATCGTCTAACACACCATCAACACCTGGAACTGTGTCAAACTGTGAGGTCAGACTACCACAAATAAATTTGCCCAAATTTTCTGGTCGTTATGAAGAGTGGCAGTCTTTTCACGACATGTTTCTATCCCTGATACACAATAATATGAACATAAGTGCGGTGCAGAAATTACACTATTTAAAAAGTTGTCTTCATGGAGAAGCTGAGTATGTATTGAAGAATCTTTCTACTACGGAAACAAATTACAACGAAGCTTGGCTTCAGCTGATTAGGAGATATAATAACAAAAGATTTAATGCAAACGAGGTGCTCAAACGACTTTTTGCGCAAAAGGTTGTACATTCTGAATCAGCACATGCAATTAAGCAAATATTAGATACCACATCAGCCTGTCTTAAGTCGTTGGAAAATCTGCAAATTGACACTAGTTCTTGGGATGTTATTATTAACCATCTAGTGGTATCGAAGTTGGATCTAGAAACTCGCAAACTGTGGGAACTTCAATTAAGCCAGATAGATTCGGACGAAATGCCTTCCTGGGAACAACTTAAAAGATTTTTAGAAACACGGTTTCGAACAGTAGAGATGTTAGACAGTACCAAACAAATTTCACGTGTTAAATCTTTTCATGTATCATCAGAAAAAAGGTCTATTACTGTGTCTTGTGCAATGTGTAATGGTCAACACGCTATTTACAGCTGCAAGCAGTTTGTGAAATACACACCAAGAGAAAGATCGGAGTATGTACAAGGCAAAAGATTATGCTTTAATTGTCTTTCTCCAAGTCATGCGGTAAAAAATTGTCATCAATCAACAACATGCAAACGCTGTGGAAGACGTCACCATTCTCTTTTGCATGTTGATAGAGAGAAAGAAAATAAAGATGTTCAAGAATCCACAAAAGAGGAAGAAGCACCACCACTCACGACAACAATTCTTTCAAACTTTTCCAAGAAGTTCACACCCTGCGATGTACTACTCACTACTGCGGTGGTTAGGGCCAAATCAATCAACGGAATTTCACATTTTATTAGAGCTTTAATTGACCAAGGTTCACAGGCTTCCTTTATCACGGAGTCTACTGTACAGTTACTGAGACTAAAACGTATGCCAATAATTGTTTGGTGTCAGGAGTGGGGGATGGTCACACACGAGTTAAGTATATCGTATCATTAAGGATCGAATCACGCCATCACCCAGGTAAGTCAATCTTAGTAAATGCTTATGTTTTGAGTTCCTTGTCGTCAACGCTTCCGTCTAAAACAGCTCAATCATCTGATTGGCTGGAGTTGCAAAAATTGCCCTTGGCCGACCCCGAGTTTACATCACCGAGAAAAATTGATGTTTTACTCGGAGCAGAAGTATACGGAGAAATTATTAGGAGCGGTTTAATTAAACATCAATCAAAACAATTAGTTGCGCAAAACACAACTTTGGGGTGGATAGTTTCTGGTAAAGCATCTCAGAATTTAACTTCAGCAAAAAGAGTTATTAGTTTACATGCACAAGTCAAAGAAGACGAGTTATTAAAGAAATTCTGGGATTTGGAAAAAGAAATAGAAGTAGATGAAAGAATTTTAACTGAAAATGAGAAAAAATGTGAAGAGATTTTTGAAACAACAACTATGAGAGGTGAAGATGGCCGATTTATTGTAAGTTTGCCATTCAATTCTGACGATCCAGAATGTCAATATGGGCAGTCAGTGCAAATAGCTACTAAAAGATTCGTCTCCTTAGAGAAAAGATTTGTCAATAACACAACGTTCCAGGATGATTACGCGAAGGTTATTGAAGAATATAAAATTTTGAATCATATTAAACGTGTTCCATTAGATGACATAGATAATCCCAGAGCCGTCTACCTTCCACATCACGCTGTAGTACGGGAAGATAAAGACACTTCAAAGCTTCGCGTTGTATTTGACGCTTCTTGCAAGGGAGCAAATGGCGTATCCCTAAATGATAATTTACTCGTAGGTCCGAAATTGCAACAAGATTTGCAACAGCTATTGTTAAGATGGCGAAAACACCCAATTTGCATTATTGCAGATTTGGTAAAAATGTATCGACAAGTTCGTGTGAGTGACAAAGACATCAACTACCAAAGGATATTATGGAGAACCAAAGAAGGTTGTCCCATTGAGCATTACCAACTACTGACGTTGACATTCGGAACAGCTTGTGCACCGTATCTGGCAGTGAAGGTTTTACACAAACTGGCCGATGAGGAGCAACAGAACTTTTCAAGAGCATCTGTTATTACAAAACGGGATTTGTATATGGATGACCTTATGACAGGTTGCGAAAATGAGCGTGAGGCCGTTGGTATTTTTGAAGAATTAAATCAGATGATGAAGTTGGGTGGTTTTCAATTCCAAAAATGGAGTAGCAATTGCGATGCCTTGATGACGTATATGAGTGAGGATAAAAGGAGCCAGGATGATCCGGTGACAATAAAAATGGATGCTACAATTAAAATTCTAGGCCTCACTTGGAACAGAACAGAAGACACGTTTGAATATGTGGTTAAACTGCCTCCGATGCAGTTGCCTGTGACAAAACGCAGTGTTATCTCAGACATTGCTCGATTATTCGATCCTTTAGGTCTTGTTGCCCCGGTCATCACCACGGCCAAGGTTTTTATCCAAAAACTTTGGCTATCAGGCATTCAGTGGGATGATGAGCTTCCTCAACCCCTTTTAAGGGAATGGTACTCTTATCGTGAGGAGTTATTTGACCTTATGGCCTTTCGTATCCCCAGATGGATTGGAAGTCGAAATTCTGACAAGGTCATGGAGTTACAAGGTTTTTGTGACGCCTCAAGCTTAGCATATGCCGCAGTGGTGTATGTACGTGTGGTTGACAATGAGGGTCATATACACGTAAACCTAGTAACTTCCAAAAGTAAGGTCGCCCCTGTGAAACAAGTGTCTATACCACGTTTAGAATTGTGTGGTGCTGTGCTATTAGCAAAACTTCTTAAGGAGGTTTCAAGGCTATTAGAAGTACCTAAACAAAACGTTCATGCATGGACGGATTCAACTGTTGTTTTGTCATGGTTAAGCAAACACCCCAGCAAATGGAAAACTTTCGTTGCGAATAGGGTGTCTGAAATACTTACAATCATGGACAACAGTCAATGGTCACATGTAAGATCTGAAGAAAATCCAGCTGACAGCGCCTCTAGAGGTGTCCGGCCAGGTGAAATAGTCAACTTAAACCTATGGAAAAAGGGGCCAGAATGGCTCAAAGACAAAATTATTACATATAAAAAATCTCACACGGACACTAACTTGGAAGAAAAAACAAATGTGAGTAAAACAGTGTGTTTTATAGCAGAAGTAGCAGAAGAAAGTGAATCCGATATTATAACGAGATTTTCATCATTATCTACTATGCTCAGAGTTTTGTCCTACTGTAGAAGAATTTTGAAATTAAAAATGCCTAAAGATAAACGTCCTCCAATATCAAATATTATAACGTTTAAGGAAATTAAAGAAACTTTAAACAAGATTATTAAAAAAGTTCAGTTTAACCATTATAAAAAAGAGTTACATAACTTACAGACGCATGGGCATGTATTGAAAACGAGTTCACTTCATACTCTTTATCCCATTTTGGATGTTAATGGAATAATCAGAGTAGGTGGTCGTATTCAACGAGCAGAAGTGACCTACAATCAGATACGTCCAATAATATTACCCGATAAAAGTCATTTTACTGGTCTAATAATATTGGATTCTCACATGAAGACCATGCATGGCGGCCCGCAGATAATGATGAACTACTTAAGACAACAATATTTTATAATTAGAGCTAGACAATCAGTTAAAAAGTGTTATAGGAATTGTGTTACATGCAAACGATATACATCTGCAAATAAAACACAACTTATGGGACAAATTCCGGAAGTGAGACTAAAGCCTAGTAAACCGTTTAAGTCAACAGGGGTCGATTACGCTGGTCCGATAAATATAAGATTTTCTCCTGGCAGAGGTTCCAAAGCGTATAAGGGCTATATATGTTTATTTGTCTGTATGGTTACTCGCGCAATACATATAGAAGCTGTTTCTGATCTAACAACTAAAGGGTTTATTGCCGCGTTCAGGCGCTTCACGTCCAGACGAGGTTATTGTAGCGACCTATACAGTGACAACGGCACTAACTTCGTAGGATCTAACAAAAAGCTATTTGACATGCTAAAAAGGGCTGAGGCCGGGTGGCCCAACGAAATTGTGAACGCACTTACTTTTGAATCAACGAAATGGCACTTCATACCTCCCCATGCACCTAATTTTGGTGGGTTGTGGGAGGCTGGGGTCCGCAGTGTAAAAAGCCATCTGAGAAAAGTGATAGGTGATAGCACTCTTACCTTCGAAGAGATGTCAACAGTCTTAACACAAATTGAGGCGTGCCTAAATTCGCGACCGCTGTCGGTTTTAAGTGATGATCCATGTGACCCCCTACCATTGACACCAGGGCATTTTTTGGTTGGTGAACCGCTTATTAATATTGTAGATGAGAACTATTGTAATCAAAATATCAATGGATTAGATAGATGGAAACTTTGTCAAAAAATGGTGTCTAATTTTTGGAACAGGTGGTCAAAAGAATATTTGATGAATTTAAGCCAACGTTATAAGTGGAAAAATAAAATTGATGAACCAAATGTTAATGATATAGTCGTAGTAAGGGAGGATAATGTTCCACCAGCCAAATGGATATTAGGCAGAATAATAGATAAACATCCAGGTCCTGATAACATAACTAGAGTTGTGACAATAAAGAGTAAAAATGGAGTTTTGAAACGCCCATGCAGTAAGGTAGTTGTTATAACAAAATGAGTTTCTAGTGACTTACTAAAATTGACAGTAGATTTAATATTGCCATGGTGGGCGGTAAATTAAACAGGGAGTACTTTAGATATTACATACAAAATATATTATTTATTATTCTTGGCCTTGCATAAGTGAAGTTTTACTCCAGTAGTGTGAACATTATTCTTTTCTTAATTATTTGCGTAGTTAATAATTTTTATTTTATATATAGGTATAAAATTAAATGTTGTGTTGCCATCACATATTTGTATACTTGCTACAGTTCTTTAAGCCTTATATTCAAGGTGACTTTAAGGACAAGTCCTTGGTGGGCGGAATGTCCAGGCTGATAAGATAAATTATTTTCATTTTCTCTAACTAGATGGCAGCACACGTATTTTAAATCGCGGTATAATAGTTTTACTTTCTACTAATAAGTCTTGTAAGTACATTAATTTTGTGAGTATTATATTAGTTGTGAGTGAGTGTTGTGTTTCAATTGTGGATCCCCGCGTAAGTAAACAGGATAATATCTCGTTTTATTAGACGGGCTATAAAGTGAGATGCAATTAGTAAGCTCGCAACATTTAACTTTACCTGAAGTTAGTTTGAATAAGATACTCGTAGAAATATTGACAATATTTTGCCTAATTGAGAGGAAGAAAGTGAAATCGTTTACATAGTTTGGTATAATTACTTGGTTTATATAGAATCCCTGTGCGAAAGCAAAGATACCTTATAAATTTCATCTGAACTCTTTCAATTCGTTCGGTATAACAGTCATATCAAGGGTTCCAGATTAGGTAGCAAAATCTAATATACTACGCACGAATGTACAATATTGAATTTTTAGTCTCAATATTCTTAAAGTTTGACGAGTTTCTCATTACAAATCCTAGCGCTTTTGAAGTTTTGACAAAAATTGCATCAATATGTTTGTCAAATACAAGTTTCGAATCGTGTAATACACCAAAATCCTTGACCAAACTAGATTTTTTTTTAATTCCTATCTTTTAATATGTAAATGGATGGAAAAGATATTTCTGCGACTAAAAGATACTACAGAACATTTGTCCGGGTTTTAAGTCTAGACTGAAAAGATCTGATGTAAATTACAAGCATCATTTGCATTACCAATCTTGTTAAACAATTTAATGTCATCAGCAAAACAGAGAATTAGGGAATGTAAGCAGCAGTTAGAAATATAATTAATAAAAATAAGAAACAACAGTAGGTCAAGTAAAGAGTCTAATATGTCACAATGTCATTCTTTCTACACACATAATATACCAAACAATGGATCACGAAAGTACCCAATCCGCTTTGGATATGTCGCGTACAAAAGAAGAAATATTTGTTAATATCAACAAATCTCATTTCTTCGTGAGAATACGTAGGCCACACTATAAGTTTTGCGTAACTTAAAAAACAACATGTTATAACCAAAATATTAAGTTTATTGCTTTTCAAAATAATCTCCTTTACATATTAAACATTTTTTCATGCGATCGAACAATTTTTTAAAACAGGAGGACCACAGATCTGAGCCTCAAGCACGAACTTTAAGCGTTTTCGTATCGTTAACGTATCGAGGGCTCGATACGTTAACGGAGTATGACGATAGTAGGAAGCACGAAGCACCTTCTATCGACTCTCGAGACCTCGATACGATTACGTTAGTGACGTCATCCTAACGTAAGCAGGGAGGTGATAGTTTCGTTCAAAAACTTAATCGTATATTACCAGTTTCATTATATTCCATATAGAAATATATTTATCGATAACTTAAATCATACCTAATTTAAGCATAACACAGGTCAACAAAAAAATTTTTTTTTTCTGAGTCTGTTATTTAGTGACCATTTTCTGATTATATACATCGAATAGTAAACAGAAACGCTATTAACAATCAATAAACTTTGCTTTTGTACTTTGGGGCCTCATACAAGAAAGTTTTGATTTTCACAAAGGAAATACCAATACTATTCATTTTCTAAAGCTTTTTTGTATTCTTTTTTGTATTTTTGTGTTTAGTTATGCCGTATTTTATAATTAAATTAATAAAAATGTATAATTGATAACTTGTTTTCCTTTTAAATATAATTGAAATTTAAAAATAGAGCTTTTCCATAAAATTTGAATTTTCGTGCTGGTAGCTACAAAAGCAAACTTTATTAGATAAAAATATTTTTTCATTCTTTAGTTAGGCATAAGTAATCAGAATCAGAGGTACAGAACTCAGACTCAAAATTCATGTTGACCTGTGTAATTAATAAAATACACAAAAATAAAGAAATGCATTCTCTACTCTAAGAAAAATCAAATTTATTTTGACGAAACCGTTCTAACAACGATCTTATGTTGTTCTACGGTTTTTGAACGAGACGACCGCTTGGCGCTTGATGTATACGATGCCAAATAAAGACAAAGTCAAGTTTGTTTACAATCTTACGGGCTCTCGAAAATATTACATTTAAATTTTTTCCTCGCATTAAATATAAATAAAATGAAAACTAGACTAGCTTTATGTAGTACACAACTATGGTGAAGTTCATGGAAAAGTACGTCCTGGAAGTTTTATGTAACTTATTTATTATATGCAGTTTTTTGTTTCGTGATGTAAAGTGAAGATTGGATCCTTTCTTCCAGAAATAAGATTCCTCTAAGGAAATAAGCTCTAGAGTCATCCTGGAACTCAGTCTCAATGAAGTTTTTCGCCGGAGTTGCTCACAGAGAAATGTCCTCGAATTATCTCATAGGTAATCCGTGGGTTTTCTTCAATTAACCGCTTAACAGTAGCCTCATTATTTTCGTTGACGGCAGTTGAAGGCCGCCCTTCACGAAATTCGTCATGTAAAGAAACTCAATCTCTCTCAAATTCAGCAAACCATCGCCTCACGGTGCTCAAACAAGGTGCTTCTCTCCCTAAAGCATTTTGAAGACGAGCGGCACAGTCTTGCGGAGAAAAAGAACTTTCAAAATCATAAAAAATCATCGCTCTAAAATCTTTTCGACTTAATTCCATTTTCGTTGCGTACGTAGAACTTTGATGTGTGATAAAAACAATTGACAAATCATTTCCCGCCAATTGTTTTTTTTATTACTAAGAAGGTTGCAACGTTTTAAAAATATAACATTCGAAATTCAAATAGTTCCGATTAGCTAGAAGTGCAAAACTTTTAGTGTGCCCCATGTATGCCACAACTTATGTTGTTATAATTAGATCGACTTTTGATGAATGAAAATAAAATCGTGTATGTAGCTATATTAACAGCAGTAGACAAACAGTGGTAATGTCTTCAGTAACAAGGAAACGAATCTAAATAAAATTCTCACGTTGTTTATGCTAAGCAAACTATACACGCTCTTTCATCTATGTCAGCGGTATACCTTCCATTTTTGCAAAAAGCATATTCAACATATACAAACTCACAAAACACAATATTCACATCCGTTCTGGTTACTTCCCTTTCTAATACTGGTGTACCTTGGTTTTCTTGGCATTCCTTTGTAAACCCACATTCTTACAATCAACTTTCATAACCGTGATCAGTGTTTGTGGCATGGGTGAAGCCCAAAAGCAGCGGACTCTGCACAATTCAAGCGCAGTTCATGACTAAATAACCCATCCGCATTTTCGCAGTTATCGATCTCAAACTTTATACCCTTATCCAGATACAAGATAAAGAAGCGAGCTTATAGCGCACAATCCAGCTAGACATATATGTCTAGCTGGGTTGTGAGCAGCTCAATATAATCCAATACAATATCCCTATATATTAGGCGAATCGCCGGTATTTGCTGGTTAGAGATCTAGGGGTTATATTTACTCCGGATATGAGATTTCCGTTGCATATCACAGAAACTTGTAAGACTCCTAGGAAGACTTTAGGGTGGGTATTACGGCAGTCACCAGAACTCAGGGATCCAGGCATAAAAAAAATACCACCTATATAACGCGTATGTACGAATTATATTGGGGTATAGTGCAATAGACTGGAGGCCAAGAGAAACTAGTTATGTGCTTATGGTAGAAAGGTGTAAAGACTATTGTTGCGCTGTTATAGGGGATACAATGTACGTATAAGTCGCCTGTCCTGTTTCTCTTTGGCCAGAACAAACATTTAATATAATAATCCAGTTTCGTGTGCCTATTGCTCGCTCAGTTGAAAGCGAAGTGGATATTTTTCACCCTAAAATGCGGATAGTAAAAAAATGTGCCATAAAACACTTGAACGGTCATCATAAAACAATTGATTACTTCACACGTGTATGATTTGGAATTTATATTTTCTGTAATGCGCATGATGTGTTTGTATAAATAAATAAATGAAATAAATAATTAGTCATTATTATTGACTTTAAATTAGGGCAATGTGTTGTCGTCCAGTTGACATACAGAGTTTATGCATACACAGCACTAAGCATAATCCCATAATCTGGTAGTGGCCCAAAGTTTTTTGGCACATCTCTATCAAATCCTTTCTCCAAATCTACAACATCGCAAAATACTTTCCGACCAACACCCCCCCCCCCCCCCTTTGCCTACCTCAAGATTCCGAATTTCTCTTAAGCATCGTGTTACCATACAATAACCACAAAAAAAGAAGATCTATCATAAGACTTTGGGTTAAAATTGGATAAATATAAAGGCAGAAGTTGTCAGGCGCCCATTTAATCCAAGCGTTCCTCATAGACAAACAGCTAGACTCGTTGATATTTAAACCCCAGGCATTGCAGCGATACAGCGTTGATTTACTCGCTGGTCGATTAGGTACTGAGAAGCGTTACATTTGGTCATACAATTACAATTTTAATATTTTTCATATCTTAATCTATAATTTGCTCGAACATATAGCATTAATCTTGCTAAATAGATATAAGATAGTAGTATCCACATTGCCCGTTTTCTTAATAATAAATTAATATCTAGCGTAAATTCACAAATACTTTGCTCAGACGACATTTTTCTCCTTCAACAATTTTTTAAAATTTTGTTCATACAATGGTGTGGAATCCGTAGATTCGGCGATTTTCCAAATTTATTACTCACAAAAAATATTGCAATTAGATCAGATCAACTTATTTTAAAGCAAAAAGTAAATTTAAATAGAGCTCAATTCATAAGTACAGTGCAGTTAAATAATTCTAATCTCTTCTTCTAATCTAATGAAAAATCAAAATTGTCGAGGGGTCTCGTATCGCGTACCACCTCCCACATCAAAATTTCTAACAAAATTTAACTATTTTTGTTGTTGACAGTGTCCTCGAGCTCATTTCTTTTTCTAATGGCGTTCGGCAAGTGGTTTCAGTTTAAGAGAAAAAAATGTTATTGTCTGTTTTTGATAAAAAAGAGATGTTCTAAAAATGTATGAGGCGTGTGCCAGCACTATGTACACTATATGTAAATATAGCTACATCTATATCTATACATATAATAAAATCGTAGAAAAGTCAAAACTGTACATTGAATATTTTTTTAAAAGAATACTTGGGGCATGATCTACAATCTATATCGGAGCCAAAAATATAGTTTTTAGAATTTTTGTCTGTTTGTCTGTATGTATGTCCGGGGTAAACTCGTAAAGTGCTACATGGATTTACTTCAAATTTTGCATGAATATTACTAACAGGTCGGGTCAACATATAGGCTACATATTATCACGCTATCACCTACAGGGGAGGAATAGTGCGGAGTAAACGAAGTCCGCGCGGACAAAGTCGCAGCTAGTAATAAATATAGTAACCGTTTCCATTCTTAATTGTATCTTATTATTAAGTTCGTTTCAATGTAAAAGAGAATGCCAACGTGTATAATATAGACGTGGTCCCCCACATCATTTAATTGGCGGCCAACTGTTCTAGAGTACTCATTGCAAAAAATCTTAAGTGTAGATTCTGCTGCAATATCAATCATTCTATAAAAGTCCCGTTGAGAACGAAAAACTAAATTTTAAATGTCCATCTAGTTGACATTTTACAAATATGCTACAGATAAATACTTAAGTGTAAGTGTTTGTATCACTAATTTTAACTGATGTTTTGTTTTCTTTTTCAATTTTAATCGTCTACGTCAATAACAAATTGTAGCAAATGATTTTAGTTGTATGTACCTACCTAGTTTGAATTTTTCGAGCAACAATAGCAATATATAATGTCCTTCCAAAATAATTGAACAAATTTTAACAGTGTTTGGTACGCCTAACCTAACATAGTTGACCAAAAAGCAACTTGATTCAAAGAACTATTTTATTTTTTTATATTTAAGGATTTTTATATTGGTTTTTATTCTATTGGACATAAAATCATCCACTGCTTACGTTAAAGCAATATGTTTTTGCGAACGTGGTATAAGATCGATGCGACGTCTGTAACGGCCGATATCTAGACTAATAATGGGTTATGGTGGACGTGTGTATTAAATGTCATTAATTGCTCAGACATAAACAAGTGAATGATTTTATACTGAATGAAACGAAACCCATTGTGAATTATACTTAAAAAATAAAAAAAATTGTATGTCGAATTAAGTTGTTTTTTTTTGGCTAAATGTGTTCAGTTACGCCTACCAAACACTGTGTTAAAATTTGTTCAACTATTTTGGGAGGACCTCATACATATAATACACGTAATTTTACAAAAAATACTAATTCTGATTATTTTCCATAAAAAATCAAGCATACTTAAAATAAATCTGGGATGGGAAGAAGAAATTAGCTGTAAACATCACAACATTATCATCAAACTCAAAACAAATCAAATGTAAACGTTAGACTTAAGCAATGCGTAGTTTGCTTCTATTCAAAGCAGAATCTAGGGAATCTCCGATATCTAATCGATTTATTACAGAATCAGTTCTCAAAATTAAATCGATACAATCACCGATATAAAAACTGAGTTATTTACATTTAAATTCTTCATTATAATAAGTTAAATACAATTACATAACATGACATAATAACATTAATTTATTTTTCGTATTCCTAATTAAACCGGCGAAGAACCAGTGAGGCCCGATCGAGCTGCGCCGTTATTTTGTAAAGTTCGGTTGACAACTAATAGGCCCGATCGAGCCGCGGTCCTATTCGATTATGAATCTTCAAATCTAATAATACAGACTATTTCAATATGAAGAATTTGTGTGGCTTACGCTCTTTGGTATTACCACTTAATCATTAATTCAAAATATTCAAATCGTCTATGATTATTTAGTCTGTAAAATGGTTTCATTTTAGCGCTAAAAGTAATTAGCGAACGCGTGTGTCTAACGACGGTAATTTGGTAGGCAAAAATTTCCAGAGCCTCGGTCATCGCCGTAGATTGGCTAGTCTTTTTTTTTTACAGAAGAGGGTCAAACAAACAGGAGGCTCACCTGGATGGTAAGTGATCACCGCCGCCCATAGACAACTACACTACCAGGAGTCTTGTAATTGCGTTGCTGGCCTTTTAAGAATAAGTAAGCTCTTTCTTGAAGGTCCCTAAGTCGTATCCGTTCGGTACAATTTCTGCCGATAGCTCGTTCCACATACGAGTAGTGCGGGGCAAAAAATGCCTCGAGAATCGCACGGTTGTGGACTTCCAGACATCGAGATGGTGAGGATGAAACTTAGAATTTTGTCGCGATGTCCGATGGTGAAATTCGGCGGCAGGAATTAATCCAAACAGTTCCTCGGAACATTCCCCATGATACAGCCGATAAAAGATGCAGAGTGATACCACATCTCTACGTAACGCCAAAGAATCAAGCCGATTTGAAATAGTCTCGTCATCGACGATTCGAGCCGCCCTACGTTGAATGCGATCAAAAGGAAGGAGCTGGTACTGAGGAGCCCGCGCCCATAAATGAGATCAGTACTCCATATGAGGCCGGATTTGCGCCTTATAAAGCAGTAAACGATGGGCCGGTGTGTAGTACTGCCTAGCCCTGCAGTGAACTCCTAGCTTTTTAGAGGCTAATTTAGCCTTGCATTCCTAGTGACCTCGGAACTGAACGTTGCTCGATATGTCGACTCAAAGTATTCCAGTACTGGCTGAGGCTTTCAGAGAAGTACTTTCAAAACGAGGAGATACGGTGAAGGGTGATTTTCAGCGGAAACGCGCAGACTTGTGTCTTATTGGGGTTATAATGGACCAGATTTAATCGACCCCACTCCAAAGCTACGAAAAGTTGTTCTTTAATTTCTGACATAAGTTTGTTCCGGCACTGGTTGACGTGTTCCCGAGAAATTAAAATACAGAAGAAACAGCGTAGGCGATAGCGCACAGCCTTGAGGAAAACCAGCATTGACGAGTTTAAGGTCAAAGCATGCGCCATCAAAAACGACCATGATAATCCGATCCGTCAAAAAACTGCTGATCCACTTGCACAATTTCCCAAGTAGCCCATAGGATTGGAGCTTGGAGAGAAGTGCCTTGTGCCATACCCGATCGAAGGCCTTCGCTATGTCCAAACTAACTGCCAATGCCTCTCCCTTATTCTCCACTGCCTGCGCCCACCGATGAGTTAAGTAAACCAGAAGATCACTAGCTGAGCGTCCGCCACGAAAACCGTACTGACGGTCACTAATCAGCTAGTGCCGCTCTAGATACCTTAAAAGCTGGCAGTTGATAGTAGACTCCACTATTTTGGAGAATAAGGAGGTTATCGCTATAGGCCGATAGTTGGACGGGACCAAGCGATTATTTTTTTTAGGGACTGGGTGCACTAAAGCGGTTTTCCAAGTTTTGGGTACGATGCCATATGAGCAGGAGAGCCGGAATAAACGCGTTAAGACCGGTACCAACTCTGGAGCACACATGCTGATCACGATAGGAGTTTTTTTTTGACGTGACAACGTCTTATAATTCGATAGAGCTGGCTGCACGCACGAAAAAACATGACTCATGCGGCGTTACCTCGCTCTGAGGCGTTCCGTTTAAGGCTTGGAGTACAAGCGAGAGCTTAAGACGTTGTCACGTTCAACTATCGTCTGTAAACCAACTTTACAGACAACCGATTTTTTTTTAATGTTAATTAGATAGGCAAACTGGCAGACGTGCCACCTGATGGTAAGTGGTCTACGTCGCCAATGATCAAAAATGGGATAACTGGGCTGGAACTAACTCAGGTATTCCATTCATGTGTTGCCTATCCTGAGACATAAGATGTTAAGTCTCGGTGCCAGTAATGTCACTGCCTGTCTTGCCCTTCTCTCCGAAACACAGCAAAGCTGTTTCACGGGTGAAATAGGCAAGATGTTGGTACCCATGCAGCCGGGAGCGCGGCACAGCGCATCCCTCCCACCGGTAAATGCCATCCGACCCACTCGACTTGTGGACGTCCAAGGAAATAAGTGCCTTGCGCACTGCAATTTGCAGGAACTTTACCTCCGGCATGGAAGTGTTACGCAGCGGGATAGTAGGTGGTGCATTCCTTTGGTCGTCCAGAGTCGAGTTGAGTGCAAAGAGTAAACCCAAAAGATAAGCCTTCTCTTTTGCAGAATGGGCCAGAGAGCCATCATCTTTGTGCAACGGTGGAAAGGAAGGCAGACAGATATTCCCTTGGACAGCTTTGGCTAGAGACCAGAATGCGCGGGTCCCCGAAGGAAGGCGAACCAGCCTCCCACCAATTCTGCCAATATGCTCCTATTTTGCCTTAGCTATGATTCTTTTAAAAGACCTGAAGGCATCATTGTACTCCTTTCTAAATATGCTGGTGTTTACATCCTGTGATGCCGACGCCGTGGCCCAGGCCTGGTAGCATTCCTGCTTTCGGTGAGAAGCCGTTTTGCATTGGCAACCAAACCAAGGCTGAGACTTGCCACCAACGGGTACAGCAGAAAACGGAATGAAAAGTTCCATTCCCAGCAGCACATCAGCAACGCAGTCGGCAACGACATCTGTATCTTTCAGCGAGAAGCACACACGCCCCCATGGGTAGAATGCAAAAAAGGATCGCATCCCGTCCCAATCTGCTGACCTGTAGTTCCAAACGCGGCGACAGTCTATCGGTCTTTTATCGGATACACTTTGGAGAGTGCGCTGCGGACTTGCACGACTTAATTCCACCATCCCCGTTTTTCTATCGATCGTCGAGGCGCACAGATACTAGGCATTGCTATATGGTGGACGTTCCACGTACCCGGACAAAGCGGTTCGACTCGACATTCTTGATCCGAACAGCAAGGGACTGGAATAAGCTTCCTGAGTTTAGTTCCCCGACGGGTACAATCAGGGGATCTTCAAGAAAAGAGTGAACAGGTACCTTCTAGGGAGGCGCGTTCCATCTTAGGCCGCATCTAAGCTTACTGTAACGAGGGCGCGATAGAACACGCTCACGCTTATCGCGCACAAACACCATCGGTACCTTATCGCAACATCGTTATCAGATTTCATCACGCAGCATACACGTGAATCTCTACTATATAAGATTAATGTAAACCCAGTTAAATTACAGTTAATAAAACACATTTATCAACCAATGTGTGACTGTCATTTAGTTAACGTAATATTGGTGACCACCGACCAGTGAACCCGCAATAAGGAAGATGAACACCCCAGCGCTAACTTCATGCAGAAGCCCTACATCAACAGCAAGTTCGGTAGCATCCATGGAAATCGCAGCGGTATCCACGACGACAAGAATACAGATTTTTAGAGAGATGAGGAAAGGACGAAATATTATAATTAAGCGATATTATTACAAATCCACCAGAAACTAATAAATACAACAGGCTAAACGAGATTGCGACCATTTCAAAACAAAAACACAGAATATAGCACAATGACTGAAATATCTGCGCAATTAGCAAAAATGCGCTTAATCGAAAGGAAAAGCAACCGGCAAATTTTATGCTAAATCTAGGTCATGTTCGCATAGAATGCTACATCGACAAGGTTATTCTAATAATAACTTATGTTATTATCAGAACAAATTTTAAGGTCAGGCATTGAAGCGCGTCCAACCCTGTTCCTGGAAGAAATCGGGGAACGACAATTAGCGCAGACAAAGGCGGTAATCTACGCTACGCCCGCCTTACCGTAACCGACGCCACAGCACGCTACCACCTTCTGACCATCAGAACCTCCTGATACCCCTTTCTGCTTCCAACAGCATCAGCCAGTTTCACAAACTACGCCTCATCTACGCTATCCCGAATCCAATTCGAACCGCCAACGTTTGCTGGATCTCCATGCAGCAACTATGTCCCGCTCGTTCCGACTTATTGCGAACCACAGCGGAGCGCACTCGTCTCGACTCACCGAGGACCGCGCATATTCTGCTCGTCCTGACTCACCAAGGACCGCGCATATTCTGCTCGTCCCGACTCACCGAGGACCGCGCATATTCTGCTCGTCCCGACTCACCGAGGACCGAACCTATTATAATAATAGACCATCTGTCATTCTGCCAGGCAGCGAGTAAAAGGCGATCGTTTGGTTCTGACTGATCACTAGGTGGTAGAGTTGCGCAACGTTTCGACCGAGTATATGGTACCACCGCCTTACGCAATATTGTCTATGTTTGTCATCGTAGTGTTCCGTTTGTGAGGGTAAGGTAACCGGTAGACTTATGCATGTGGCATTGCTATCCCGCCACACGGATTACGTATCGTTAACATATTATATGAATCAGTTGCGAATGGTGGAAATCTGAAAAAGGGAAGACAGAGCACTAATTTCTTATCCCATTACTGATGTTTCTTTGGTAAGCAAATCACCGTTACCCTTTACCATATACGTATTACTAGCTGCACCATGCAGTACACTGCATTGCAAAAGTTTTTAGTGAACTCCACAGGAAAAAATGAAAAGTGTCCTATGTGCTATACTATGTCATGTACCTATGTGCCAAATTTACTAAAATCGGTCCAACCCTTTAGGCGTGATTGAGAAACAAACATCCAAACTTTCATATCTATAACTAGCTGAATCCTACAGGAACAACATATTTTTGTTATTCAAAGAGTTTCCTCAATGAACATATTTAAATCTAGGATACATGATTAATGTTAAATGTACAAAATAACTCTTAAATTATTTTTAGTTATACTATTTGTAGGTATTTATTTTCTCTCTACTATTTATATCATTATTGTATTCGAAGATAGTATAACTTATCGAATTTAAATAAAATAAATAAGTACAAACTATTGAATAGCACTATTTTGCGTCAGCTTGGACTCGTCATCCGAGTCCGATAGCCTTGCGACCCCGGAATCTTTACTCTTTCATATTATTACAAATATTAGCTTATTAATAAATTATTTAATTTTCCTTATTTATCTAAATAATGTTTAGAGGAAATACGTTCCGAATGGTATTTTAAACTTTCCGGTATGTGTATAGTATGAGGAAGTTACTGCTTTCGTGTGACTGTTAACGGCTAAACAGAAAAAGCGCAGTTGATGGCATTCGATTGGAGTCCGTCAACCTTAGATTTCTTAAAAATCTGCACCGATTCGACACAGCAGATTTGAAGATTTTGAGAAATTTTGAAAAAATTTCGGCACCACTTTCAGATTAATATTTAATGTATCGATTGATTACACAATTTAATTGTTTTCTTTAAAAAACTGCGTCCGATGCCGCAAGTTGCATCACAAGCGATTTATCTGTTGAGTAAATATAGTTGGCGAAAAAATAAATGTTGTTTTGAGGTAACTTCAAGATAGACCGCCTCATTAGCCGAGTAGTTAGCGACGTAACCACGAATTGATATGGCTCGGGTTCGATTCTCGACAAGGACAAACATTTGTGTGATGAGAATAGATGTTTGTATTTCTGGGTTTGGCTGTTTATTATGTATGTGGCAGTATTTATATATGTACATATTACTTTTATAAAACTTTTTTGCTGTATATATTTCTTAAGTCCAGTGCCGTAAGGTGGCTGGTGTTCTAAGAGTTAGCTAACACGACATTTTAGACTATGTTCAAAAGCGTTTCATTTCCCGGAAATGATATTCGTTACATCCGTAAGTAGCTTAACATTTCTTGTTTAATCATTCAATTATCTTGTAAAAGTATTAGAACTAAAATAGATCCATTAGGAAAGAAAAATGTATGAATTTAGCAAACAGCGTGTTGTTCCGCGCACTATTTTTTATTTGATAGGTATGTTGTATTGGTTAGTCAACGTTGATCCTGACCAAATTACTCGCGTAATATACAATGAAGATATATATCTGGTATTATCTTCTAGCACAAATGGGAGGTTTAACGAAGTGACGGTTTACTTCACATGTATTTATAATGCGTATATAATATACCCATATAAAATATGACGACATTTTCTACATTCTAAGTTTGGCTTAGAAGTTTATACAACAAAGTCCTCCGTGTTGGTCCAGTTCTATTAGTATGCTATGCGATACGTGTAGTACCCATTTAATGCAAGCGTTTGTCAATGGCGTCGTGTATTGTTTTAAATATAGAATTGATGTACGCTAATATTTTGCTCTAATACCATTGCTACTCAGATAACATACACTATCAATATTTTTAATCAAATTAAATTGTTATACATGGGGCACACTAAAAGTTTCGCACTTCTAGCTAATCGGAACTATTTGACTTTCGAATGTTATATTTTTAAAACGTTGCAACCTTCTTAGTAATAAAAAAAACAATTGGCGGGAAATTATTTGTCAATTTTTTTTTATCACACATCAAATTACTACGTACGCAACGAAAATTGAATTAAGTCGAAAAGATTTCAGAGCGAGGATTTTTTATGATTTTAAAAGTTCTCTTTCTCCGCAAGACTGTGCCGCTCGTCTTCAAAATACTTTTGGGAGAAAAGCACCTTATTTGAGGACCGTGAGGCGTTTGTTTGCTGAATTTGAGAGAGGTCGAGTTTCTTTACATGACGAATTTCGTGAAGGGCGGCCTTCAACTGCCATCAACGAAAATAATGTGGCTACTGTTAAGCGGTTAATTGAAAAAACCCCTGGATTACCTATGAGATAATTCGAGGACTATTGGGGATTGGTATGAGAAACCTTTTTTGTCTTGGAAACCCGAGAAACCTGAAAACCAGAAAATTTTACACGAAGAATTGAAAGTTCGGAAATTTTGCTGTCGTTGGATCTCTCATGAACTGACAGCGAAGGAGAAGCGACCATTCCACGCGAGCCCGCTTCTGTTCACAGATGCTACTGAAGTACGACTACGAACATTCTAATGCTGTTTATGACATTGTCACAGGAGACGAAACGTAGATTTATTGTTTTGAACCCGAAAAAACAGCAACCTTGTGAATGGGTGTTTGAAAATGAGAACAGACCAACAAAAGTGAGACAGGCGAGAAACGTTGGTAAAAAAATGATCGCGTTTTTTTTCTCAGTTACGGGTCCCATCTGTACAATTCCACTTGAAAATCAAGAGTATTATTGCCGAGTGGTATTTTATCATTTGTTTACCCAGGGTGTTAGAAAAAGTTTGCAAAAGACTACCCAAAAGCCGCATTCTTCTACACCATGATAACGCTTCTTCACACACGGCCAACAAAACAAAGTCATTTTTAGCTTCCGAAAAAGTACATCTCGTCACTCATCCCGCGCATAGCCCTGGCCTAGCACCCTGTGATTTTAAAATCAAAGATTTGATGAGAGGTTTTACTTTTACCAACTCCGAAGAGGCAGTGATAGCGTACAATCAGCACGTAGAAAACATGCCTTCAGATCTGTGGTCCTCCTGTTTTAAAAAAGGTTCCACCGCATAAAAAAATGTTTAAAACGTAAAGGAGATTATTTTGAAAAGTAATAAACATAATCGTATAAGATGGAAGTTATTGAAATTTTAACTTTTAATGCAATTGCGTGAGTGTGTGTGTGTGTGTGTGTGTGTGTGTGTGTGTGTGTGTTTGTGTGTGTGTGTGTGTGTGTGTGTGTGTGTGTGTGTGTCGCTCACCCGTCTCGCCGCAGCCAGTGTTTGAGCACGTTCCCGCGGCGGCGGCGGCGCGCGGCGGCGCCGGCGGCGGCGGCTGCGGCGGCGGCGGCGGCCAGCACGGCGCCGGCGACTGCCAGCGTCACCGGCCAGCGCCACCCGCCCGGCTCGCCCTCCGCCTGCGGCACCGGCGCCTGCACCGACTCGTCTGCGCACACCACACTTCCTCCTCACCACTATTGTTCGCCGACTCAGACACAACATACATCTTGACCGTATATTTTTAGATTGTTGACAAAGAAATCAAACCAACAAACAAACTTAGACGTAGGTTCAATTTTTCGATTTCATTATGTAAAGTGCCCCCACACGGGCACATTATTATAGGTCGACAATATCGCATGCGTCCCGACTCCCGATTCATTGCACGCGACTGCGTTTTTATCTTCCGATATTTCTTACGAGAGAGCGCTGCGCCGACACTATACCTCAGGTATGCAAAAAAGTCAAAGCAAGTATTTAAAACACTCATACAATCATATAACCGATCTCAAGCAGTTGATAAAACCCAACGTCCTACAATTAGTATTAACGTTATTATCGCAGGTGTGTGTGTGTACGGTCGTTTGCCACCTGATACAAAACATTTTAGAATTTATATCAGAATATCGCAAGACAGAGAAACGCTACGTCCTGAAAGAAAACCCTGTCCGATCCGAAAGAGGTATATAGGTAGGTCAATGACATTATTTTTGTGTTGTAGCACTCACCCCGTGCTTGGGAAACTAGAAAAATCTTAAAAACAACAAAGAAAAATATCGACACGCGGGATTTGAACCTGCGACCATTTCCTAAAGCCGGTACGCTCTTCCACTGAGCTAGTGTCGACAGGCTCGAGGCGGCGAAATTCTTTTTTGCTATATGATCGATTACGTCGATTGTACTGATCGCTAGCTATACATACGTTTAACTAGTTAAATGAGATCATCGTTACAGATGAAATTCACATTTATAATTTTGATCAGTACTTTCGTATTTCTAATTATTTTTGTGTTATAGACATTGTCGAAAACATAATAAAATAATTCTTTTAATTAAAAAAAACTTGAGAGGTGTCAAGGGACACCCGGATGGAACGAAGTTCCTTTTATTATTATTTACAAAAACCTGTATACACTCAACAAAAATATTCGTCGCGACACCACACTTTTCAATGCGAAATAGAAATGAAAATATCTGGCTTGCTTTCTATAAGAGAGAGAGAGAGAAAGAGAGATAGAAAGAGAGACAGACAGAGAAACATTCGCACGCCGCACAGCTTACAATACCTTACTATAGCAAAAAGTGTCGTGACAACTTTTCGTAAGAATCTTTCCGTCTAGCCCTCTTTCACAACGTGCGATAAGGAACTTCGTAGAATTTCGACCCACGGTCGAATGTCGGCACCCAGTTGAATTTCGGAACCTGGTCGAATTTCGGCACCCTGTCGAATTTCAACCTGCGGTCGAATTTCGGCACCCGGCCGAATTTCGACCCACCGTCGAATTTCGGCACCCGGTCGAATTTCGGAACCCAGTCGAATTTCGGAACCCGGTCGAATTTCGGCAACCGGTCAAATTTCGACCCGCGGTCGTATTTCGGCACCCGGTCGAAATTCGACTGGCGGTCGAAACTCGGCAACCGATCGAAATACGACACTCGGTCGAATTTCTGTATAAATGTCAAACATTTGGCACTACAAAAAAAGTAAACTCAATCAAATAGTAAGTAGATAGAGTCTTTCACTTTCAATGCACGAGCTAAAGGGAAGTGGCTGGATATTTCTGTGCTTACATACCTTACTATAGCAAAAAGTGTCGTGACAACTTTTCGTAAGAATTTTTTCCGTCTAGCCCCCTTTCACAACGCGCGATAAGGAACTTCGATTCAATAAGAAAAATATCGTGTTAAAGTGCCTCACTTTAGTACTAAAATTGAGCAACTTCCCCTTAAATCAAGCAAATATTTTAAAAATTTATGTATCAATATCCATAAAGTAATGTCACAGGCTGCCAAATAAAAGCCTCTGTGGTCTAGTGGTCTAGCGTTGGCGTTGACCACATGAGGTCCCGGGTTCGATTCCCGGGTCGGGCACTTAAAAAAATATTCTTTCAGTTTTCTGATAAACACAAAGTTGCCCGGGATTGGAAAGTGCCCGGTTGGCGATAGGCTTGCAACCTATCACATTTGTGGGACCAAGTATCTTCGGCTAGTCGTAGGTGCACTTGTTGTACCTCTGCCTACCACTTCGGGGATACGGGCATGAAGATACTTTACTCTTTATTATTATGAATAATTATGTATTTATTTAAATAGAAATCAATAATTTAGTCTTTAATTGGCACACCAATATTATAATTACATAAACATAAATCACGATTGTTGATCGATTTTTTTGTTCATCACTATACTATTATATTATGTGAATCGAATCGAACCCTGGACCTCATGTGGTCGACGCCAACGCTGGACCACTAGACCACAGAGGCGATATTCACCTATACTAAAAGAGCCTAGATAGATAGTTTTCTGTATTGGCAACCCGTGCGTGCTCGTGCAGCTATCGCCATTTTGTTTATCTTGTCAATCGGCTTCATTCTCTCAGTCTGACTGTACGAATATTTTGTTTCACTGCGAATCGATATTTTGTTATTTTGTTGGGTTTTTGTTAAAGTTTTGTTACGTTGTGTTTGTTGTTACGTTTTTTTGTGAACTTTGACTGAATCTATTTGTTTTGGTTTTGCGTCAAAATCGATCCTCAGCCAAGTACACCACAAAAAGACGTGGATGTTTTCTTGTCCCCAAGAAAAAAACGTCCACGAAAAGCTTTAACTGTTACTGAAAAAGTAATGATCCGCAACGCCTACAAGTACGTGAAAAATGAAACTTCTGCGCAATTGGAGGCCTTTGATGTTGTGGAAGAAAATGAATGTATGAGCAAAGTTGCTGACATATTGGGAATAACCTAACATTAATAATAAACTAACTAACTTACTTACTTATTTATAATAAATGTTATAGAAAGTGACAGCGATAGCGAAAATAGCGATTTATATAATAAAATATTACCATAATACATCTATTTGTTTTATTTCTCATGTTCCTTCATGATCACATTTTTTTATTTATTTCACACAAAATTACAAAAGAAAACTCTTAGGTCCTTAATAAAATTAATCGTTATAACTAAATTATCCGTTCAGAAATATTTAATTTCCTGATATACTTAGTTTCTATTAAAGTAGTATATCTAATATACTGCTATAAACGAGAGGAATCGATCCGGAAATATTCCATTTACTATCACTATTTAGTACTTGTCATAACGTTGCAACACTAAAATTGTCAAATCTGGAATCGAATTTAAATTCCGAGTTTAGCGGCGGCGGCGGCGACGCGGCGGGCGATGCAAAAATTTATTTACAGGAGATTTACAGGCTACGGGAACTTGCGTTCACCGCCGCGACCAGTATACTTCGAGAGCGAAATGACTTTCACCTTTATCTCCATAATAAAAAAAAATCATAGATAGGTACATAAATTAACTATTTAATGAATAAAGCCTTGCTTAATGATTACTTATTAGCATACATACATCATTTGAAATTTATTAAATACTAGCTGTGTCCGCGACTCCATCCGCATGGAAAAAGGTTTTAGCCGTTTATTCTCATTCCCGTGGGATTTCCAGGATAAAAACTCCTGTCCTTCGTTTTCTCGCGTCCTTTGCCCTTTCTCGGGTCTCAAACTATCTTTGTACCAAATTTCATCTAAATTAATAAATATAAATATTCACGGGACAAATTACAATTACGGATCTAACCCCAAAGTAGGCAAATTATTTGCTTGGGTTATGGGTGTTAGTCAACGATACTAATACATCGAAATACATATATACATACTGGAATATATTTAATAAACACCCAAACCCGGAAACACAAACATTTCTACTCATCACACAAATTCTTGTCCCCGTCGGGGATCGAACCCAAGCCCCGTCGATAGTGTAGTCAGGGTCGTTAACCACTCGGCCAACGGGGCGGTCATAAATCGGTTCAGTGTTTTAGGCGTGAAAAAGAGACAGACGGACAGTTACTTTAGCATTTATAATATTAGTATGGAAGTGTGGATTGTTTTGACCGCCCCGTTGGTGGAGTGGTTAGCGAACCTAACTACGAGTCGAGGGGGCTAGGGTTCGATTCCCGACAGGGACAAACATTTGTGTGAAGAGCATTGGTGATTATATTTCTGGGTTTGGGTGTTTATTATGTATGTTAAGGTATTTACATATGTATTTCTATGTATTAGTATTGTGCAGCACAGACAAATTTTATGTAAAATATTAATGTAATAGTTATGTAAGCAGCGGCGTGCACAGAATTATGACACTGGGTATGCAGCTGTGTACTCGATCAGAAAAATTTTTCTTATAGATTTGTAGCATAGCTACAGCCATGCGACGGATCTCTAAGTCGGAAATCATGCCAACAGAATAAGTCTTAGATGTACTACTATTCATGTACATCTTCTACGGCAACGCAAACAAAACAGCAATCGATCGTCGCGGCGAATGAAATTGTAATAAAATAAGTAAAATAATAAGCTAAATTAATATCTAACTACTCACCTAGTCAGCTTCAATTTTCACTGAAGGTTCTGATTACTTGAGATTACTATACACCGATATAAATAAACGCAAGATTTTGACCACCTCAAATATATTATCCAAGTGAGTGATAGTTACAGAACACATCCCTTGCGAGATATCCGATATGGCCTTATATAATATAACCTTAATAATAAAATTACGGGTTAGTAAAAAAACAAACTTCTCATTCATTTATAGATTACTAGCGACCTGCCCGCGGTTTCACCCGCGTAGCTTTTGTTCTCGTAGGAATATCTGAAAGGTTTATATACTGAAACCTTCCTCAAGAATCAATCTACCTATTAAAAAACCGTATCAAAATCCTTTGCGTAGTTTTAAAGATTTAAGCATGCATATGGACATAGGGACAGACAGAGAAAGCTACTTTGTTTTATACTATGTAGTGAAATCTATGCGCCTATCCTTTTTTAAATATGATTTTAGGATATCGTCATAGAAAGTTGGATTGCGTTTTAATTCTATCATTAATGTCGTTTCTATAGAAATCATGGAAAGCTCTGTAAGTCGTTGATTTTGTGTTTTTCAAATATGTATGTGTACGTTTAGCTGGCCTTGCTGGTTTAATTGTAACTCGGGTACACACCTACATTTAGACACGATTTGAATCTTTTCACTGAATGACAAAATAGAAAAAACTTGTTATTTTTAATTTTTAATAAACACACATTTTCAACGCAAACTTTACAATCAAATAACATTTAAAAAATCAACAAATGCACTAGTAAAAGCAAATCACTACAATTATTATAGAAACTCAGTAATAACCTATTAAATGTACCTACACACTTTCAAATATTAAAATGAAAACTTTATATAATATACTGGCACAAACAAAATAATATACAATGCTTAACAGCTATCACACGAAAAAGCAAATGGCCCCCGCGAAACACAAAACATTTCTGCTATTTAAACAAATAAAACCTTACTAAACAAAAATGCATAATGTGAGCATACTTTTTGTCAATAATATTTCGTCTATTATCTTTACCCGGATTATAGAACAAGGCCGCATTACCTGCTTTGTAAAATAGCGTCATTGTGTGAGTGAGCCAATTACGTGCGGATAGGTAATTATGTCTCGCACACATTTACAATGTGAAGCAGTTTGCTTGCGGCATTAGTTCAATATTATTTATCGTTTAATAAACGCCTGGCAAACATATTTGAGTGCTGTGCTTGCAAATAGGTGCTATTTAAAAATATTAGGCGTTTTTAAGTTATTATATTTTGTTTATTCATTTATTTATAAGTCATCTAAAACGTATGAACGTTTTATTAAAATAAAGGTAAAGCACAGCTTTTCTGCCTATAAGGAGCGCACGCGCCTGTATGTAAGGCAGGATATATTGTATATTTCGTTTAGTTTGTAAGTTTTATATAATAAATAATATTTTTTTTTGGTCTTTTATTGCCCTAAGACCTACATACAGCTTTGTTGTATATAAATAAAAAGGCTTTATGTAGTTGAGATCGTTGCCTAAAGGCATATTACGAACAAAAAGGGTCCCACGCAGTCGACACAATTACGAGTCGACTCTTGCGAGATTGTATTTATATGCAGGAATCCAGAATTACGAAAAAACCCGAAAAGTGCAAAATTCACGTGAAAATTAATGTTTAGCTAATGTAAATGATATGTATGATGTAAGATATAAATCTTAGGCATATGTTCACGCACTTTTCGGGAAGATAAAGATAGATAACAGAATAGTACAACCTGAAAAGGCGTACAACTCTATAATTGTTAGAGTTTCCGAGGTCCTGAAAGAACTATAATGTATATAACTCTCTAGTTTGTTGTTATATAAGTTTGTATTTTTTCAGATCTTTGTACATAGATGATAAGTTACACTATGTAATTAGTTTTTAGATAGGTCATAGGGCATAATGTACTTTGTTTCGCTTATATCTTTAAAAAGAAAGTACCGTTGCACTCGCTAGAGGGCCACAATAGCTAATTAGACGAAGGAGAAGCTACCTAACATAAAATTATTGTTATTAGATTACGAAAAGTAGGATTTAACAAATCCCAGACATTGTGGCGTCATGGCATGGCGCCAGCCGTCTTTGTCGGCATATCCGCTCGTCTGGCCGCGGGCTATAAATACGGAAGAGCGCAGCCTTACAATCAGTTTCCGTTCCGTTCTATTTTCAGTTTCGTTACGTCTTAAGAAATAAGTTTCCCAGACAAGTTCCTGGGCTTCATTATACCTATAGGGGACCGGCTTCGAGTAGGGCAGTGATAGGGAACGTAGTGGCTCTCTCTCATAAAACAGGATAATTTGCAACGGTGCTAGCTTTATTGCTAATTTTGTTGCGTTACAATAAAACACCATTGTAAAAGAAAAGTTGTGGTCTCGATTTATTCTTCCCGGCACTCGGCTCAAACAAAAAGCACTACGGCTGGTGGGACATCGAAGAAGAAGAAGAACAGATCTACAGTCCGCTGACTCCCCCGGCTGTAGTGCACAAGTATCGTTGACTAACACCCATAAGACAAGCGAATAATTCGCTTTCTTTGGGGCTAGATCAATTCATGTAAATTGTCCAGCAACATTTAGTTATTTTTAGCAACATTTATTGATGTGGTGAAAAATATTACATTTTTAAGTGGAAGTGTTTTCTGAGTTTAAATTTTTTTTATATCATAAGATAGCAAACAAGCAGATGGGTCTTCTGATGGAAAGAGTCAACCATCGCCTATAGACACCAAAGATGTTAATGGTGCGTTGCTATCTTGTGGCGAGGTCTAATGCCACATGCATAAGTTTACTGGCAACCTTACCCTCCAAACCGGAACACGACAGTGACTAGCACTGACGCTATTGAGGCAGGAATAGGTAAGGCGGTGGTACTAGACCCGGTCGAGACATTGCAGAACTTTACCACCTAGTAGTCACGATGTTAGTGACGCGTATAGCCACTCAGTCGCCTTTTACGACCTGCCTGGCAGAACGGCAGTTGGCCTATTCTTCAAAGGAGGCCGGGACCAACATCGGGGAAAATAAAAAGCTTTTTATTTATTTGTTTTTATGACTACTTCTTTTCGAATATTCCAATAGGGATTGGATTATGATTAGATGGTGTGTCAATGAAGTACTATTCGTTTTAAATAATTAACAGAATAAGAAATGTATCAAAAATATATGGCGCAGACCACCCGCGCTTGTGGCGTGAGTGTGAGCGTGCCCTTGCTCAATTTGTGACGTGTTCACGTAAAGTTGCGAAACTTATGTAATCGTGTGATTTTTTGAAAAAACATGAGTTATCATTACACCAACATATAATATATAGATATGGTACGAACTTAGGCAATGTGTTTGGGTTCACGCCGCGTGGATCACAATCCTAAATATGAAGATATGACCAAGTGTTTTTGTTTGTGTCATCTTTCATGTAAGTACATATGTGACCTAATTATAGTCGATATTGATGATTAACATTTTTAAACACAATGGTTAAACGTAACTAAGTAGGTACTTACTTGTTTTTAAAATTTTGCTTATCTTCCTAATTATTATTCGCTTTGTTCACCAAAATACTTAGGTACCTACCACTTAACAATTCTGACAGTCCAAAGCCTGTACAAGTATGATGGGAAATAAATGTTATCATCACATCGAACGTGCTGCCCAGAGCAGTCACTAACTCGTAGGGTAACAACTATTCCACGAGGTTATTGATACAACTAAGACTACCGATATCTCAAAAGCATTTGTTATTTCCTAGTTATTTTATGATTTACTAGTTGCAGCGTGCAGCCCGCTGCGTTATCAAAAAAATTGGCGAATCCCGCGGGGACAACTTATTTTTCTGAATCTTACGGGAATGACTTATTTTTCCGGGATAAAAAGTAGCATATGTGCTATTACAGGTCATAATCTACTTGTGTGCCAAATTTGATCCAAATCCGTTCGATAGTTTATGCGTGATCGAATAACAAACATCCACCCATTCAAACATTCATTCATCCAAACATCAAACTTTCGCATTTGTAAAGTTTAATAAATAAAGATTAATTGTTGACATAAAAATACGCTTGGCGTATTTCGGCTTTCGTATTGAGCAAAAGACACCGAGTATTATGTAAAGGAACCGTTAACATTGTTAGTTTTACAATAAGTCTCACTGATATAGTAATGGATGTGCTTGACGTCTTCGAAGATGGCGGCGGTGTCCCAGGGCGCGCGGTGGTGCAGGTGCGCGGTGTAGTTGCCGCGGCGCCGGGGCACCGCGCACCGCACGCTGTTCTCGCGCCCCGCCCCCGCCACCGCCCCGCACCACCGCGAGATGTCGTCACTGCACTGCGCACCGACACACACCGGACTGTACTAAGCGCAGTTAGTAGCAAGCGATACTTAACGGTCAAAAGAACTTCATAATAAACTCCAATTAAATTAGTGTAATAATATTCAACTAAAAATAGTCGCCGCACGGGCGAGAGGAGCACCTTAAATTACACGTGGCGGCGGCAAATCGCTGTTTGTAAGCAATGAACTTCGATTTCTATGTGCGGGTGTCCATACTTAACATTTTTATTGGATAATTAGGTCAACATTTAAGTACCTATATTTTTACATATTCGGTATCAGAATCGAGTACCTACTAATATTAACGTCCTCCTTCAGTGTTTTTTTTATATTATAAAATAACAAACAAGCAGATGGCTAATGTTCCTAATGGAACGAGAATGCCTATAGACACCAAAGATGTTAATGGTGCGTTGCTATCCTTGTGGCGAAATTGCAATAAAACATGCATAAGTCTACCGGCTACCTTACCCTCCACACCGAAACACAACAATGACAAGTATTGACCGCAATTGCGGCAGGAGTATGTAAGGCGGAGGTACCAAAAACCCGGGCAAGACGTTTTGTAACTGTACCACCTAATAGTCACGATGATAGTGACACGTATAGCCAATAAATTATCTCTTACGACCTGCCTGGCAGAACGGTAGTAGGTCTATTCTTCAAAGGAGCTCGGACAGGGGAAATCTTTTTTGTACAATGTTTTACCAGTCAACTTACTTTATAACTTAAAAGAATATACTTAATTAAAATAAAAAAAAATACGTTTTCAAAAACCAGGAAGTCGTTGATTTTATACTGGTTTTACAAAATCAACTTTTCATTACATATCAATGTTTTTAGATCCTAGAATACAGTTCTCACGATTTTCACGATGATGTTAGTATGTCTGTATATATGTATGTGTGTGTGTAATAGGCATCAGTTTGTATATTAATATAGATTAATGGTCGAACTATTTAATAACCATTAAAGAATTGCGAGTCTTGTGTATCTAGTCTTTGGTATTTACCAAATTTAATATTTAGATAAACCAATCTCAGGGTGTCAGAAATAATAAAAAAGTATACACTTACGTCATCTATTGATGAATTGCTGAGACATACTTGGTAGTTAGTAGGTGGTATGTAGCTCAGGTACCATGTAATTATAATCTTGCCATTCCTGAAAATGAATGTGTTATTTAAAATATGCATATATCGATGGGAAATTGTCAATATATGTATAATAACATGACATTTTGGTCTTATGTTTACTCCTTATCAATTCACTAAAAAAGGAGGTGTGGTAGTCTTTAAACTGTCAGTTTGGTTAAAATCACAAAATTACAAACAAATAGAAAAATGTATTACAATTGTCCAATAAGTGAGACATAGGAATACTACATGACAATGATACTACATTTTTGTTTTTAAATATTTATGTATGTACTTAGACTTGATCAATAAAGATTATTATTATTATAGTCTAATTGTTATTACGTAATTTGTGCTAGCAACATATTTTCGCGTAGATTCCGGAATGCGTGTGCCTTAGCGCGCATATTATAACTTCGGGGCGATTCGGGGCGGCAGCATTATACCAAACTTCCTGAAGGTTAACTCATTACTAGCAAGTAGTAACCGGTATTTGGACACATGTTCGGTGTTCGGTAATTTGCCATTTGGATAATTGATACCACCCCCTCTGTAACCATATTTTTCTGAATGTGTACTTTAAGTTGTATCATTAATTAAAGTAGTTTTGAAACGACGATTAAACGGAGGTTATCAGTGTGACATGTCTGTAATACTGTTGGAATTGAATAATGTTTGTGTGAGATGATGTATTTAGGCGTCCAAGCACGTGTACTAAATTTCGTAAGTGTATATATGCTTATATAATAATAATATTGCTGGACAAACTACACAAATTGATGTATAAATATATATAATATATATATATATATATATATATATATATATATATATATATATATATATATATATATATATATATATTGATGCTTATATAATAATAATATTGCTGGACAAACTACACAAATTGATGTAAACCTAAAGTAATCATTTGCTTTGTTACAGGTGTTAGTTGATGATACTAATCTATATATTAATATGTGAATACATAAATGAAAAATTTTGGATCAATTTTCAAGACAATTGGGCGAGCGGTGGCTTCCGCTTGATCGCATTCAACGTAGAGCGGTTCGAATCGTTGACGACCAGGCTATTTCTAATCGGCTTGACTCTTTGGCATTATGCAGAGATGAAGGTTTGCTCTGCATCTTTTACCGTATTTATCATAGGGAATGTTCTGACATTGTTCGGATTAATTCCTGCAACTAAATTCCATCATCAAACATCTCTTCAAAATTTAAAGTTCCATCCTCACCACCTCGATGTCTGGAAATCCACAACCGTGCGTTTTTGTTGACACTTTCTGTCTCACACTGCTCCTTTGTGGAATCATTTACCGGCGGGGGTGTTTCCAAACGGATACAACTTTAAAAAAGAGCTTACTCATTTTTAAAAGGCCAGCAACACAACTGCAAGATCCCTGGTATTGCAGATGTTCATGGGCGGCGGTGATCACTTACTATCAGGTGCACCATCTGCTCGTTTGGCACCTCTACTATAATTAATATACAATATAGGTAATAATAAAGGTCAGTGGATATTAGCGACAGTTTTGAGTGTTAGTTTTGTTCGGGACTGTGCATCTTGGATTTTTTACATCAACAGTATTACCCAATTTTTCCTGATTCATGTACTATTATTTCTATGTTGCGTAACTTTCTTTTCAATAGGTATAAGTTAATTAAATAAACCTTACATGGAAATTTTGGTGTACTTACTCTTGATATGACGTTGCATAACTTTTACTATCTGCAAAATGTTCTTTTGTAATGTTACTGTCAATAAATTTGTACTCAACAGCACTCCAAGAACCCAAAGTATTCTGGATGCGATAACAGGTATTTCCAAAAATTAGGTCTAAGTTTTTCGAAAAACAAAAAATCTGAAACATCAATAAATCAAATCAATCAAATAGCACTTATTTCACGTAGGTAGACTATCGGTTACACTTTTCAACGTCAAATCTTAAATATTTTATTACCATACACATTTTAAAACATATCACTTAGAACATGAAAGTTTCAGCTACAGAGGATTTGTTTTAAGAGAAGTGAGGATATTTAACAAACTAATAATGAATTTAATAAACTGGCCAAGTGCGAGTCGGACTCACACACTTCGTTGTATGTAAGAAAATCACTTTGTTGTATGTAAGTATACTTAAATATTTATTTTATGTAAGTATAAGGTATTTATTTTTATACTTAATATATTTCCAAATACTTACTTTTTAAAAATATTCAAGCTAAGATTGAGTAAAAAAAATGCTTAAAAATTACTATTGTTAAAAAATTACTAAATTAAAATAATTACTTTATTTTAATTAAATAATTTATTTTGAAAGATAATATACAACTAAAAATTCTGAGAAAATGTTAAGCCTCTACCTGTTACGGTCATTAATATTGAGCAAAAACAATACGAAAAAAATATGTTTATTGTATGGGTATCCCCTCTTAATATTTTCATTCTTTATATTTTTAGTATTTGTTGTTATAGTTGCAACAGAAATACATAATTTGAAAATTTCAGCTTTCTAGCTATCACGGTTTATGAGGGACAGCCTGGTCATAGACAAGACAGACAGACATATGGACAGATACATGGACAGACAGACAGGGGAGGCTTAGTAATAGGGTCCCGTTTTACCTGTTAGGTATGGAACCCAAAAAATAATACTATAAGCATCGCCTCTGTGGTCTAGTTGTCCAGTGTCGTTGCTGACCACATTATATGTTATTTGAAAACCTGTAACTCATGGAAATTTGATTCGATTTTTATTTTTAAACTGGCATTAGATGCAGTTTTAGAGTTCTAGAATATCGTGAAATTCAAAAATTGATTGGTTGAAAAATATTGAAGTTATGTCAAAAAACACTTTTCAGAAGTTATTTCATACCAGAAGTCATTTTCCCTCCTAACTCCAGAACAGATAAACTGATTTTGATGTAATTTATGGCATTGAATGCAGTTTTTTAATTAATAGAGCTGACTAGATTTTGTAATCAATCGGTACATTATTTTGGAAGTTATGATAAAAATCCAGAAGCTAGCGACAGACTACTACAGAACCTTATACTCTAACAAAGATATAGAAACAGAAAATGAAGCTGAGACAATATCTAGAAACGAATATGACACAGTTCCAACAATACCTACACTTGAAGTAAAGAGAGCTATCATCTCACAAAAATATTATCTATGCATAAAATACTTTCAAAATAAATTAATTTTATGTTATTTCAAATTAACCTCCAGACCACGGAGAGAGAGAGGGTTGCAACCCTCGATTGTTTCTCCTTGTTGCATGACTTTTGTACGGCGTTGCGGAATAATGGATTAGAAGCTGTATTGAAACAGTATGAAACTGATGCTCTACATAATGAAATTTACCCTGGAAAACGTCAGAAAATCAAAAAAATTACTAACTTTGTGGCGCACCACTTTTTTATGGCACTGTGCTCTTTCTTATTATTTATCATGTATCTATAAATGGTAAAAATGCCAATCAGTCCCTGATTCTTGCAAACCTACCACCCTTCCCTCCCCCTTTACAACTTCATCGCTACTTACCTTTACACATACATTTTCAATAAATAATGTCTTAAAATAGAAATTAAATATTACTTTATTAGTGTACAATAATTTTCTTAAAAGTACAATAATTTTAGAGCTTTGGCTCAATAATAATTCATCGTGGATCTGCTAACACTGTCTCATTAATTATAAAATTGTCTCAAGCAGTGATCTTTTAACCGACCTAATTAAAATTTTTCAAAAAAATGTTATGTATAGAAATTACTTTTCTACTCTTTTATTATATGTATACATTATATGGATAGCCATCAGTTCAATAGGCATGGCATCAAAAGTGTAAGGGAAGCTTATTGAGATGAGATTGCAAGAACAGATTGAATAACAAAGACCTATTATTTTACTAAAAGCAAAGCTGTGCAGGTCGGCTAATTATTAATAATTTCATTAAGCTTATCCATCAGTAATAAAATATTATTTTAAGTACTAGTAGTAAATTTAACTAACTTACCTTTGTACAGTTTAAGTCCAAGGGGATATTTTCTTGATAGTAGGAATGTTTTGATTCTCCAGGTAGCTTAAATTTTGTGTATATGTTATTACAATGCTCTTCACGAACTACCTGGGAATATTTTAGTGACATCTGCCATGAAACTAAATTACTTATGTTATTCACTGTACAAAATGTCATTAAATAGCGACCTTCAGTTTCATTGCTAGGCACAAAAGTTGTTTGGTTGGTTTTATTGTTAGGTAAAGCAGATTGATTATCACACGTAACAGTAGCTTGTGCAGTGGATATAAAAGCAAAACCAAATAACAATATAAGAGGTACCGATTTCGACATGTTTTATTATGAAAAACACATCACAACTGTAGTTGTAGCATTACTGTCCACTGATTAATATATATTTACCACTACATAAGCTGTTTTCACTTAGAAAATTAACATGGCAAACTGGCCCTTTTTGTTGTACTATGGTACACCACAGTCTTCTAACTTGTACTTTTTGCAGCAGTCTAATACAAATCACTTTATGTTGTTTGTATTATTTGTAATACAAATGCGCCTTCTTGTGCAAACTCTAGTTAGATGTTTAGATACTACTATATGTAAGACTTGAGAGTTTGACTTCTAAGTTCTAACAACTTTGAGTAAGCCCGAATATTATACACTGTAATCTTGAAAACGTACTGAGTACTGACACAGTGAAAGGAGAAATAATATAATAACCAAGTTTTCAATCTTATAGTGATTATTCTGATTAATGATTATGTCCTCACTACTCAGTAGCTGCTTAGCCTATGTACATATAAACTGAAGATATACTATATAGCCTATATAAATCATATAAAATCAAGGAAAAAATATTATTCACGTTAGGGGCTTTGACCAAAAATTTTTATTATAATTTATAAAGCAGTGGTCTCGAACGTCATAGAGCGAGATTGGTAGAATTGCCAGCTAAAATCGGTATATTTGTACCCAAAATCGGTATTTGACAAAAAAAATACAATATTCAATAAAATTCGTTTATTTTTTATAAATAAACTTACAGACTAATTTGTAACAATCATAATTATTTTTTATACCAATATTCTTTGGCCATAGCCGCGGTCATCTTCGAATTAATTTCAAAATCGTAACAACTAACAATTAGCTGTATTAAAGTCGTTTTGAATGTAATAGAGTAGTGATTGATTCAGTAGACAGCCTATTTCGCTGCTTTGTTTTTAAAAGATTAATATGTAAAAATATGCTTTTAACGTTAGCGGATGAATGGGGAAGTGATAAAATATTAAAGATGAAATTAGACAACAAAGGAAACATTTGAGTTTCATCGCCACGCTTTAGTAAACTTACTTTATCCCAAAATAGTTCTACATCATCAGGAAATGTTTTGATTTGTTCACAATTTCTTAAAATGCGCCACTCTGTATCAATTTCCTGGAAATCGTTGCTGTGAACAATATTGAGAAAGAGCCTACTCACAGGAACTATCGAAGCAGTTTTGCCAATTTTAACATTTTTTGGATCAATTATGTCTTAACCTTTTATTGGGTTATTTTTCAATGGAAACCGCGTGGTTATTTGCTTACAAGCTTCGATATAAAAATCTAGGCATCTGCATTTAAACAAATTTACTTGATCTGAGTTTAGATTTTCTGAACTACTTAGTAGTGTATCAGACGCAGCAGCACCATAGTATACGTCATCAATATCCATAAAATTTCTGGGATTCTTAAAATCAACATTTTCGATTGGAGTGCTAGTTAAATATTCTCTTTTTAAAAAACAATCAAAAATAGTTTTTAATGTTCCAGTTATTTTTTCATATAAATTATGAATTTTCGGATGTTCTGCTTGCATTTCTTTATTTAAATCGGTAAATAATTAAGTAATACAAAATCTAAAAATTCCAATAATAATATCGTAGTAGGATCTTGGAGCTTCTGTAATATATGTTCTGCAGATAAAAGATGATCATTGTTAGATATTTGGTCTATAAAAAATAGTTTAAGAGCAGAGAGTTGTTCCAATATTCTCTTCACTGCTGCATGTACTGATAACCAGCGTGTTTGAGAGGGGTGAAGTATTTTATGTACTTTTAAGACGCAAAACATTTGAAAGTTTTTAAACTCTGCCACTCTTTTTGGGCTAGAAGAAAAGTAGTTGTAAATGTCTCTTACAAGATCCTCTATAAAACGTGGCAATTTGGTACAAGCATATGACGCGCAAATGTGAAACGAATGGCAGGCGCATTTAAGTATAAAAATGTTAGGAATTTCATTTTGCAGCAATGTTACAACAGAATTATTACGTCCCATCATTACGTTTGCCCCGTCAGATGCAAAACCTATTAGATTAATTATCTTTATATGGAATGTTATTGCTTCTAAAAAAAATTACAAAGTGTTCAAATAAGGTTGCTGCATTAGCTTCTTCTAATGGAATAAGAGCTAAAAAACAATCTTTAATACGATTCATTTTCGCATAACTCACAACTAAGTACAAGTGTTTGGTCGTACTAAGATCAGTGGACTCGTCAATAATAAGCGAAAACTTAGTTTGCCCTAGATCTTTACATAAATTATTGAAACTTTCTTTACCTATAATATGATCAATTATGTCATGAGTTTTGGTTGAAGAGCATTTTATATTTTTTTTGCTATTTTTGAATCAGGACAAACGGCTTGCATCAACTGCAGTAGGTGCTCCATAATAGTGAATGGCAGATTGTGTTCAGCAACAAACGAGGCTGATCTTATTTCACCTGAAATTAAAAATAAAGAATTAAAATTACGTAGGTATATCTAGTATGTCTAGTAGCGATTAGGGTATAATTATATCCACTGCTTCTATAAACCGATATGTAGAAAACAAAATAATATAGTAATGTAAATAGTAAATGAAATAACTAAAAAATTACCTTGCTTAACCAGTATATCAGATTTTTGAGTTTTGGTCTCAGTAAATGATATCTTCGGTTGTGATTTTATATTCTTTGATGATACTGAGTGTGCTTGTGAAGAACTATGTTTCTTTATAGCGTCTTTTCCTGATGTGATGTTGATATCTTTATTACAATTCTTACAATAGGCATAGCTTTCGCCTTTACAACTATCTTGCAGCCAACCTGGAAATTCTTCCTCCCATTCTTTTTTATAATATTGTAGATATTTTTTTCTTCTTACACTCGCACTTGTGCTTGGCTCCTCATCAGACGACATTTTAACTTAATTATCTGATTTTGTAGGGACTCTTTCGGTTAGGTACTCACTCTTCAAAGTTAAGAAAATTAATGAAAAAATAAAACCGAATTACTGTTTATATATACTAGACAGGTAAATTCCCGAGCGGGAAGCCCCTTATAACATCGAATTGTAGGACACAAGGGTGTCAAGGGTATTTATTCCCCAATATATTATATGAAGTACATTCTGCACTAGGTCCATACTATTGAGGGCTTCCCCGTAACATTAAATATAAATGAAAAAGGTTGCCAACTTAAAAATGTGAAATCGGGAGAATTTCCATGTATACTGTGAAATCGTAGAAAATCGTTATATTTCGGTAGAACACAGCCCATATCGGTAGGTTCGAGACCACTGTTATAAAGTCAAGTCTTCGACTTAACGATTGATAGTTGACACTTGACAGTTCACACCATGGAACACAGAATACAAGCGGAAGTGGGAAGCCGGGTTGGATTTAGGTGCGTTGAAACAGACAGCACAAAAAAATGAAATGGATAGTATATATAAAAAAATATAGTGCACTTTAATTATTTTTAATTTAACTTATTATGTAGTCATTAAAATCAACACCAGGTATGGCAAAATTTACTCCTCTTCTAAGTTTATCAGTTCTTTAATATTACTATTAGCTAGATCTTCATCCTTGGCATTTAATCTCATCAACATATCCTCAGTAGCAATAATCAATAAAATCTGTAAGATTCCCATTTTTGCTACCGCTTTCGATAGCGTCACAAGACAATAATATGGCTTCTATGGATTTTGTTTTTAAAGTGTTATTCCAGTTTATTTTAATTGACGTTCAAAAAATGTATAAGTTATACTTATTTTGAATAAAATATATTCTATTCTATTCTTTGTTGCCAGTTTGTTTTGTATTTTAGTCTTGGTAAGGTTCACTATACTGAATATTCGTTCGCATTCGGCACTTGTGTGTGGAAGTATTAAACAATCTAGGAGAAAACATCGCAAGATCAGAATTCGGTCAGATACACGCGCGGTCAAAATATTCATATGACGTAAAACTAAGCATTCGGGAAAAAATTTAAATTATAGTATTTTAGTATAAATACTATAATTATAGTACAAAACCCAACCCTGGTGGGAAGTACAAACATTTGTATCAGGACCGCGATTGCCAAACTCACACATAAAAGAAGCATTATTGCATATAAACTACTACTTTAAACATTGTTTCATTGGTCGTTTTAATTATAAACAACAATAATCCGAAACACACAAACAGAACATTTAAAAATATACCAAACTGCGTTACAATAAATTTTGTTTTGCTACAAAGAAAAGAGTATTTACGGCCTTTTGTAGTCTATTCAAAACAGACTCATCTATTGTACAATAGTGAAACTATAATGTTAATTGTTTCGCTATTCTACAATAGATAGCAGTACTGATTTTTCCGTATTTTTCAGTTTGTCATATTTGAGTAGAGAGCTTTCCAGAACGATATACGTAATGACTATTATTACGTATATCGTTCTAGAAAAATTAGGTTAACCTAAAATAAACTTTATATTATATCATTAGAGATTATATTAAATATAGCTTGACTTTCTATTATATCATTAGAGATTATATTAAATCAGGAATTTTATTAAAATAAAATGAAAATTGTACTTTCGGATGATATGAAATATCTCCAGTTTTAATCATCTGTATTCTACTATCATTTCTGCATTCAAGGAGGGCACAATTCGGAATTATTCAGTGTGTAATAGATTTTCGCACGACGACTATCTCCTAAAGATGTGTTAAATATCACTAAGGCAATTTAGAGTAACAGCGCCTAATAGTTATGCACGCGGCACGCCCACTTTTCACTTCCACTTGTTTTCTTTGTTTTATGCACTTTAAAAATAAAACTTTTCTTCTTTGATTGACACAAAAGCAATGACATGTTCCCGTACCCGTGGGATTTCCGGGATAAGAACTATCCTATGTCCTTTCTTGGGTCTCAAACTATATTTGTACCAAATTTTATCCAAATCGGTTCGTGGTTTGGCCGTGAAAGCATAACAGACAGACAGACAGACAGACAGAGTTACTTTCGCATTTATAATATTAGTATGGATAAACAACTACTTTAATACTAAAACTACTTTAATGGAAACTAAGTATATCAAGAAATTAAAAATTTCTGAACGGATAATTTAGTTATGACGATTAATTTTATTAAGGACCTAAGAGTTTTCTTTAACAATTTATGTGTGAAATAAATAAAAAAAATGTTATCATGGAGGAACATGAGAAATAAAACAAATAGATGTATTATGGTAATATTTTATTTTATAAATCGCTATTTTCGCTATCGCTATCGCTGTCATTTTCTATAACATTTTTGGAGGAGTTGGCGGAGCATTTTATTTATTTCCTTCAAAACGTTACAAACAGAGCGTGAGGTTATTCTCAATATGTCAGCAACTTTGCTCATACATTCATTTTCTTCCACAACTTTAAATGCCTCCAATCACGCAGAAGTTTCATTTTTCACGTACTTGTAGGCGTTGCGGATCATTATTTTTTCAGTAACAATGAAAGCTTTTGGTGGACGTCTTTTACTTGGGGACAAGAAAACATCCACGTCTTTTTGTGATGTACTTGGCTGATGATCCATTTTGATGGAAAATCAAAACAAATAGATTCACTGAAAGTTCACAAAAAACTGGTCAGACTGGAAGAATGAAGATGAATGACAAGATAAACGAAATAGCGATAGCTGCACGAGCACACACGGGCTGCCAATACAGAAAACTATATATCTAGGCTCTTTTATTATAAGTTTTGTTTTTAATATAAAAAACAAAAATATTAACTTTTTATAAAATAAAGCAGTGGTTACTAATTAATAAATAATATTATGTGTAATTATGTATTTATTAAATAAAAATCAATAATTTAGTATTTAATTGGCCCACCAGTATTAAAATTTTTGACTGCCCTGTTGGTCGAGTGGGTAGCGACCCTGACTACGCAATCGACGGAGCTCGGGTTCGATCCCCGACGAGGACAAGCGTTTATGTGATGAGCATAAATGTTTGTATTTCCGGGTTTCGGTGTTTATTATGTATGTAAAAGTATTTATATATGTATTTTTACGTATAGTATCATTGACTAACACCCATAACACAAGCATATAATTTGCTTACATTAGGGTTAGATCAGTAATTGTAATTTGTCCCGTGAATATATATTAATTTAATTACATAAACATAAATCGCGATTGTTTATCGATTTTTGTTTTCATCACTACACTATTATATTATGTGGTAACTAGGTACCTATAATTATTTTACAAAATGACAGTAGCCATGGAATATAGAACAAGGGGAAGTGAAGAGTGGGCGTGCCGCGTGCGTTACTATTATGCGCTTTTACTCTAAATTGCCTTAGTGATACTTACCATATCATTAGGAGATAGTCGTTGTGCGAAAATCTATTATACACTGAATTATGCCGTATTGCGCCATCTTTGAATGCAGAAATGATAGTAGAATACAGATGATTAAAAATGGAGATATTTCATATCATTCGAAAGTACAATTTTCATTTTATTTTAATTAAATTCCTGATTTAATATAATCTCTAATGATATAATAGAAAGTCAAGCTAAAATCAGCCGTACACCTTACATATAAAGTTCATTTCACCTAATTTTTCTAGAAAGATATACGTAATGACAGTCATTACGTATATCGTTCTAGAAAGTTCTCTACTCAAATATGATCAACTGAAAACTACGGAAAAATCAATACTGCCATCTATTGTAGAATAGCGAAACTATTAAGATCTTAAGTTTCACTATTGTACAAATAGATGAGTTTATTTTGAATAGACTACAAAAGGACGTAAATACTCTTTTTTTTGTAGCAAAATAAAATTTATTGTAACGCAGTTTGGTATATTTTTAAATGTTCTGTTTGTGTGTTTCGGATTATTGTTGTTTAAAATGAAAACGACCAATGAAACAATGTTTGCATTAGTAGTTTATATGCAATAATGCTTATTTTTTGTGTGAGTATGGCGATCGCGGTCCTGATACAAATGTTTGTACTTGCCAATTCCGCTTGTTCTATGTTCCATGACAGTAGCTAATGTTAAGTGTAGGATTTCCTTTTACTAGTCTGTTATAGTAGGGATGGTCAATAATAATCGGTTTTTATTTAAATCGATTATTATTTTCTTGTAATCGATTTTCAAAATCATATTGTTCGATTTTTATGAAATCGCTTATACAATAACACGTTTTAATTGATTCTTATTGTCACTATCTATGCGACGGATCTAAAAAATCAAGGAGTAGGTACCTATGTACTTAATCACTATGTTATAAAAAAACTCAAAATTCATAACATAAACAAATTGATTTAAAGATGCCGCAATCTAATAGATGTATATGTAATCAGGAAAACACGAAGCCATATTATACGAAAGAAATTTTTATTTTGAAACTCTCCATCTGAAAAATAATCATTTTTAAGTTAAAGCTTAAAGAAATATTTGTTATGGGTTTTAATTTTTGAGACCTTAAGGTTGTCTTCCAATTTAATTACACATCGCTTTATTGTATTTTCATTTTGTCAAATATAAAATGGTACTGACTATTTGTTTTGTTAATTATTATGATCAATGCTCGTCCCTGATTGGGTAAACATCGCATTGTTATATTTAAATCGCTGGTGCGTGAAATTTAAAATAAGAACACTCGCGATTTAATTACATCAATCACTCACGAATCAAAATAAGATTCCAATTAACTTGTCAAAAAGTAGAATTGAAAGCGGAATTAGATTGGCAGCGGGCTTGAAAACGAGGTTGTTTTATTTGCAACGCAATTAGAGATGCTCGTTTCTTCATCGATTTGATAAAAAAGTTGATTTTGCGTTTTTTATTACACAGTCAGACAAAAAATATATGTTGTGCCACAAAAAGTAGATATTATATGTGTTGCGTAACTTGTAGCTTAACGTATGTAGATGACATTCGTAGATTTACGTTATTTAAATCTACGCACAGCTCCTCCCTTGTGGAAAAATTTCTCGGATAAAAGTAGGTAAATAACTTACAAAGTGAAAGTAACAGTTTATGAATGTTTATTTTTATTTAAAAAGTCGAAAAAAGTCTTACAAAGTCGGAAAAACTCGGAGTAATTCCAAAATTTCGGACTCTTCCAGAAGAGTTATTCAGTGTTAATAAATCTTGCAACGTTTATGGGTACTAAAAGAAATATATTAAAAGTTAGGGGAAAAAAAATATAACTAATACTTCCCCGGTTTTCCGTTTGTCCGCGCAGATGAGAAATGAAACACCGCCTTATACTTTCAAACCAATAATTTAATTTAACTCCGATTGCTTATATGTGTGTGCGAGGAAACAAGGCTTGCGTGATGTAAATACAATCAGCGCCATCTATTTACGCTGCCACGAACTAAGTCAATATTTTTACTTGAACATCCCGCTCACCAAAGAACTACGTTCTTTCACAAAATACAAAATTAGACAAACATTCAGTATGATGCATGACTCAATATAAATAAAAAAAAACTTATTTCTGTATGACATTATAACATTTTGGAAAGAAAAGAATTGCCAAATAGCTCTTATCCTATAATTAATCAACGACAAGACCCGCTCACCATGCTTGAGCAAGGTAAGAAAAATAAATAAAAATCTTAAATAACACAACTCAAAAGTTTTCTCTTATATGTAAGAACCTACAATGAATTACTGTAAATCTAAATATAATCAAATAATACGTATTATTTGATTATATTTAGATTTACAGTAATTCATTGTAGGTTCTTACATATAAGAGAAAACTTTTGAGTTGTGTTATTTAAGATTTTTATTTATTTTACTGTAAATCTAAATATAATCAAATAATACGTATTATTTGATTATATTTAGATTTACAGTAATTCATTGTAGGTTCTTACATATAAGAGAAAACTTTTGAGTTGTGTTATTTAAGATTTTTATTTATTTTTCTTACCTTGCTCAAGCATGGTGAGCGGGTCTTGTCGTTGATTAATTATAGGATAAGAGCTATTTGGCAATTCTTTTCTTTCCAAAATGTTATAATGTCATACAGAAATAAGTTTTTTTTTATTTATATTGAGTCATGCATCATACTGAATGTTTGTCTAATTTTGTATTTTGTGAAAGAACGTAGTTCTTTGGTGAGCGGGATGTTCAAGTAAAAATATTGACTTAGTTCGTGGCAGCGTAAATAGATGGCGCTGATTGTATTTACATCACGCAAGCCTTGTTTCCTCGCACACACATATAAGCAATCGGAGTTAAATTAAATTATTGGTTTGAAAGTATAAGGCGGTGTTTCATTTCTCATCTGCGCGGACAAACGGAAAACCGGGGAAGTATTAGTTATATTTTTTTCCCCTAACTTTTAATATATTTCTTTTAGTACCCATAAACGTTGCAAGATTTATTAACACTGAATAACTCTTCTGGAAGAGTCCGAAATTTTGGAATTACTCCGAGTTTTTCCGACTTTGTAAGACTTTTTTCGACTTTTTAAATAAAAATAAACATTCATAAACTGTTACTTTCACTTTGTAAGTTATTTATCTACTTTTATCCGAGAAATTTTTCCACAAGGGCTTATCTACAAATTTACAAAATATGTACCATAATTTGATAGATCTTTGTTAGCCCCGTTTAATTCGATAATTTTTAATTATATGCACATCATGTCATGACAGAATATGCTGGTGTCTACCTTTATTAATTGTATCAAAATTGTTACACCCATATTCTTGCAAATAAATACCTATTTTTCATTCCATTCCCACTTTTATTTTTGTTACGTCCCGTTTTCTTTTACAAAGTATTCATCAAAATGTTTCATAAGCCTATAGGTAGAATTAGCATTCATTCTACTGCCTTTTTTCTGTTTCAAGATTAAAATAATAATACAATTTTAATATGAAACATCTAGTGCTCCGAATGAGATATCACTCGGTTATTGGAATGATGAGATATCGCCACATACACGTAAGTATTTGGAATGACTTTCAACTTGTTTTCACACCATATTTCCAATACCTTTTGAACTACAACATTTGAACTAAAGACAGATCATACATTTACTCCTTTATACCTGCCAGGATGGCTCATTTTCTTAACTGTCCGCTACATTAGTAGTACAACGAAGTTACTGATTTTCCCAGTCTAAGAACAACAAAAAATTAGCAGATTTAATTAAAACTCTAGTCGAAAAATATATTTATATACGTTGACATCATTTAGTAAAAGAAAAGTAAAACTGTCAAGACAATTTCTAAACAAAATATTGTGTTGTTTCAAGGGCAATAAACTCGGGAGTCCCGTAGGGCTTTGTAATTTCACTTCTATTATACTCCCTCTACTCTAGAAACTTTGTACGTACACTACACGTCGAACTAGCCCTCTTCGCAGACCACCGCTCTCTATACCAGAAGTAGGCACAGATGCCGATCTATATCCTATTAGTATTATAAGCAGATCTTTCGTCTCAAAGAGACAGCAGCAGGTTACTACCACACTGAGTGATTGTTCAGAAAGTAGTGTATCACAGTACATTTGGATAAAAGTTCAGCAGTGTACTTTTTCTAGCGTTACATACATGGCACAACACGGTAATACAAGTCAACGACGCAGTCAGTGTGCTTACACTCACTATGCATGACCGTACACAGCAATTTGGAAAATTTTTCAATCTCTTATTCTTCCTTTTAGTTTAATCTAACCATACAAACAGCTTAGAGAATAAAAAATAATATTGAGTCAAAATTCACTCAAATTAAGAACCAAAAAAGAGCTTTTTAGTTTGACAAAATATGACTCTTTATTCCAAAAAATTAAGAAAATAAAATCTGTAAGTCAGTTGACTCTGCAGGCCATCCCTCAAACTTTCCGCTAAATTGAGGTATTTTAAGCTAAAATAAACAAAAACTTTACCTAAGCACTGATTTTTCCAGAGTTCAAAAACCTAGATTTATTTGTAAAAATTACAGTAATATAATTTTTGAAAACCTATTCGCTGGGTGCGTGACCCCAGCGCCATCTAACGATACAACTTACGGTAGCTCTTTTGAGAAAATAAACATGTATTGAATGTCAAATAGCTACCTATTGAAAAAATAAAACAATTTGAAACACATTTTTTCAATGTAAAATGTGATATATTACACAGAGATTATTAACTGATGGGAAGATGGGTCAACTAAAAACAATAAGTAAAATAATTACAACAACTAAAACAAGTCTCAATAAGTGAATTAGGTTAAGCAGTGTTAAAATCTGTCAAAATGTTTATTCTAAAACTAATATTGAATAAAAACTCTAAAACTAAATTTTATTACGTACCTACTCAAAACTGCGGATTCGTTGACTTTACGTCTTCTATAAACTATCGGAAAAATAGTTGGAGCGTAATTAGGACTTGATTCACTATCTGATTTTTCACCGCCAATGAAGTGTTCACTGCATAAAACATCCACAGGTTTTGGAGACCATAACGATCCATCAATAATTTAAAATTTTTTTTTCATTAAAAAACAAATTAAAAAAAAAAAATTATTACTCCGTTTTCTTACACGATATACACATGTATGTGACATTATTCTGTAGAATACGGTTGTAGGTTATAGTAATACTTACTTTTGCCTTTTAACAGCAGTTATCCATTTTTTTCGCTGATTTAATTTCCACTTGGCAACCGGAAACTTATAAAATTTACAATTACTATTTCTACTAGTATTTTTGCAATCGATTACACAACAACTTTGATGATCCATTTTATTTTATTTATTTAATAAAACTGCCACACGTGTTATTTTTATGGTCATAGATAATAAAGAGCCACCCGTAGTATTGTCCGCAACTGGCGCTGACATCACTTTTGTGTCCCCCACTATGCCTTACGCACCCAGCGAATATATTTTGGAAACGATGACCTATACGTTACATACTCTTTGCCTATATTTATCTTTCGAATGGCATTCAATGCAATTTTTGAGCTCTACATTGTTTTCTTAGCTACATAATTTATAAACTACAAAATGTCGAAGTAATATTAAAAAACATATTTTTTAAAACCTTTCATCGAAAAAGTCCAAAAAATCAACCAATTTTGATAAAATTTATGGTATTTGACGCAGTTTTTTTTAAAGAAAAGCTTATTAGACTTTTAAGTCAATCGATATGTATTGGTTTGATATTTATTTTAAAAAATTAAGTAAGTTTTGTGATTTTTTTATAGAAAAAAGGGGCAAACGAGCAGGAGGCTTGGTATGGTACGTAATTACCACCGCTCATGGACAGCCACATCACCAAAGGTCTTGCAGCTGCGTTGCCGGCCTTTTAAGAAGGAGTATGCTCTTTTTTTGAAGGTTCCTAAGTCGTATCCGTTAACACCACCGTCGTTAATTGATTCCACAGAGGCGTAGTACGTGGTAAGAAGTGCCTAGATAATCGAACGGTTGTGGATTTCCAGACATCGAGGTGATGAGGATGGAACTCTGAATTTTGCCGCGATGTCTGATGGTGAAATTCAAGAGCAGGGATCAATCCAAACAGTTCTTCGGAACACTCTCCATGATAGATGCGGTAAAAGATGCTAAGCTGAACTGAACGTTGTTAGATGTGTCAACGCCGAGAATTCCAATATTGGCCGGGCCTGTTAGGAGAGTGTTCTCAAAACGAGGTGATACGATAAAGGGCGACTTTTTAATGGTTAACGCACACAGCGGTGTCTAGTTCCTAGGGTTAAACTGGACTAAGTTGAGGCGACCGCATGTTCATTCAAGCTGAGTCTCGATTTCAGACACTACCTTGTCCCGATTCTCATTGGTGGGTTCCTGAGAAGTACTTACCGCTATGACCGAAGTACGAAGTATCACCAGCACTGTCATCTGCATAGCAATGAATGTTGCTGATTCGCAACATGTCATTGATGTGCAGAATAAGCAGTGTAGGCGATAGCACGCAGCCTTGCGTGCACGGTGCACGCACCGTCGTCTGCGACCTTCACGCTCCGATCAGCCTAAAAATTGGTGATCCACTTTGCATAATTTCTCAGCAGGCTCATAAGAAGGAAGCTTCAAAAGAAGCGCTCTGTGCCATACCCTATCAAAGGCCTACGCTATGTCTAAACTAATAGCCAATGCCTCTCCCTTGGACTCAACTGCCTGCGCCTATCGATGTTTTTTTTTATGTCATAAGATAGCAAACAAGCAGATGGGTCTCCTGATGGAAAGAGTTAACCATCGCCTATAGACACCAAAGATGTTAATGGTGCGTTGCTATCCTGTGGCGAGGTCTAATGCCACATGCGTAAGTTTACCGGCTACCTTACTCTCCAAACTGGAACACGACAGTGACAAGCACTGACGCTATTGCGGCAGGAATAGGTAAGGCGGTGGTACCAGACCCGGGCGAGACAATGCAGAACTCTATCACCTAGTAGCCACGATGGTAGTGACTCGATAGCCAATCGGTCGCCTTTTACGACCTGCCTGGCAGAACGGCAGTTGGCCTATTCTTCAAAGGAGGCCGGGACCAACACGGCGATGTGTTAGGTATACTAGAAGATCACCAGCTGATCGACCACGACGGAAACCGTACTGGCGGTCAATAATCAGCTGGTACTCCTCTAAATGCTTCAAAAGTTGGCAGTTAATTATCTTCTCCATGATTTTGGAGAATAAGGAGGTAATGGCTATCAGCCGATAGTTTGACGGATTCGAGCGATGACCTTTTTTAGGTGCAGGGTGCACTAAATGTCATCTTCCACGACTTCGGTACTATTCGGTATATACTACCAAGTGAGTAGGAGAGCTGACACAGACGCGTCGATACCGGTGTCAACTCCGGAGTACATATTTTAAGCGCTATCGGAGAGATGCCATCCATCCCAGATGACTTATAGATTGTTCTGTTCAAGGAAAACATTGCTTCACACACTGATAATTGACGGAATTTTATTTCGGGCATATTGCTATCACACTGTGGGATGGTATAGGTTGTGTGTTTCCTTGGTCATCTAGAGTCGAGTTAGCCGCAAAGAATGAGCCCAGGAGATCGGTCTTTTCCTTTGCGGTGTGGGCCAGAGAATCACCTCCTCTGTGCAGGGATGAAAGGGTTGGCTGACAAAAATTCTATATCCTATCATACTTACGCATGCGTAGCGTTTACCAATATTCCCCGTGAAGACTTGCACCTGCTACAAGAGGTACAGAATAAATACTTGCGTATTGTCATAGGTGCACCGCGGTGGTAGGTATATGAGCAACGTGTAAGTCTACGTTATATAAAGATCTCGATTTGTGAGCTTAGGCATTTCAAAAACATTTCGATCGTAGAAACTCACACTCTAACAAATTGGTGGTAGCCACGGCAGACTAAGTACACCAAAATCTAAATCCCAATCCTAAATTATGTAGGTCCACCACGTTTTTACCGATCTTGATTATCCAATAACTGTGGTCAACGGAACACAAAACACACGATATTGCTACATACACAACACTGTCGCCGCTGGTGGCGACGAGGACCCCTGTTTCGCCCATCGACGCACCAAGACCAAGGTCAAGGATCAGTTGATGGACAAAACATTGTCACTAACCCCTATACGTACAATATTATTGACTAACCCTCCAATCGCGAATGGCGACCCCATTCTAAGCCGAGGTTTGGTCTCACAGGAGGTACCTTTAGGGCGGAGCGCGTGCGGCCTCTTTAGAACTTTGAACTCCGGCTGAGCACTTTGCTCGCCTCCGCGTCCGGTGAAGCTGTAAAGGTCGCCCTTGTGGAAAAATTTCTCGGATAAAAGTAGGTAAATAACTTACAAAGTGAAAGTAACAGTTTATGAATGTTTATTTTTATTTAAAAAGTCGAAAAAAGTCTTACAAAGTCGGAAAAACTCTGAATTTGAAAAAAAAATCGGAGTAATTCCAAAATTTCGGACTCTTCCAGAAGAGTTATTCAGTGTTAATAAATCTTTCTGCCGTGAATTTCAGCGACTACTAAAAGAATTATTCAGAGTTTTTTTGACTTTTTAAAATTTTATGAAGAAAATTTCGAGCGGCTACTGGAAGAGTTTTTCTGACTTATTAAAATTTTATGAAGAAAATTTGGAGCGGCTACTGGAAGAGTTTTTCAGACTTATTAAAATATTTTATATAAAGTTCAAGCAGCTGCAAAAAGAGTAATTCAGGGTTTGGTATACAGTTCTTAAAATTTATTGCTGACTAGTGCATTTGTTGAGAATTATTGCTATGGAGAAATTGTATTTCTCTATATAAGAGACTAATTTAATTAAGCAATATTATTAGAAGTATTACGGTAAGTATTATCATAAATATTTATGTTTATCTAATATGAACATGAACATTAAAATTGAATTATATTTTGTCTTAAATTTATATATATTTTAGTTTGGAATAATTAATTTATAACAACAATTTTTTTTTTCTTATTATGATATTAATATTTTTAAATTAATATCGAACTCAATTACTGACTTTTATTAAAAATTAATTCATAAGATTAAAACAATAATTTTTTTGGCTGAATATTGCTTGTTAGTAATAAACTTCACTAAATTAATACAACACATTTCTCAACAGAAATAAGTTAAATAAATCACAATACAAAAATAAGATAAACACTAAGTAGGTCTTAAAATGATTTCACGATATTCTTAAACATTTCTTAAATTATCACGTTTTTTTAATGCACCTGCTATGTTTTGGTGAAGTAGCTTTAATTGGTGATTATTGACGAAAAAGCTGGTTTTTGTTACTTTCTAGACTTTTGGTTTTCAAAGTAAAATAGTATGGTATTGTACCCTTCCTGACTTTTATTATACAAAAGATTATTTGAATTGTTTTCCGGTTTAATTCTAGGTTTAATACTAAAAAAATATGGTAAAGTACCTTTTTTTGGATTTTGTATAGATTTGTCACAATTTTTTATATTAATCCTATTAGACACCAACTTTTCCAAATTTTCTTTATATTCACTGTATGCCATTTTTATAGTGCTCAATAATTTATTCTCAGTCTCATTGTTATTTAGTTGATTAACTTTTAATTTTGAAAATGACAAAAATTTATTTTTATATTCCTGATAATCTATCTCAATTTTTAATTTTGTATACAAACAGATTATATAATTTTTGTGTGTATAACGATTATATCTAGTTAAATAGGTATCCAAGTCAATAAGAGTACAATTATTATATTACTTACAATTAAGTTCATTTTATAATTAAGAAGTCCTATATTTAAATACCTGTTTGACTGGATTTTTAATAAGAACACTTGTTTACACTTCCTAAGTTTATCTAAGGTATTGCTCAAATTGGTAAAAACAGAATAAGGATCGCGATCATGAGTACCAATTCCAAGAATAGCATAGTCTTTGTTACCTAAACTAGAAAAGTCACTATAACTATGTAATATTTCCATTGAAGTCGCATTAGGCTTGATTGTAGACACAACTGTGTATTTATTTGATCCAAGTTCCAATAATTTGGTAGATAGGCCACATAGTTTTTGGTCTCCTAATACTATGATTTTATTTTTCTGGTTATATATGGGATCTATATTACAATTTATTGAAGAATGTTTTGTAGTCGTACATATATTTTCTAGATTTTGAGACAGTCCAATATCAATGTTTGATTTATTCTTTGAAATTTTCTCATAGTTTAAGTTTTGTATTCTAATCTCACTGACACTATTTTTGTTGTTAATTATTTTTGTATTTTTTGGTGTAGAACACTTGTAGTTTTTATTTTTAGTATAACTCTTATACGGTGTGGTTTTAGCTACTTGTTTCAATATTACAATATTTTTGGATTGTTCTTCGTTTATTTTACGTAAAGAATTATTTTCTAATATTCTGCAGTTCTGGATTTCGTTGTGCGCACTTTCTAATTGACGTACCTAAGAGAATTTATTTCTTCCTGCAATTCCTTATTGACACTGTCGCTAACGGCTGATAAATCCGGCAAACTTCTAGCCAAGTAGTCCGAGGTGGTTGTCTCAAAAGATTCGATTGACGCGTTCGACATCGACGATACATTTTTCCTTCTCAAAGTGACATTTTCAAAAGAAAAATCCATATTGCAACGTTTATGGGTACTAAAAGAAATATATTAAAAGTTATTAATACTACGAAAGTGTAATAAAGGGGAAAAAAATATAACTAATACTTCCCCGGTTTTCCGTTTAAGAATTTGAAACTTTCTTCTTTGTTTAAAAAAAGGTTATACCGTTACTGTCGATCAATATTATAAACTTTGTTTCTTCAATTTTTGATAATTATTATTAAAATCTATTATATCACAACGTTATTTGCCAATTTTTATTTTATTGTACTTTTATTACATAAATATATTTATAAATTAAGTAAAAATTAAAACAGCTGATCTAATTAGCTTTTGACAGGTTGAGTCAGTGTTGCCAGAGAAAAAGTCAAAAGTCGACAATAGCAATGTAGTCCCATCTTTCGTCCTTAAGAGCATGTGTCAGAGGCCTAGTAGCATATCAAAGCAGTCAAGAATAACGACGTTAATAAGTCGGCGATTGCTAAACATCTACAGCTGTAGTCGGGCCGTAATCACTGGATGGAATTTCATAGGCCACGCGTATTTTCGACAGAACGCCATATTACATTCCACGGCTAGTGAAAGAAGCCATTGAAATCAAAAAACATCCAAATTTCAACCGGGAAGACGCACGTAGTACGTCCTTGATAAGTTTTCTTGGCACGTATTGATTTTTGAAAAGCTGTATATTTTGGAAACGATGATCGATTTGATCTTTCAAATGGCATTCAACTCAATTTAAATATTGCTTTACCTAAAAAATCGGTAGGTTCAAAAATTTCGAAGCAATGTCAAAAAAACATTTTCGTCTATGATCTAGATCCCAAACAAATTTACCGATTTTTATCCAATTAACGGTACTTGGCGCAGTTTTTAAAGGAGAAACGATGATAAGATTTTGAAGTCAATCGGTATATTAGCCTGAAAGTTATTTCCAAAATATTAAGTAACTTTGCTAAAGAAAACGTAATTTTAATATTTGAAAAGTTGTAACTTTTATTATGATATGTAAAAAATAAAATTGGCGACAATTTTGCCATTAAACTTTTTTAGACAGAACTCGTAGTTTTGGCGAAAATCGTGATAAACCCTTTTTCCCCTTTCAAAGTCCCCCCCCCCTACACTTCCCGAACTCAAATCACCCGTAATTTATTTTCGTCTTATTTTGACTTTATTTTCTTTATTTTTGAATCCTTAGGGTTTCATCCTATATTTTATTATTATCTTCTTTCATTTTTAATTAATTTCAGAGGGATCGACCCCGGTCTCTAAGTATTATGAACATTCAGAAACCACCTTAGAATATTCTACTTACTTCTGTCTTGTATATTAAAAAAACTGGCACGTCTTAAGTATAGAAAATCTGTACTTCGAGATTTACTATTATATTAGTGTGAAAGTATATATTTTACAAAGTTTTATAGCTTGAAAACCATAAGTTTATCTAACATGGACGTGGAAGACATATTAATACAACCATACACTGTAAACGACAATAATTGTTGTTAATTACATATTAAAATTACAAGACACTGAAACAATACAGTTTGATATATAACGTTATTAACGTTAGTCTATGACTTCATCTTCATTAAAAAATAGCCTCTATTTTAGTACATATCGTTTATGGGTTATGTTTAGAAATTAATAGATCCGTAGATACCGCCGAGCGATTGTTCGCTCGGCGGTGTGCGACGAGGTGTTGTCATGGTAAAGGAGGATTCTACTGCAAGGCAGTTTTCCCGAACTTTTTCCAAGACAAGCGGCAAACAATAGTGTTTGCTTGCAAAAGCTCAGCAGTAACTGGTTTTTGATCTTCTTATAACAATTGTCACACAATGACCTGTCCTTCCAAAGAACGAGGCTTTTTTTCCACTCTTCGACTTCTTTTCACTTTGGTTGGCAACTCCTCGAAAGGAAACACCCAATGAGCTGACTGACTTTCGGTTTCCAGATCATAACATTAGATGCAACTTTCGTCACCCGTAACACAGGCGCGGCACCAATTAACACCACGGAGTTTTTGGGATTCGGTCAAATTATGAGGTATCCACGGGGCGCCAAGCTTGCTGACCGCTAAATGTTCATAGAGGATTTTGCACATTTCACTCATACCAATGCCTAAGCTCGTCAGAATCTGCTGATAGGTCACTTTTTTGTCAGGCTCTATTATATGTCAGGATCTTTCTGTCATCCTGGCAGCTATTCAACAACTGCAGCAGCATCAACACCTTCAGGAACAACAACAACTAAAGCTACAGGAACAACAACAAGAAAAGCTACGGGAACAACTTCAGCAACATCAACAGCTACAGGAAGAGCGACAACTAAAGCTACAGGAACAACAACAAGAAAAGCTACGGGAACAACTGCACGAGCAACAGCAACAGCTCAAGGAACATTTAACTGGTTTTGATGTTAAGTCCGCGCGGACGAAGTCTTGGGCAACAGCCAGTATAATTATGGCGAGCGAAGCGAGCCCTACACTAGGCGACTTTCTATGCACTTTTGTGGTACATTTTCCTGAAAAAGTATCCCACTTTAAGGTTTGGGCTTTGACGTGGTGGTTTAAATTCATGTCTAGATATATTATCTACCATTAAAATGCTATTTCATAAACATTAAAAAAATAGAAAATACATTTTGTATTAGAATTTAATTACTGCTAACGCCATCTATTATAAAAATAAATAAATAATAATAATAAATAAATATTCACGGGACAAACTACCCTTACTGATCTAACCCCAAAGTAAGCAAATATTTGCTTGTGTTATGGGTTTTAGTCAACGATACTAATACATAGAAATACATAATATATAAATACCAGAATATATATAATAAACACCTAAACCCAGAAATACAAACATTTACGCTCATCACACAAATGCTTGTCCCCGTCGGGGATCGAACCCGAGCCCCGTTGATTGCGTAGTCAGGGTCGCTAACCACTCGACCAACGGGAGGGTCAAATAACGAGTAAAAATGCTACAAAGCTACACTAGGCGACGATCTGTGCCCTTTAGTGGTACATTTTACTAAAAAAATATCGCACTTTTAGGTTTAAGCTTTGGCGTGGTAGTTTTATTTTGTTTAATTCATTTTCATTCACTCCAGTTTAATACAATATTAATCTATTAAAACACTTGTACTTTTTAACTTCCCACTACGTATGTAGATAGGAAGGTTACTGATTTTGCTCCGATTTTCAAAAATGGAGTTTTCACCATATGTCCGCGTTTTGTGGGCTTAGGAACCATTTTCGACTATTTTCGCGATGACGTCAGTATGTCTGTATGTATGTGTGTGTGTGTGTGTCAACAACTCATAAGTTTTGAACGCCTAGACCGATTGAAACGCGGTTGGTGGCATTCGATTGGATTCCGCTCAACTTATACTTCCTGAAATTTTGTACCAAATGGGCCTAAGAGATTTTGAGAAATTTTGAAAATACCCTAAACAAATTGTGACGAAACAATTTTTTTTTTAATAACTTCCAGATTAATGTACCGATTGAGTACAAAAACTATTCCTCAAAAAAATACATCTAATGCATAAATTGCCTCAAAATCAGTTTATTCGTTTGGAAGTAATCGTTGACGAAAATTTTGAAAAAAGTGTTTTTTCGACATAACTTCGAAATATTTCAACCAATTATTTTTTGGTATTCTACGATATTTTAATACTATAAAAATTACGTCGAATGCCCTTTTAAAAATCAAAACCGAACCTTATTTTCAAAGGTTACAACTTTTCAAATATTAAAATTACGTTTTCTTTAGCAAAGTTACTTAATATTTTGGAAATAACTTTCAGGCTAATATACCGATTGACTTCAAAATCTTATCATCGTTTCTCCTTTAAAAACTGCGCCAAGTACCGTTAATTGGATAAAAATCGGTAAATTTGTTTGGGATCTAGATCATAGACGAAAATGTTTTTTTGACATTGCTTCGAAATTTTTGAACCTACCGATTTTTTAGGTAAAGCAATATTTAAATTGAGTTGAATGCCATTTGAAAGATCAAATCGATCATCGTTTCCAAAATATACAGCTTTTCAAAAATCAATACGTGCCAAGAAAACTTATCAAGGACGTACTACGTGCGTCTTCCCGGTTGAAATTTGGATGTTTTTTGATTTCAATGGCTTCTTTCACTAGCCGTGGAATGTAATATGGCGTTCTGCCGAAAATACGCGTGGCCTATGAAATTCCATCCAGTGATTACGGCCCGACTACAGCTGTAGATGTTTAGCAATCGCCGACTTATTAACGTCGTTATTCTTGACTGCTTTGATATGCTACTAGGCCTCTGACACATGCTCTTAAGGACGAAAGATGGGACTACATTGCTATTGTCGACTTTTGACTTTTTCTCTGGCAACACTGACTCAACCTGTCAAAAGCTAATTAGATCAGCTGTTTTAATTTTTACTTAATTTATAAATATATTTATGTAATAAAAGTACAATAAAATAAAAATTGGCAAATAACGTTGTGATATAATAGATTTTAATAATAATTATCAAAAATTGAAGAAACAAAGTTTATAATATTGATCGACAGTAACGGTATAACCTTTTTTTAAACAAAGAAGAAAGTTTCAAATTCTTAAACGGAAAACCGGGGAAGTATTAGTTATATTTTTTTCCCCTTTATTACACTTTCGTAGTATTAATAACTTTTAATATATTTCTTTTAGTACCCATAAACGTTGCAATATGGATTTTTCTTTTGAAAATGTCACTTTGAGAAGGAAAAATGTATCGTCGATGTCGAACGCGTCAATCGAATCTTTTGAGACAACCACCTCGGACTACTTGGCTAGAAGTTTGCCGGATTTATCAGCCGTTAGCGACAGTGTCAATAAGGAATTGCAGGAAGAAATAAATTCTCTTAGGTACGTCAATTAGAAAGTGCGCACAACGAAATCCAGAACTGCAGAATATTAGAAAATAATTCTTTACGTAAAATAAACGAAGAACAATCCAAAAATATTGTAATATTGAAACAAGTAGCTAAAACCACACCGTATAAGAGTTATACTAAAAATAAAAACTACAAGTGTTCTACACCAAAAAATACAAAAATAATTAACAACAAAAATAGTGTCAGTGAGATTAGAATACAAAACTTAAACTATGAGAAAATTTCAAAGAATAAATCAAACATTGATATTGGACTGTCTCAAAATCTAGAAAATATATGTACGACTACAAAACATTCTTCAATAAATTGTAATATAGATCCCATATATAACCAGAAAAATAAAATCATAGTATTAGGAGACCAAAAACTATGTGGCCTATCTACCAAATTATTGGAACTTGGATCAAATAAATACACAGTTGTGTCTACAATCAAGCCTAATGCGACTTCAATGGAAATATTACATAGTTATAGTGACTTTTCTAGTTTAGGTAACAAAGACTATGCTATTCTTGGAATTGGTACTCATGATCGCGATCCTTATTCTGTTTTTACCAATTTGAGCAATACCTTAGATAAACTTAGGAAGTGTAAACAAGTGTTCTTATTAAAAATCCAGTCAAACAGGTATTTAAATATAGGACTTCTTAATTATAAAATGAACTTAATTGTAAGTAATATAATAATTGTACTCTTATTGACTTGGATACCTATTTAACTAGATATAATCGTTATACACACAAAAATTATATAATCTGTTTGTATACAAAATTAAAAATTGAGATAGATTATCAGGAATATAAAAATAAATTTTTGTCATTTTCAAAATTAAAAGTTAATCAACTAAATAACAATGAGACTGAGAATAAATTATTGAGCACTATAAAAATGGCATACAGTGAATATAAAGAAAATTTGGAAAAGTTGGTGTCTAATAGGATTAATATAAAAAATTGTGACAAATCTATACAAAATCCAAAAAAAGGTACTTTACCATATTTTTTTAGTATTAAACCTAGAATTAAACCGGAAAACAATTCAAATAATCTTTTGTATAATAAAAGTCAGGAAGGGTACAATACCATACTATTTTACTTTGAAAACCAAAAGTCTAGAAAGTAACAAAAACCAGCTTTTTCGTCAATAATCACCAATTAAAGCTACTTCACCAAAACATAGCAGGTGCATTAAAAAAACGTGATAATTTAAGAAATGTTTAAGAATATCGTGAAATCATTTTAAGACCTACTTAGTGTTTATCTTATTTTTGTATTGTGATTTATTTAACTTATTTCTGTTGAGAAATGTGTTGTATTAATTTAGTGAAGTTTATTACTAACAAGCAATATTCAGCCAAAAAAATTATTGTTTTAATCTTATGAATTAATTTTTAATAAAAGTCAGTAATTGAGTTCGATATTAATTTAAAAATATTAATATCATAATAAGAAAAAAAAATTGTTGTTATAAATTAATTATTTCAAACTAAAATATATATAAATTTAAGACAAAATATAATTCAATTTTAATGTTCATGTTCATATTAGATAAACATAAATATTTATGATAATACTTACCGTAATACTTCTAATAATATTGCTTAATTAAATTAGTCTCTTATATAGAGAAATACAATTTCTCCATAGCAATAATTCTCAACAAATGCACTAGTCAGCAATAAATTTTAAGAACTGTATACCAAACCCTGAATTACTCTTTTTGCAGCTGCTTGAACTTTATATAAAATATTTTAATAAGTCTGAAAAACTCTTCCAGTAGCCGCTCCAAATTTTCTTCATAAAATTTTAATAAGTCAGAAAAACTCTTCCAGTAGCCGCTCGAAATTTTCTTCATAAAATTTTAAAAAGTCAAAAAAACTCTGAATAATTCTTTTAGTAGTCGCTGAAATTCACGGCAGAAAGATTTATTAACACTGAATAACTCTTCTGGAAGAGTCCGAAATTTTGGAATTACTCCGATTTTTTTTTTCAAATTCAGAGTTTTTCCGACTTTGTAAGACTTTTTTCGACTTTTTAAATAAAAATAAACATTCATAAACTGTTACTTTCACTTTGTAAGTTATTTACCTACTTTTATCCGAGAAATTTTTCCACAAGGGTCCTAAGGGCCAATGATTTAGTCATTAAAAAAACAGCTATAATACCAAGTTACATAACTGACATTAAACATCAAATCCAATCTCCTTCATTTAAACAGCTTAAATACTACGTAATCGGTAGGACGAAAGCATATTTTATTGCACATTTTTAATTTTTGTTGTGTGTACCTACTACAACTCAAAAAAAAAATTAAAACAATGTACTATGAGTGAACAAAAAAGTCAAATGAATAATTCTAATTGAATTGTTACTTTATCAAACTAGTCTTTATTCGCTCTACCGAAATTGGTGATCTAACTGGTGTCTATTGCGGATAGTAGGTAGTCGATAACTAGGTGACGATAACTGGTAATTGTTGATAACTGGGTGACGATAACTGGACATTGTCAATAACTGGGCGTTGATTATTGGAGTTCCGGTGTCGATAACTGTAGATTTTTAGAACATTTGTTTTTTTAAGATTTAATATTAATCTTAATATACCTATTTCAGAATAATAATATTATATGCTATTCATATCCCAAACACATATTTTACCATATTCAAAGTCACTCTTATTTTTAACATAATAAAAATCCTACCAGTTTTACAAACAAACGCGCGACTTTCTAAAAGTGCCGATTATTGGTGCCACTAGTGTTGTTGTCCTAAAAAAGCCTAATTTAAGAGAATATAGCTGGTTAGCAATTATAGTTAGTTAAAGTCAATTTTTATGAAAATAAAAACGGAACAAATTACGTATTATATGTGTTTCGATAGAACAATAGAACTAAATATAAATATGTAACAGATAGAAAAAGTATAAAACGTCACAGTGCCGCAGTAGTATAACCCCATATCCAATAATCTCAGATCTCTCAATCGACCCTGAAGCAGCCATGACCCGATAAGAGCTGAGATGTCTCATGATCCGGCTCAATCCATTTACTCGCAAGTCTCCCTTTTATATCTGTAAAGAACCTATGTAGGTTCCTACTTTGTTCGCTAGGATAATAATAATATAAAATAATATTCACGAGACGAGACAAACTGCACTTACTGATCTAACCCCAAAGTAAGCAAATTATTTGCTTGTGTTATGGGTGTTAGTCAACGATACTAATACATAGAAATACATATATAAATACAATATATTTAATAATCTCCCAAATCCGGAAATACAAACATTGATGCTCATCACACAAATGCTTGTCCCCGTCGGGGATCGAACCCGATCCCTGTCGATCGCGTAGTCAGGGTCGCTAACTACTCGTCCAACGGGGCGGTCAGATCCCACCTATCTTGCCACTTGGGCAAGATGCCGTTTTTAATCCTACACTTTCACATTACTCTTTCTATACTCCCTTCGTTGTGGTCAGCAATCGCAGTCGCTTTCCTCACAAGTTCAACATGCAGCTCCGCGGGCAGCACAGGCAGAGCAGTAGTGCTTACGGATCTGTATGGTCAGGTCAATGAGGAGCGCTGAGCTCGCAGCAGCGCACTGCGGACGGGTACGGGTGATAGAAGACAGACGCCGGATACGTAAACGTAGCGGCGAATGTACCCAAATAAATTATTCGCAGGTATCTTATACCCCAGGAGGTGGTCGACAATCGCGCCACCATACCGAAGCATTTAGCAGCACGGTCACCTATGTCAATCGCGTGCTGAGAGAATGGCTTATAGGCGTCGATTACCAACCCCAAAACATTAGTCTAATTCACGCTGCTGTTCGACTTCCCAGATAGCTAACCTTATTGTGGGCGGCCTCTTGAAGCTACCCTTGATAGTCATCGTATTCGTTATCTCCTGTGAAAAATTAAGACGATTCCGACTTTCATATTCCACTATTGATTTCAATCCACATCTGCCTTCCTCTCAATTTTGCTACGGGAATCAGCCTCCATAAAAAAGCATCTTCACGCCCATATTCCCAAAGGGGTAGGCAGAGGTGCAACAAGTGCACCCACGATTAACCGAAGATACTTGGTCCCACAAATGTGATAGGTGGCAAGCCTATCGCCAACCAGGCACTTTCCAATCCCGGGCAACTTTGTATTTATCAGAAAACTGAAAAAACACTTTTTTAAGTGCCCGACCCGGGAATCCAACCCGGGACCTCATGTGGTCAACACCAATGCTGGACCACTAGACCACAGAGGCCTCATAATTAGAGTAATATCGTCACTCGTCAGCATACGCCGTCAGGGAGACTCCGTCCGGCATCGGCAGGCGGAGTCAATCGTCCGATAGGACGTTTCATAGATAAACTGACCATATAGCTTTTATCTTAAAACGGGACACTAAGTTTATTTTAATACGCTAACAATAAATGATAGAAGTAATGTCTGTAAGATGTATCTATTTTCATAACAAAGACCATATAGATAGTTGTAGTGTTGTGACCAAATAAGTAAAGGTATCGACCGCATATATTTATTATATTTTGAAGAAAGATAAATATAACAAAAACATCCAAATATATTTTTTCGAGGTGGGAACACTTAATGGCCCAGCGCCATTTTGTGTTTGTTTTAATCTGTCACTCCCAACAACACGGTCGTGCTAGTCACTGCATTTCTGTGCGCTGAGTTTTTTCAGATTATCCATCCGTTACGTTGTGTATTTTGTGTTCCTCCGTGTCGATTGCTCCCTAGTTGTCAAATATCAAAATGCCGAAAGGAGCTGTTCTAAAAAGGCAGGCGAGAGAACTGGTGATCAAGATTCGTAATTTCTTTGAAGCACAGTATCAAAATGGTGGCCCGATTTTACCACTGTCGCAAGTGCGAGAGCGTGTTGCGGTCGCATTAAGAACTATCGGACCTACTGTTTTAAAAATTACTACCGAAGCTTACAGTACAAGCGGCATGCAGGAAAATAAGCTTCGTACGCCGATGAAAAAAGCCAACCACGTCGTGTGACATCGGCTGACAACTTCGACGCTCCCTTGTATGTAGCATCACCAGTACCAGGTCTCTGACACTCGCCTATACCTACCGCGATATGCACCTACATACAGCGCGCGACAACTCGGTGGTTCAAATCAGTCGGGGCCGCCCCGTGCTTATGAGTACACGCGTACGTACGTCGGCTGTCGATGATAATCGTAACTCGCAACGTAAGATTTATTACTGTAGGTAAATAGACAATATAATTGCTGTGTGGATGGCTGTCGCAATAAACTGAAGAATTCAAGGTTTTCGTTTTTTACTTTACCGAAAAATTCTGAAAGGAAAAAATATTTATGTTTTGTTTAGTTTACTCGTAATTTTTATAAGTAGGGTTTAAGTACTATAGGTAAGGATTTTTTTTTTTTTTTTTTTTTATATCATAAGATAGCAAACAAGCAGATGGGTCTCCTGATGGAAAGAGTCAACCATCGCCTATAAACACCAAAGATGTTAATGGTGCGTTGCTATCTTGTGGCGAGATCTAATGCCACATGCATAAGTTTACCGGCTACCTTACCCTCCAAACCGGAACACGACAGCGACAAGCACTGACGCTATTGCGGCAGGAATAGGTAAGGCGGTGGTACCAGACCCGGGCGAGACAATGCAGAACTCTACCACCTAGTAGCCACGATGGTAGTGACTCGATAGCCAATCGGTCGCCTTTTACGACCTGCCTGGCAGAACGGCAGTTGGCCTATTCTACAAAGGAGGCCGGGACCAACACGGCGGATTACGTAGATTTATCATGCCCCAGTATTGCAACGTGAAATGCGTCGTAAATTATATTTTAACATTAATTAATTATTAACAAAATTCATTTTTCCCGTGTGGGTCAGAGTTTTTTGTTAGAATAGAGCAACTGCCGTTATGCAAGATAAGTTGTAAAAAGTGACCGATTGGCTATACGTGTCACTGCCACCGTGACTATTAGGTGGTAGAATTTTACGTCTCATCCGAGTATATGGTACCAGTGTTTTACCCATTCTTGCCGCAATAGCGTCAATGCTTGTCATTATCGTGTTCCGTTTTGGGGTTAAAGTGGGAGGGTAGACTTATGTATATAGCATTGCCATACCGTTGTACAGATAGCAACGCATCATTAACATCTTTGGTGTCTATAGGCGATAGAGTATCTTTGAGACAACCCTGATTTCATTAGAAATAATAAGAGTTAGGTGATAGAAAGAGATGCAACTTCTAGGTAAATTTAACGGTAGGTAATCAAGCGCCACGCGATCTGAATTCAACTTAATTGTATCGTGGCAAGAGTACCTATTTCTTTAAACGACTTTCCGGAGTGTCTCTTCTGTACTTGTACTATTATGTATTCTGTGCCAGTACTGACGTCCGCATAGCAACGTATGTTTGTAATACGCAACATATCACTGATATGCAGAAGAAATAGTATCGGTGATAGCACGCAGCCTTGGGGAACACCAGCATTGACAGGTTCTAGGTCGGAGCATGCACGGTCGACTACGACCTTGATGCTCTGATCAGCTAAAAAACTGATGATCCAGTTGTATAATTTCTCGGGAAGCCCATAGGAAGGCAGCTTCGATAGAAGCGCTTTATGCCATAACCGATCGAAGGTCTTCGCTATGTTAAAACTGACTGCCAATGTTTTCCTTGGACTAAACTGCATCCGCCCAAAGATGCGTCAGGTATAATAGAAGCTGGTGCTCTTCTAAATACTTAAGGAGCTGACAGTTTATAAGTGTCTCAATGACATGAATAGAGGCCCATAGTTTGACGGATTAGAGCGATCACCTTTTTTAGGGATGGGATGCACTAAAGCTGTTTTCCATGAATTCGGTACCACACCGAGTAGAAAGGAGAGCAGGAATAGGTACAACAATACTGGCGCCAACTCTGGAGTATGTCTCCAAGCACAATCTCAGGGATGTCATCAGGCCCACTCGACTTGTGGATATCCAAGGAAAGTAGTGTTTTTCACACAGATGACTGCCAAACCTGTGGTTCTGGTATAGAACTATCACACTGGATGGTAGGCGGTGTGTTCCCTTGGTCATCTAGAGTCGAGTTGGCTGCAAAGAACGAGCCCAGAAGATCGGCTTTCTCCTTTGCGGTATGGGCAGAGTCATCGTGTCTGTGCAAGGATGGAAATGAAGGCTGGGAGAAATTCCCTAAGACAGCCTTGGACCGACCAGAACGCACAAGTGCCTGAAGGAAGGCGAACTATATTCTCGCCAATTCCGTCAGTGTGTTCCGCTTTTGCCTTGGCGATAGCTCGTTTGAAGAACCTCAAGGAAGAGTTGTACTCCTTTCGTAATGCGCTAGTTTTTACACCACGAGATGCCGACGCAGCAGCCCAAGCCTGATAGCATTCCTGCTTTCGGCGTAAAGCCGCTTTGTGGTCTGAGACTTGCCACCGACGGGCACCGCAGACGACGGAATGAAAAGTTTCATGCCCTGCAGCACCACATGAGCGACAGCATTCGGATCATCCAGCGAGAAGCACAACCACCCCCGTGGGTAGGATGCAATGAAAGACCGCATCCCGTCCCAATCTGCTGACCTGTAGTGCCAAACGCGACGACAGCCTGCAAAGGGAGGCCATGATGGGCGCGTGACCGGTACTTTGCTCCGGATCAGGCAGTGGTCCGACGCGCCAAGTAGAGCGTCCACCAATACCAGATAACGGTCCGGGTGTGAGGTCAACAGGAGATCCAACAGTGAAGGCATATGGCCATCCACATCGAGAACTAGCTTAGGCGAGGTTACCAATTGTGTTGGACCATACGCCAAGGCAAAATCGTGAACAGACCTCCCTGCATGATCGGTGGTGCGAGAACATAGTCATTCAGGTGGTGGGCATTAAAATCGCCCAAGATCACGATCTCTGCGGAGAGGGTCTACTCTAACACGGAATTTACAGCCGTTTGTAAATGCTGAACTTCATTATTCCCGCTATGGGATCGGTATAGGCACGCGTAGCTGCATGGATGGTCGTCGCAAGCTACGCATAACCAGAGGATGGATAGTTCCTGACCTTCAAGTCTGCCAAGGCCCCGGTAACAGATATCTTCTCTGACGTATGCGCACACCCCAGCCCGCGGTACAAAGGAATGTTTCAGTTTGACTCCGGGTTGAAGAGGTAGGAAGTATCAGCCGGAGAAGATATCTGTGTCTCGGTCAAAGGCAAAGCTGGCTTCGCCGTCTCGAGATGATAGTGGACGGCATTCAGGTTTGAATGAAGCTCCCTGATATTACAGAAATCCACAGTAAGCGTGGTAGGGGTTGCCTTGGCCTTCTTGTTTTGTTTATCCCGGACAGGATTGTCTATGAGAGCAATTTCGCCTCCTCCAGAATACGCAGGGCAGCCTGAGCATCCATGATCTGGGTGGAATCCGGAGAACCGACGCCCAGGGTGGATTCTCCACTGCTGGCGCAAGTGTTACCCCCCTGGGGTAATTTTTTTAAATCTCGCGTTCATAGTGTGCGGGGGAGTAAAGGGGGATTAGGCAATCGGCACTCTCACAAACCGAACGAAACGCAGCAACAGAGCTGCTACTTTACGTCGGTGTCAATTGAGAGAGAATGGTATCTCCCCGGGCGTGCCGGCCTATTCAGTTGCTAATGCAGTATGGCACTACCACTAGATGACTAGCGTGTTTTTGTTTGAATTCGGCGGCGTCCTTCTCTTGTCCTTTGTATTCACAAATTATACATCTCCCGCACTGTACTTTTGATCGTTTTTATTCTCTTTTACACAAATATCCCCGTGTTGGTCGATTGGCTATACAAGAAACTACCACCGTTACGTTATGGTTAGAATTTCGCAACATCTCGCCTGGTATATGGTACCAAACTTACCTATTCCTGTCACAACAGCGTCAATGCTTTTCATTGTCATTTTCCGGTTTGGAGGGCAAGGTAGCTTATGCACATGGTATGGTCATCCCGCCACACGGATAGCAACGCAACATTAACATCTTTGGTGGCTATAGGCGATGGCTTTTTTCCATCAGGAGAGACATCTGCTTGTTTGCTATCTTATGATATAAAAAAAGTAAATTCAAGATCACAACAATCCAAATCACCATGAACCAACACCTTATTGCCCTTTTGAATTTGATATACGTTTTAAGATTGTTTGCAAAACATTCGAGTTTACCTACTACTTTCGTTACCTGTCTCTAAAACTTTACAGGCTATAACCATTCTTAACACTAAATGATCAGATCTAACATAAATATTCTAATATAACTGTAAAAAATCTAAGTCATGCAGATATCTTTTATAATCTCATAACTCATCTGAACGGTTCCAGAACTAGACAGTAAAGTGTCAACTTTAATCTTACCGACATTTTATTTATGTTGCTGATGATGTTGAATTACCTACATAGTTCCGATTCTAAGAAGTAGGTGAACCTTGTTATCACTGTGGTTATTGGTACATAATTCTGTAATGCGATGGTTATCGACATTATTACAGGTCATAAACACCAATTCCAAATCGTCACCTAATAGCTCTTGAATATATTTCTCTTTAATAAGGCAGCAAGGCTCAACTCCAGGTTGTGATTCTTTAAGTAAGCTTTCCTGGGACCATGAACCCCTCGGAATTTGGTGACCCAATCTCCCTCGTTATAGGAAGGTGTTTGCTTATGTATCAGTCATTATAGTCATGGTGTTGCTTGAAAACCAAAGGATAGTAATTGTGGATTGGTTACTGAATAATTGCTTGTCCAGAGTGATAGAAATAGTAATAACGTCCTTCGCTATTACGAGGCGTTCTTACATTTCGTTACGATAATGGATTTGAATAGGAAATTGATGAATGATGATGTATCCGCCATACAACCTGGACCTCGAACTTTGCAAGTTTTGTTATTTCAGAAAGTCAAGGACAAGTTTTATGGTTTGCAAGCTCAGAAGCGGCGGTGAATGCATTTTACAAATTCACAGGAAGATCGACTGGATCGACCGCTCCGACGAATGAAATAATAAATTAATGAGGGTAGGTATATACAAAAACAATTAATGTATTTTAAATATAACGTCTTGTTTTATTTAAATACATCTAGATTCATCTTTCAGGATGACTTAGGTATTATTTTACATTATTAATTTTTATGAATTAACAAGTCTTATAATCGTTAAGGAGGAAGTTGGTCCGTTCGAGGCGAACTCGTTTATAATACTTGCGGCATTGACGACGCAATAATACAAGTATTATTTGGAGCCAGCGTGCGCGTCGGTCAACGCTATACGCAGAATTGATGAAGGGTCTTCGAATTTCGTTTTGATTTTTTTTAAAATATTATTATAAAGTATCTTCACGCTCGTATCTCTGAAGAGGGAGGCGGAGGCACAACGAGTGCACTCATGATTAGCCGATGAAGTTTAATGCCACAATGTGATAGGTTGTAAACCTTTCGCCATTTGGGCACTCATTCTATCCCGAGCAGAGGCGTTTTTATCAGAAAACTAAAAAAAACACGTTTTGAATCGCCTGACCCGGAAATCGAATTCGGGGCGTCACGAGATAAACGTCGACATCGGATCATTGGACCATTAGATCGAAGATGTGATTGGTATTATTGTAGTATAGTAGGGGAGTCCAAGAGGGGATTTTTGTATTTACGTGAGTGCGTCATATTATCATAGGGCCACCCCCTATGATAATATGACTACACATACTGTTGAGGTTCTCTATCAAATATAAGCCCTTTATATAAAGGCGGGTAACTATGGTAGAAAAAAAAATTCCAATAACTTTGGCTTGTGGAAATTGTCAGATTATATTTTTTTGTTATTTTTACATTATTTTCTATATAATAAAAGAAAATTAAGATGTGCTTGAGAATGTCAAAACAACGTTTTCTTTGAAACTTTGTGACTCTCCCATTTCCTTACGTTACACTTGAACCGGTAGGCTTTCTAAATTTTAGCTGGCAGCTAACTCACCATACCTTAATTTGACGCGATTTAGTGTTTCCATGTCACAGTTTTTTTTTTGTAGATTTTTTTCTACCACCATTGAAATGAAAAACATTACATAACCTTTTATTTTTTTTATATAATTTAATCTAAAAAATCTAATAGGTCCCTACAACGCTCGAGTAATTACCCATTAAGCATCTTGGGCTCCTTATTAACAGGAATAGGTGTATTATAGAATATGAGCATTACATAAGTGTGGTGTAGAGCAGCAGCAGGAGCAGCAGGAGCAGCAGAAGGGCTCAGTAGGAGTGGTTGGGCAGCGAGGCGAGGGCGGCGAGCGCGGGCAGCGCGAGCGCGGCGGCGGCGGCGGCGCGCAGCGGCAGCGCGGCGGCGGGCGCGGCGCGGTCCAGCAGCGCGCGGTGCGGCCACAGCGCCAGCGCCGCCACCGCGCCGCACCCGCCGCGCCGCACCCGCCACACCAGCGCCGCGCCGCTCGCCACCACCACCAGCGACAAGTTGGACTCCGCGCACGCGCGCACGTACCGCCACTCGAACTCCGCGCCGCGCGCGCCCACCCACAGCATCACGCTGCGCGTCACCACCACCTGCCCGCACCACACACACCCTCACACTCGCATCCCCACGAGACACGGACGCCGCCGGGGGACCACACTTATGACGACACTCGACACCCCTCACAAATAATCTTACTGTCTTCACACTACAGATTTTTTTTAAATCAAAAAAAATATATTATCGATAAGACAAATTTACTTTTATTGGAACGAAGTTCCTTATCGCGCGACGGCTAAAGAAAGGCTAGACGGAAAAAAATCTTACGAAAAGTTGTCACGACACTTTTTGCTCTAGTCTCTGTCTGTCTCTCTCTCTCTCTTATAGAAAGCAAGCCAGATATTTTCATTTCTATTTCGCATTGAACAGTGTGGTGTCGCGACGATTATTTTTGTTGAATGTATACAAGTTTTTTGAAAATAATAATAAAAGGAACTTTGTTCCATCCGGGTGTCCCTTGACACCTCTCAAGTTTTTTTTTTTTCAGTACGACGCGGAACATTGGACGCTATAATCAATTGAAAGTCCAAACGGTAACATTTCCTCCACAAACTAAATCAAAAAACCGAAATCAAAGTGGTTTCTTCATAAAATTATACCTTTTTAAGGTTCACATCCAAAGGTTAAAACGAAACCCAAATACTAAGACTCCGCTGTCTATTCATCTGTCACCAGGCCTGTATGACAGACGGTTGAAATTTTCACAAATAATGTATTACTGTAGCCACTATAACTACTATATTTTTGTAGTGTCCTTGGCTGTTCTGGATATTTTGTAAACGACATCCTGAGTTTTAATAAAACGTTTGTTTTACAACATAATATAATGTTTAAGAATACAACCATTATATAAGTTTAATATTTTCTGTTAATATGTTTATACACTATCAAATATAAATTAGTTACTACGCCCTACATTAGGCGACTTTCTATGCACTTTTGTGGTACCGTTTTACTGATAAAGTATAGCACTTTTAGGTTTGAGCTTTGACGTGATAATTTAAATTCATGTCTAAATATGATCTTCCATTAAAATAGAATTTTATAAACATTAAAAAAATAGAAGATATATGTTATATTAGAATTTTATTACTACTAGCGCCATCTATTATGAAACTAACACTCCATTTTAATACAATATTAATCTATTAATACACTTGTACTTTTTAACTTCCCGCTACGTATGTAGATAAGGAAGTTACTTATTTTGCTCCAATTTTCAAAAATCGTTTTTACACCAGATGTCCACGTTTTGAGATCCTAAGAACCTTTTTCAACTATTTTCGCGATGACGTTAGTGTGTTTGTGTGCGTGTGTGTGTGTGTGTGTGTGTGTGTGTGTGTGTGTGTGTGTGTGTGTGTGTACGTATGTATGTATGTAAACATCTCATAACTTTTGAACGGCTGGACTGATCGAAACGCGGTTGATGACATTCGATTGGATTCCACTCAAATTAGACTTCCTGAAAATTTGAATCAAATGGGCCCAAAGGATTTTGAGAAATTTTGAAAAAACAAAAAAAAATTTTGGTGAAACGGATTTTTTTTAATATAACTTCCAGGTTAATGTACCGATTAAGTAGAAAAACTAATCATCTCTATACTTAAAAAAATATGTCTAATGCATAAATTGCATCAAATCGGTTTATCTGTTTGGAAGTAATCGTTGACGAAAAGTTTGAAAGTGTTTTTTCGACATAACTTCTAAATATTACAATCAATCATATTTTAGTATTCCACGATATTTTAGTACCAAAAAATTACGTCGAATGCCATTTTAAAAATCAAAATCGAATCTTATTGCTTTTTAAATGTTATTGCTTTTCAAATATTAAAATTACGTTAACAAACTTAATATTTTTAAAATAACTGTCTAGCTAATATACCGATTGAAAGGCGCTAGTCGTCGAGTTGCGGAGACCCGCCCACGAGAAGAAGAAGAATATACCGATTGACTTCAAAATCTTATCAGCTTTCCTCCTTTAAAAACTGCGTCAAGTACTGCTAATTGTATAAAAATTGGTCAATTACTTTGGAATCAATGACGAAAATTTTTGAAAAAAATATGATTTTTACATTGCTTCGAAATTTTTTAACCTACAGATTATTTAGCTACAGCAATAGTGAAAGTGAGTTGAACACCATTTGAATTTGACCATTTGAAATTTGATCGATTTGATCATCGTTTCCAAAATATACAGTTTTTCAAAAATCAATATACTGGCATTTTTATCAAAATAGACTGCATGTATGATTATTTCATTGCTTCATTCGTAAGTGTTTTCTTGCTGTTTTTTGTGACTTAGCAATTGAGACATTTCAATATTTCTTAAAGCTGAAAAATCTATGCTTATAGTTTTTACTCTTTTGATCTTAAAATACCTTAATTTAGCAGGAAGTTTCAGGATTACACTGCAAGGTAATTCGTTTACAGATCTTTCACAGTATGATTATTGTGAAACAGTACAAGTGTATTAATTGATTAATATATTATTGAGATCAATTTCCAATCTTAGCCCGAGGGGAAAATCTAAAAAAAGGTATATTCATGCCCGTATCCCCGAAGAGGTAGGCAGAGGTACAATGTGTGCATCCTCAATGACCCGAAGATACGTTTTAGTCCCACAACGTGATAGGTGACCAGCATATCACCAACCGGGCACTTTTTCGATCCCGGGTAACATTGTTATTATTAGAAAATTGAAAACACACATTTTTGATTTGTCTGACTCGGGAATCGAACCCCGAGGGTTTCTCTGAGAGAAAAAAAAATGGGAAAATTTATTCGCTGAGTTTCTACCGCCAATTCTTCGTGCCAGCGGTAAATCCAATAATAATCCTAAAAATATTGAAGGTTAATTAAATAAAACATTTTATGATTTCGAAAATCGATGTAAAAACAGAAACTTCCCGATTTTAGAAAAAACTATTAATCTGAGCGAAATGTTAAAAATGTGTTTTTCTTTATGAGATCAACTTTCATTTTTAATACCAATTTTTCTTTGAAAATCTTTTACAAGAATGCTACCATAAATAAAAATTGATTTCTATCAATATTATGCTTTAAGAGCGAAGTGGTGGTGCGAGATGGATCTTGAGTTGCTACATATTATAGGATTATAGGTAGACCGTACTATATTATAGGTAGACCACAAAATATGGTGTAAAATTTTGGTATATAACCTTTATATTTGTTCAATGTAGATAATAAATAATAATAAAAATTGTGTTTTTAAAAAGTCAAGAAAATTTTAAAGAATTTTTCTTGTAAGTAATAAAAAAATGGAGTTTTAGAAATATGTTTTTTTATTTTAGTTTTATATTCCTGCACCCTCCTAGACCAAAGCCTGACGACGCCTTTAATGGGAATGGGAACTGTTTGGATAAAAATACGCTGGATTTTTTTAGGTTAGATAATTATAAACATTAAAAGATGTAATTCTCATAAAAATAGTTTCCTAACAATATTACTATGTAGCTTAACTTTGCGAGCCCTTACAAAGCTCTGCTTTTTGCTAGTAATAAATTATAATGTGACATTCTCTTATGTTGATTTTTTATGAATTTCATTGTAAAGATACTTCATGAGTTTAATTTTATTGAATAAGATTTATAATTAGTACTAAATTAGATTTATTACTGTTTAGCGCGTCAGTATTGTAGGTAGATTATGGCAATCCAAAAATTTGTACCACCTATTTATTGTAATCCATTTTCATACAAATAAAAATATATTTTATCCTGTTTTTGTCAACCTTCTTTAAATATTGAAAATGTTTCAATACTTACTAAGAAAGTTGACAAAATTTTGTAATATTCTTCTGTAGCATTTTTACATATCAATTATTAAGTACATTCATAACGTTATTTTTTATGTCTTAAATTTTAAAATTAAAAACCGATTACAATCAAATTATACTATTGTTAAGAACCACTTTTGGCCAGAAAAAAACAAACTATATAGCACCTATAAAAGGCGTTGCCTAGCAGAACAGCAGTTGGTCTATTCTTCACAGGAGCCCAGACTAACATGGGGAAATGAATGACTTGATGACTGAAGACAGGTAGTTTTCCTCACTGCTGTATTTAAAATCTCAATGACCATTGGTTCTAACATATTAATTTCCGTAACTGATCAGGGCAAATCATCACATAGAAAAAAGCGATTCTCATTAATGAGGTTAAGAAAATACTGCTAACTATCTTTAACATAATAGCATAAGAAACTAGCAAAACCAGTCCACCTTTAGATGGTTTTGTTCACTCTGCTTATTATCACCAACATAATCTGTTTCTGTTTATGTTTTTAGTATCTTATTAAGGGTTAATAATATATATTAATTTATTACCTCTGCACTGGCCCATCCAATAGCTGCCGTTAAGATCTTCGCATGAGCTTTGCCAGGCACAGCATTCATTGCAAAGTACAGGCCTATAAGATCAGCATAATCCACAGTAGCTTTCAGTAATTCCTGAAATAGTTATACATTTTTTTTTAAATTTCTGTATTATATCTGCTAACCAGCATGGTTAACAATGGATCTGCTAACCAGCATGGTTAACAATGGAGTAATGTGTTGCTAATTTGCACCTTTATACAAAAGTTTTGTCTTAGTATCACTAAGGAAACTGATGATTCTGACAGCCTATCCCTTCCATTGTTTGAGTGTTACTCTCATCTCATTGTTGAGAGTTATTGTTATTTATTTGATACTAGCGACCTGCCCGTGGTTTCACCCGCGTAGCTTTTGATTCCGTGGGAATATCGGAAAGGATCATATACTAAAACCTCCCTCAAGAATCAATCTATCTATTAGAAAAACCGCATCAAAATCCGTTGCGTAGTTCTAAAGATTTAAGCATACATAGGGACAGACAAAGAAAGCGACTTTGTTTTATACTATGTAGTGAAGATCTTCATGCCATTATCCACAGCACATATGTATATGTTAGTCTGAGGGACAGCCTGTAATATTAAAAAAAAAAATATTAAGAAAAGAATATTAATAATAATACTACTAAGGTGTCAAATGTAGTATAGAAAAAAAAAATTGATTTTAATATGATTCCTCAGGATAAGGAATTATTAGTAATGGTATGCATGATTAAGGAATAAGATAGGGAAATATATGCTTAATTTAAATATAGTAAGGTTATACTTACAAAAAAGTCTGATGAGCCGTGGGATGGAACATCATGGAACGGGTTGTTTAGGCAGATATTTTACTTAACAGATACCTCTCGCCTAATCTCATTAGCTTATGGTTCATGGAATATAGAAAACAAGCGGAAGTGGGAAGTACAAACATTTGTATCGGGACCGCGATTGCCAACTCACACATAAAATAAGCATTATTGCATATAAACTGCTAATGCAAAGTTTGTTTCATTGGTCGTTTTCATTTTAAACAACAATAATCCAAAACACACAAACACAACATTTAAAAATGTACTAAACTGCATTACAATAAATTTTATTTTGCTACAAAAAAAAGAGTATTTACGTCCTTTTGTAGTCTATTCAAAATAGACTCATCTATTTGTACAATAGTGAAACTATAATCTTAATAGTTTCGCTATTCTACAATAGATGGCAGTATTGATTTTTCCGTAGTTTTCAGTTGGTCATATTTGAGTAGAGAACTTTCTAGAACGATGCACGTAATGACTGTCATTACGTATATCTTTCTAGAAAAATTAGGTCAACCTAAAATAAACTTTATATGTAAAGTGTACGGCTGATTTTAGCTTGACTTTCTATTATATCATTAGAGATTATATTAAATCAGGAATTTTATTAAAATAAAATGAAAATTGTACTTTCGGATGATATGAAATATCTCCATTTTTAATCATCTGTATTCTACTATCATTTCTGCATTCAAGGATGGCACAAAATCGCATAATTCAGTGTATAATAGATTTTCGCACGACGACTATCTCCTAAAGATATGGTAAGTATCACTAAGGCAATTTAGAGTAACAGCGCATAATAGTGATGCACGCGGCACGCCCACTTTTCACTTCTACTTGTTTTCTTTGTTTCATGTTATGGTTGCACACAGTCAATGGCATGTATTGCAACACTTAATCTCAAGGGAGGGCGAGATATCATTTACCAGAAGAAGAAGGAAAAAGATAGCCTAGCCTACCTTCCCTCATGATGGCAATGGAGAAATAAAATATTTCCTTGGATTGAACTGAACTATAACATGGAATTTTAGTTTACACATGGAAGTCTGATTCTACGTGTCAAATTTTAGTTACATATCAGAAAAATAAGTGTCTAGTCAGATGGTTTGCTTATATTCCCCTAAAACCGCATAGTAACTTATAAAAGCAGTGATAATAATCTAACCTTTATACTAGTACATGGGCGTACCGAGGGGGGGGGGAGGGGCAACTGCCTCCCCTCTGGAATTTGTTTACCTCTCTATTAGCTATCTACTATTGTAGATATTGAGATAAAAATAGTCTTAAAATGTTACGGTTGCCCCCCCTGGCCCAGAACCTGGGTACGCCCATGTACTAGTATAATGACAAATTCAAAAGTTATGAGATGTGTACATACACACATATACACACACACACATACATACATACTATACTGACGTCATCGCGAAAATGGTCGGAAAAGATTCCTAGGACCTCAAATCGTGGAGATCTGTTGAAAACTCGATTTTCGAAAATCGGGACAAATTCAGTAACTTCCTATCTACCTACATTACGTACTACGTAGCGGGAAGTTAAAAAAGGAAAATCACTTCGATGAAAAGTTGCACTTTCACCAGACACTATTCTATGACAATTTACTTTTGCTTCCTGAATATTTCATCCAAACTCCAGGCCTGATCTTGGGTTATTCCAATATAATACATAACCTCCAAACATACGAAGCTCAAGTATTTAAATAAAAGATTAGAATATGATGATCCTGTGTTTCACTGGTCTTGAATAATAACAACAGGTAAATTTTTTTATTGATGATCGACTTCCAATTCTAATATTATTTTTATATTATAAGTTAATTGCAATGAACCTCCTTATGATGTTACATTAAATAAAAGGTTAGAATGCAATGATGCTGTGTTTCACTGGTCTTCAATTGGTTAGATTTAAAAAATTCTTAAGTTTTAAAGGTAATATTTTCTATTCGGTCTCATAAATGTGGTGACATTCTGATCCAGGGCTCCAGCAATACAGGAGATTGGAAGTCGGCTATTGCAATTTTACTACATTTATCAGTAAAATTAAAAGACTCTAGAAAGTTGTGTAGTCTTTTGAAACATTCCAGATCTAATTTTGGTGAGCTTACAATCACTAACTTTTCCTGAACTTAACTTTTATACAGACATAAAATCAATTTATTAACTTTCTTATTACCATACCCATTTAAAAATTCTTTTATATTTTGAAAATGTTGGTCTTTTTCTTCTTTCCTTCAACTTTACCTATAAACCAATTAATTTAAACTAACAACAAGTTTATGCAGTTAAAAGAATGAGACAGTTAACTGATGTTGACACAGCAAGATTTTGTACTTTAGACACTTCAACCAGCCTCAGCCGCTGCGGCTCACATGGAATCTACGCTTTGTTACAGCGGGCAAGGGCTGCTTTTTTCTGCACCTTCACAATTTCTATAACCACTCAAGGGGTAGGGTAAACAAGACCACATGCAAAATTCAGATCAGAGATCAATTTCACTAGGTTACTTGTTCTGAAAACAAAAAAACTGAAGCTAATTGAAGATATTGAGATTTATTTATACACCACCAATAAAATTCAGTAACAGTTTAACATTACATTTTGTCACCATCAGAATAATTCAGAAGTTTATATATGGATTTAAATAGGAATATCGATGTTTTGAATTATAATCATTGTTATATAACTATAAACTATAAAGTTAATACAATAATTTTACGCCATTAAATGAACTTGTAATAATAATGAAACAAAATTTTCATCATTATTTTTCTAAAAAAATATGTATTTCTGCAAATTAAAATTTTGCAGATTTAATGAATAAAAAAGATCTTTTTACAAAAAAATATCAAAAATAACCCACGAGTGGGGTAGAGTTTATCATAAATATTTACACATAAAAAATGTGTAAAAGGTTGACCCTACGGGCCATCCCTGCAACTTCCCACCAAATTAAGGTATTTTAAGCTCAAAAGAGTAAAAAATATAAGCATAGATTTTTCAGTTCAAACATCTATTTTGTTAAAAATGGCAGTATATTAATTTTTGAAAAGCTCTATATTTGAAAACAGCATTTGACATAGTTTTTTTAGTACTAAAATATCGTAGAACACCAAAAAATTACTGGTTGAAAAATTTCGAAGTTATGTCAAAAAAACACTTTTTTCAAAATTTTTCGTCAACGATTACTCCCAAACGGATAAACCGATTTTGATGCAATTTATGTATTAGACGTAATTTTTCTAAGAATAGAGCTGATTAGTTTTTGTTCTCAATCAGTACATAAATCTGGAAGTTATATTAAAAAAATACAGTTTCATCAAAAATTTTTTTGGTGTTTTGTCAAAATTTCTCAAAATCTCCTGGACCAAATCGGTTCAAATTTTCAGGAAGTCTAAGTTGAGCGGAATCCAATCGAATGCCATCAACCGCATTTCGATTGATCCAGCCGTTCAAAAGTTATGAGATGTTTACATGCACACACCCACATACACACAGACAGACTGACGTCATCGTGAAAATAGTCAGAAAAGATTCCTAGGACCTCAAAACGTGGACATCTGATGAATTCTGTATTTTCGAAAATCAGGGTAAAAGCAGTAACTTCTTTATCTACATACGTAGTGGGAAGTTAAAAATGTGTAAGATTTTATATATATATATATATATATATATATATATTAGGCTGTATCAAAAAAATCGACTATTTTTTTTTTTGAAAAATATAATGAAAATCTTGTTCAGAATACCGAAAAAATACGCCAGTATAACGGACAGCTCTTAATTTTAATATTAAGATGTCCCGCTTCACGATTTTCCATTTCCCGTTTAAATAACATGGGAAAATCTGATTCTTCAAGTTTGGAATTTTGTAGCTCTGCAACGAATTATCAAATTGGTTAAACCATGACATATTCTTATAGGAAATTTAATGCTCTACAAAAAAGGTCTCTTACAAAATTTTGATTAATGTACTCCTTCAAAAGTTATTCAAGGTCAAAGTTGAAACCATTGTAAATTGTAAGAAATTTTCACTTTTTTGGAGCATTTATCATACTTATTACAATATTTTGTCATTAATAAGTTTTTTTAAAACTTTTTGGAGTTCCACAATTTTTTTCTGACTATTGATTTATAATAATTATCCTTGATATTAAAATTATTGAGTATAATAATAAAATAACAAAATAACAAAAAAAAATTCTTTAGAATCCTGATTTTGATGGCAATTTTGATAATTAATATATATATATATATATATATATATATATATATATATATATATATATATATATATATATATATATATATATATATATATATATATATATATATATATATATATATATATATATATATATATATATATATATATATATATATATATATATATATATATATATATATATATATATATATTTTTACAAATTTCAGGGTGTTGGGGGGTGGAGGGGAGAGAGGAGGAGAAACCACCCTTTTATTTTTTTTTATAACTATAATATATTTGATTTAGTACCTGAAAAAATAAATTTTAGAGATTTTTGGGGTTGTTTTATGGATTCAAGGGCATTGGGGGGGAGGCTAGGATCAAGTGGCCAATGTACAAGGCCACCCTATTTGGGAAGTATATTGTTTCTTATAGAAATGGAGCCCACCAAAATTAGTGCTCATTTTTTTTATAGAAAGCCTTATTCTATCCTTTGCCCTATCCATAGAGTGTTTTTAGAAATCCCGAAGGAGTGGAGAGGGGCAGATCCTGCACACTGTAATAAAGCGCAGGCATTTTGTAAGACGTGGCAATGGAGGCTGGTCTGCTCTGAAAAAGCTGAAGTTGCGCAGGTGACCATTGGTGCTATCCAGAGGGGCTGCTCTTCCCACAGCGCCAAAGCACACACAATTCGACTACAATCTATAGTAGAAATTTTATTTAAATTACTTAAACTGGGTTGGGTTTAGAAAAGTGCTACAACGATAGAGGAAATCTGAAGCTGTAGGGGGCTTCTAGAAAGTCTTCTGATAACCCCTTGATAGTTTTCTTGCCGGAGACAGGAATTTTTTTTTCAAAAAAAATAACTTTCGTATATATTTAAGTTAGACGCGTAAATATTTACAATAAACTGAACCTAGCCTGTGAGTTTTGCGTTTGTATTTTTTTTATGCAAAGATATTTATTTATTAAGTCTTTTCGCAAAATTTTAATTTGCGGAAATACGTATTTTTTTAGAAATAAAATTATGAAAATTTTGTTTTTTTCAAAATATATTCAAATAGATTTGGTTTTTGTTTTCAGAACTAGTAATCTTCTTAAAATGGTGGCAGATCCGAATCAGAGCACCCCAACTTGCATGTGGTCTTGTTTGCCCTACCCCTAGAGTGTTTTTAGAAATTGCAAAGGCGCGGTGGGAGGTAGCCCCTGCCCACTGTAACAAAGCATAGGCACCTTGCGAGCTGAAGATGTGAAGGCGAGCAATGGTGCCTGTGCTTTGTTACGCAAGGGCGGAGGGGCTGCAGTTCCCACAACACCGTAGCACACGCGATCCGACTAGTATTTATAGTAAGAAGCTGTACGTTACAGAACCTTAAACCATACTTTTATGTAGCAAAGCGCATGTTATAAAAAATTTATCAAACTTTAACATAAAAAAAATAAAAATAATGTAATAAAAATGTCTTTTTTGGCGAAGGGGGTAGAAGGAGGGTGACTGCGATTTTGGCCTTTTTCTTCAATCTAGTGGCATTATTTAAAAATTTTGGGACATATTTTGTGACAAAAAATCATCAAAAAAAAACTATGTGTTTCCGGGGGGGAGTTGAATACCCTTTCCCTCCCCCTACCACCTATCGATGCGGCACGTTTCTTAACTGTTACCCTTAAACTATTTACAAACTTTTAACAGTCAGCCAGAATAGGTACCTATTTCTACTTAATTTGTAGGTTTTAAGATACCTTTAAGCTTAAATCGGTATTTGTATGACGACAAAACTGTAATATTTATCTTCAATACAACGAAAGAAGTGATTTATGAAAAACTATATACTTACTAGAAAAATATCATATTCACCGCCTTCACTGTAGCTATCAGAATCAGGAAAAAACGTAGCCAAAAGAAGCATCTTACATAGTTGTGTGAATATATATAATAAACCTGCATATACACATTTCGAAAAACTTGCATACTCTGATCTGCAACAGAAGATATGTAGGTATATGAAAGGGGTAAGTAAATACAAAATAACCTAATTACATTAGTTTACTTACATGCCGGAAAATTTATATGCCATGTGATAAGGTGCATACAGTAAAGCTATACAATTTCCAAAGTGATACAGAGTCATTTTATTAGGTATTTTTGGTGTAAAATATAAAATTTGCTTTTTATAATAATAAAACCACTCAATAGTGAAGACTGAATAGTCTGAATACTGTCAAGTGTCAGTAGACTCAGTAGTCTCGAACGTCATAGAGCGAGATCGGTAGAATTGCCAGCTAAAATCGGTATATTTGTATCCAAAATCGGTATTTGACAAAAAAATACAATATTCAATAAAATTCGTTGATTTTTTAAAAATAAACTTACAGACTAATTTGTAACAATCATAATTATTTTTTATACCAATATTTTTTGGCCATAGCCGCGGTCATCTTCGAATTAATTTCAAAATCGTAACGATTAGCTGTATTAAAGAGTCGTTTTAAATGTAATAGACTAGTGATTGATTCAGTAGACAGCCTATTTCGCTGCTTTGTTTTTAAAAGATTAATATGTGAAAATATGCGTTCAACGTTAGCGGATGAATGGGGAAGTGATAAAATATTAAAGATCAAATTAGACAACAATGGAAACATTTGAGTTTCATCGCCACGCTTTAGTAAACTTACTTCATCCCAAAATAGTTCTACATCATCAAGAAATGTTTTGATTTGTTCACAATTTCTTAAAATGCGCCACTCTGTATCAATTTCCTGGAAATCGTTGCTGTGAACAATATTGGGAAAGAGCCTACTCACAGGAACTATCGAAGCAGTTTTGCCAATTTTAACATTTTTTGGATCAATTATGTCTAAACCTTTTATTGGGTTATTTTTTAATGGAAACCGCGTGGTTATTTGCTTACAAGCTTCGATATAAAAATCTAGGCATCTGCATTTAAACAAATTTACTTGATCTGAGTTTAGATTTTCTGAACTACTTAGTAGTGTATTAGACGCAGCAGCACCATAGTATACGTCATCAATATCCATAAAATTTCTGGGATTCTTAAAATCAACATTTTCGATTGGAGTACTTGTGAAATTGCGAACTCTTGACAGATACGGCCAAGTGTCATGAATCGGAACGTAATAATTACAATTCAGTCAACGTTACAGCGTTTTCACATGAGCAACAACACGACGTGACATTTATACATTAGTAATCTATGGACACGACACTACACTGGGTAGAAGTTGGTACACAGAATGAATATCGCAGGCGCAAGTCTCTTTACCGACATCGACCTAGTGCGGTGTCAAAGTTGGTATACTGCACAAGTATACGAATTTGTAAAGTAATGAGGAAACTGCTGAGTCAGATTCTGACAAATCTGTTAAAAATAAAAGAATTTTTCTTTATGGAGTGATATCACAAGGTAGTGCACCGTAATTGGATAAGTATAAATCAGAAAAGAGTTTGTCTGATGAATTATCAGTTTATCTCAGAAATGTGGTCGGAAGATTAAACGAAAATCCGTTGGAAATCTGGTGGGATTATAAATTATAATTCCCAACATTGTACAAAATTGCTTTCAAATATTTAACAATTGTTGGTAAATCTGTCCCTTCAGAAAGACTTTTTTCGCAGGCAGGGCTAGTTTTAACTCAGCAAAGAAACCGGTTGGAGGAGAAAAAGGTTAAATAAACTTTTATTTTTACGCAGTGTTGAAAAAAAAATTATACAAAATACCTAAATCGAATTTTTTTCTAGTGAATGTTTGTTTTTTTTTAATAAATATATTTCCTTGTATATAGTTTTCTTTTAGATTGTTTTAGGATTATCTCAACATGGGCTAGTCAAGTCAGGCCAGTGACTTAACAAACAAGTCTCTGAATTTATAATAAAAATAACCTACTAAGAACAAAAAACCTTAAACATGTCTATGGAAAAAGCAATCAATGTATGAAAAACATCGATGTATTTTCTGAAACATCGATATAACATCGATGCTACTTTCAGATATATTGCAACGAAAAAAACATCGATTTTTTTAACGTCATCCCTAGTGTAGACATTAGACAGACATCAGGTGCTCCATAGACCTACAATAATATTGCGCAATATTACGTATTGTGCAATATTATTGACCGTTTAGGGTTAATATTGAAGATTGCACAATGATAGAACGAAAGTTTGAGCGGGCTTAACTTTTATTTCGCAATATTTTTTTCGTGTAGTGTGTAGGCTTAATATTACACAATATTTTTCACTTTAGAGTTTGGAGCGGTTGCGTTCGATCAGTATGGTCGTGTCGTAAATTTAAGCAAAATCGCGAGCAAGAATGCTGTAAAAGATAAAGAACGGGAGTTTTTACTTGAGTATATAGAATTGTATAGTGATTTATTTAACAAAATCGACAGTACGGTTGCTTGGCCGCCTTAGACAACACCGTAAACGACAAGTGACATTGACAACACTCAACAGACAAGACAAGAGAAGATAGGAGTATATATATATATATATATATATATATATATATATATATATATATATATATATATATATATATATATATATATATATATACATAATTGGAATCTCGGAATCGGCTCCAATGATTTTCATGAAAGTCACAAATTAGGGGTTTTTCGGGTCAACGAATCGATTTATCAAGGTTCCAGGTCCAACAAAAGCTCGGTTCCCAAGATATGGGTATGTGAAAAACCAAGCAAAGCTCGGTCAAACAGGTACAGAAAAAAATAATTATATATTCTATAGGAATCGATTTATCAAGTTTCAAGGTACAAGATCGGTTTCAAAAATATGTGAAAAACCGAGCAAAGCAAAAGCGGTCAACCGGATATTATATATATATATATATATATATATATATATATATATATATATATATATATATATATATATATATATATATATATATATATATATATATATATATATATATATATATATATATACTAAATGCTTACAAAGTAATTTTTGCCAGCGCCGGGACGTGACGACCCCATCGCCCGCTGCTGGGATAATCTTCTTTTTTAGAAATTATTCCGCCGATGCGGTCAGTCAACAAAAAAGTGGTAGTGCCATGCTTAGCTGAACGGGCCAGGGCAATACCACTACCTCAAAACTAACATAAAGTAACAGCTCTGCTGTTGCGTTTCGTCTGGTTAGTGAGGTTCCCGGAGGCCCTTCCCCCCTAATAATATGTAAGCGCAATTGAAAGGTAGTTGTTTATCCCAGGGGGTACCGTTAGCGTAAGCGGTGGAGAATCCCCCTCTGGACATCCATGTTCAGGAGTTTGCAATCAACCTAAGCATGGATGCCCAGGCTGCCCTGCGTACTCTTGGGCAAAATTACGCTCACACACTTTGCTGTTGGCAAACGGAGCAAAACACTAAAGGCACCCCCTACCACACTCCACGTGGATTTTATTAACATTAGGGGTCTTCACTCTAATTAAAATGCCGTCCACTACCACCTTGAGACGGCTAAGCCGGCCTTGCTCTTTTTAACCGAGACACAGATATCTTCTCCGGCGGATAATATATCATATCTTTTTACCCCGTATTGGTCCCGGGCTCCTTCGAAGAATAGGCCAACTGCCGTTCAGCCAGGCAGGTCGTAAAAGGCGACTGAGTGTCTATGCGCGTCAATACCATCGTGACTTCTAGGTGGTAGAGTTCTGCATCGGCTCGACCAGGTCTGGTACCACCGCCTTACCTATTCCTGCCGCAATAGCGTCAGTGCTGGTCACTGTTGTGTTCCGGTTTGGAGGGTAAGGTAGCCGGTAAACTTATGCATGTGGCATTGGATCTCGCCACAAGATAGCAACGCACCATTAATATCTTTGATGTCTATAGGCGATGGTTGACTCTTTCCATCGGGAGACCCATCTGCTTGTTTGCTATCTTATGATATATATATAAAAAAAGACGTGTGGCATTTGGAGACTGTCGCGGTAAAGCTATTGCATAGCATTTTTTATCAACTTACGCAATCACAATTATATATTTATTTTATTTATGCAGTATATTTTTATTTGTTTAAAATATTTAAAACCCTTTGTACACAAATTATACGAGTACAGATATTCACTGTTGTACGTAGATGATAAATACCTATACACCTATATACTTTCTCACAAACAGCTGATTACGGTAGTTTTCCAATACAACCAATGCCACCTAAAGGCGGGTTGCTGAACTAAAGAGACAAGTGTGATATTTCAAAAAGTCATTAAAATTTCTGGTATTTATCGATAGATGGAAAAACTAAAAAGTATCACCGCTGTGCCGGTCGGAGTGGGGGGGTGTTAGGTTTTTTCGTTACGGAATTTCTGCATTCGGTCTCCACGCTCAAGGCCCGCGATAGAAGCTATGCAATAGCTTAAAAAAATGTTCCTGACCTACAAGGTCAATATATTAAGCTTATATGACGTTTACTGGAAGCAAATACTGTTTCTCCTTGACAAATAGGTCTGTTTTCACATTTAGACCACTGCAAAAGAATAAGATATTGTAAAATAATCAAAAATACATCATGAATTTTAAAAATAGCTTGAATAATCATCGTTTCCCATTAGGAGCTCTAGGTACTTTCACGTTGAATCTTTTTCCCTCAAAAAATGACTTAATGATAAAAATATCTAAGCAATATGGCTTTAAAACGCGATTTTATCGATTTTGAACCTTTAACCGCAGTTTAGCAAGTACTGAATACGCCTGAATGGCTGGACCAATTTCGGTAATTTTTTTTATTGTGTTTGCAATTGTAAGGAGAAGGTTTTTATAAAAGAAAATATTAAGAAAATTGCGCGGAAAAATAGAAAATTTAAGAATACTTAACCACCATATAAAGTTTAATGCCATTTAGGCTGCGTGGAAGGACAATCCCGTAGACTTATATAAATTACGTGTCACGTTGTTTGTCCGCTATGGATTCCTAATATAAATGGCAAAACAACGTTTGCCGGGTCAGCTAGTTTTAATATAATTTTGGAACGAAGATCCATATAGCACGGTAGAATCTTGGCGGATGGGAGCTAGGCGAAAATAAGTGTACGAATTTTACGTCACGATCCTTTCTTTAGTACAGATGATTATCCATAGTAAGTATTTTTAGTACTTACTTCTTTTGTATGTTTTATTTTAAAAGTAGCTGTGCCCACGGCTTTGTCTGCGTGGAAAACTTTCTATAATAAATGTATCCTAAGTTACTCCTTATTACATGCGCTATCTGCCAGTGAAAATCCCTTCAAAATCTTTTCAGCCGTTTCAGATTTTAGCAAACAGACTGAAAGTCAAACAAAAATTGTAAAAAATGTTATTTTGGTATATGTATCGTGATTAATCCTTATGCATTTAGTAAAAAGCGGTTATTAAAATATTACAGACATACGTTCCAATTTTATTTATTTGTATTTGTATGTAGATTAATTTTAAAAACCTTGTTACAAAAAATTGAATAAACATAAAATAACGTTAAGGTCTTTTATGTTTATTCAATTTAATAGAATAAGGTTAATAGAATCGATTAATCTTTACAAGACATTTCGAATAAAAGATAATCGAACGTAATAGCTGCTTCAAATTAAAATATATACTATATGCAAATTATATAACACAGCGAAATTACTTTAAAACCGTGGCACTTCCTCATCCATGCACTGCAAAGCATTGTAATCCACACTCAGCTTATCAAATTATTTGATTCTTTAGCCATTCAGTGGTAAAATTAGTATTTGAATGTTAACAATAGTAATGTAGTCATAACACCAAAATATATCCTCCAATTTCGTTATTATCAGTTTTTTGAAGTGTCCATTACTATGAAAGCAAATATAAAAGTGTATTCACGTCAAAATGTTCAAGTCCATTAAAGGAGAACATGCACTACTAATATAGTAATTACACAAAGAATAAAGTGGACAGGATGTTTACAAATGTACTCAACAATATCAAAAAGTAGTTTAGCATTGTTACACACTATTACTATTGCACTTCCAATTAGAAGTGAAATTTAAGTACAAATGCAATAGTGTTTAAAAACAATGGGCTTTCGCGGTGTACCGACGATGGAAAGTATAGAATATATTGTCTAGTTTTGCCTAGCTCTGTGCTCACTCAAACGTTATTGTCTTAAAGTCTGATTAAGATGTGTCCGAAAAGATAAGAAAGCAAAATTTACTGGGTGGAGCTATGGGTTAAATTAAAATAAAGCATGTGGGAGGGCGGGGGGGTTGTGTGGATATCAGTGCAACCTGATTTGAATAAAATAGAATTATCTCAATATGGCTTTTAATTCCCGTAAAATTTATGGACAAACATACAAATATGCATAAACATTCATAGTATACGTACACACTTGTTAGCCTTAGTAGGTTTTGATACTTAAATATTATCCAACTCCAATAATATTACATACATACATGTCAAATTGATAACTTCCGTTTTTTTGTCGGTCGAAAAGGCTTGTACAAAACGTCAGTTTATTTAGAGAATAAAAAAGCCTGGAATTGATTCCTCCTATCAATCTCTAAAAATTATTGTAATTGTATAAAAATTGAGTTTAATTTAAAAAAAAAAAACATACACTTTAGAAAAGACATGTCCGTAATCCGCGTTCAGTTTATCAAATTCTTTGATTCTTTAGCTATCCAGTGGTATAATTCGATTTTGGATGTTGGTGATAGTTATGTAGCTATAACAACAAACCGTATCCCCCAATTTTGTTATCATCCGTTTTTTGTACTGTCCCCCCTATGTAGGCAATTTTAAAGACGTATTCACGTCAAAAAAATATGTATAAGTCTCGTAAAACACTAGGCTTAAACGAAGTTTTTTATTTTCCCCATTTTTATTTTCCTCCCCCTCTTCACACTTTCCCCTCCCCCCCTCTATTCTTCCCCTTTTTCACCTTTTCCCATTTAGCCTTTGCCATTTTTCCTTCTTTCGTCCTCTTTCCTCCTTTTCTTTTCTCCGTCTTTACTCCCTTTTCCCACTTTTCCCTTCTCTCTCTCTATCCCTTTTCCCCAATGGCCCCCTCTATTCCCCAATTTTCTCCTCTATCACCCCTTTCTCTTAGATAAGTGGTCCTTTATAATAACTGTTTAATTTTGATTCAATCTTTTAGTTACGAATTTTTTAAAATCGTCTACACTAAAGAAGAACTCGTGAGTCGTGATGGAAACTTGTGTATCAAATTTTTATCCTTTCTTTGCTTAGATAAAGGAAACTACTACTAAATATGAAATAACTAAGGGAAACCGTGTAATTTCGTCATGTTTAATGGCGGACTTAGGAACAGCTGTTTGCTATCTACATAATAATTGATAAATTATATTGCAATTAAGCATGCTATTTTAACAATTAGTTTTTATTTTAGATTTATGGTACACACTAAAATTATTTAACAAGACAAATAAACACTCAAATCAATTAAATATTTTGTAAATAAATGTCAAAATTTCGCACACCCAGATAAAGAGTAATACAACTCGAATTAATCCAAAATCGGGTTATTACTATTTCAGGAATCTGCGTTTAAAACTACATAAACTGAAATGACATCCGTATAAAATCCTAATGGGTGGAGTGTGTCTCTTTCTACTAAATAAGGCGCCAATCGCCATATATAAGTGCGGCCATGCTTAGTTTGCAAATTACTACTAAGTAATTCTACTAATTTGAGAAACAGTTTTTGCATTGCATAAGTAATTGCGTAATAATTAAAATAAGCACATTTTGGAACTCACTATGTTAATTACAATACATTTTATGCTAATGTATTTATCGACGTGTATGAATAAAAGGGATTTAACGATTATCGAATATATATAAAAATCAACCATCAGATAGTTTTATTTACACTGGCAATTGCAAGAAAGGGACAACGTCCACTCTTATCATTGTCTTGCTCAGAACGTGTTTCTTCTCTGTTAAGTAAGAAACAAATGTCAACTTTATTTGTAATGAAATAAAGTACATTTTTATTTTTCAAATATTGCTTCGTAATAATTCCAGTTATCATATATAAGTTCCTTGATTCAAATCAATGGTGCGTGAAATTTAAAATAAGAACAACAATTTGACGGCCTGAAAAAGTAGTTAGGGAGGGTGCTATATGAAAGGTAGCAATGAAAGATTTGACTTAATTTTCAATATTTTACGTTTTTTTAATATGTACTTAAAACTGCTAAAAATAGAATTAAGTTTTGTGACATACAGCTTTTTAATTATAAAAATTTTGCCATTTACAACAAATTTTAGTTATTAAAAATATTTATTACACAAAATGTACAAAAGGTGAACTTAAAGTCTGAAGACATTTTCTACCAGTTAACCTTACAGTTGTAATTATATATTCTAGATTGGAATATACAGGGTTACCTCTAAAACACCAGCAACCTCGCAGGACTATGTAGCTAACTTCATATACAACAACATTTGTTCTACGACTTTTGATCATTTGTTGGATTTTACTTTCAGACAAAAATTAATATGAATTACATTTTTCGCTGGAACGTTCTTAATTCTACGTACATCGCAAAGATTGAGAGGTAGGAAAGTACTATTATTACTACTAGCAGCGCATCTGAATGAAGAATTAGAAATGTCACGACAGGACAATGAAAACTTAAAAAATAATTTTTATTTAATGTATTTAGTTACGTCAAAAGTCATAGAACAAATGTTGTTATTTATAATGTTAGGTATCTAGTCCTGCGAGCATGCTGGTGTGTTAGATGTAACCCTGTATTTATTGATGGAACCTCTTGAATATAATTTGGGAGATAATTCCAGAGACGTATTGCTGTAAGCGTAAAAGATTCCAAATAACTTTCTGTGTTGTGGACTGGGACCAAAAGGGCATTAGTGTATATAGAGCGCTGAATACCACCCTGGGTATAAAAGTAATGAAACCGTTCACGTAAATTTTTAGTTGAAACTAGTTTATCGCACACTTGTACTTTTATTTCACTATTAATATACACTAAATTATTGAATTTTATCGACCGGTCTCGCTTTTTAAAGCATCTTTAGGACGTAATATTCTTTCATAGTAAAATAGTAAAGAAAGAAAGACAGATTAAGCCATTTTTATATGTTCAGCGTTGGAATGCATGAAATTTTATAATTTTGATTGTTTATGGAAATTAATGCCAAGCCCTCATCTTTCTCTTGTCAAAGTTTCTTTGCGCCTAGCCGGAGCCTTCATTCGCCAAGTCCGTACTCCGTGCCCTCCGATAAGAAATATTTGTTGTTCTAAATATTTAATTAGCTATGAGTAATTTAATACAATACTGAATGAGTAGTATTGTGACTATTATAACTTTAGAGATGTTCGCGGAATCAGCGGCAGATATAGTAAAATCACCAAGAGACCGGCATTGCTTTCATACCACGAAATAAAGAAAACAACGGAATTGGCAAGTACAAACATTTGTATCAGGACCGCGATCGCCACACTCACACATAAAATAAGCATTATTGCATATAAACTACTAATGGAAACATTGTTTCATTGGTCGTTTTCATTTTAAACAGCAATAATCCGAAACATACAAACAGAACATTTAAAAATATACCAAACTGCGTTACAATTAATTTTATTTTGCTACAAAAAAAAAGAGTATTTACGTCCTTTTGTAGTCTATTCAAAATAGACTCATCTATTTGTACAATAGTGAAACTTAAGATCGTAATAGTTTCGCTATTCTACAATAGATGGCAGCATCGATTTTCAATAGTTTTCAGTTGATCTTATTTGAGTAGAGAACTTTCTAGAACGATATACGTAATGACTGTCATTACGTATATCTTTCTAGAAAAATTAGGTCAACCTAAAATGAACTTTATATGTAAGGTGCACGGCTGATTTTAGCGTGACTTTCTATTATATCATTAGAGATTATATTAAATCAGGAATTTAATTAAAATAAAATGAAAATTGTACTTTCGAATGATATGAAATATCTCCATTTTTAATCATCTGTATTCTACTATCATTTCTGCATTCAAAGATGGCACAATACGGCATAATTCAGTGTATAATAGATTTTCGCACGACGACTATCTCCTAATGATATGGTAAGTATCACTAAGGCAATTTAGAGTAAAAGCGCATAATAGTGACGCACGCGGCACGCCCACTCTTCACTTCCCCTTGTTTTCTTTATTTCGTGTTTCATACCAAGACCATACTTTAACAAACTTTTCGGGTGTTGTGCAAAGGCTTGCCTGAAGGTATTTCGGAAACACTGCTTCTAAATAGTTAAATACACGCTAGCTGACGTAAATTATAAGTGCTTTTATTTATTAGAATATTTTACGATGCCATTACCTTTTTGTAATTGTAAGAAAGTTCCTATTGTGTATGGTAACACTATACTTGCTGTTGTCTGTTGACATTTTCTGATTTGACACAAAATTTGACAATTGACATGGTAATTCGTAATATTGACAGATGACAGTAGCATATGTTTACTAACTTTTTGATATATTTATATTTTTATTGTTACATAAAATAATTTTACGAATTAAAAAAACAACAGATTTTTTCCTTTAGGTAACAATTACCACTGAGATGTACAACTCTTAGTGTTTCAAAACTACGAGTCAGTTTCACAGATATCTTCGCGGGAAATTCAAAATATAAGTATATCTATGTTCATTTATAACAAAATTTATTTTTCATTGATTAGTACCACTTATTGTTTACTTGTAAATATGAACATTCTTTTTAACTGACGTAAAGAATTTGATTTTTTAAGTTACAGGAGCAGCTACTGATATATTTTAAAATTAAATAAACCAAACTTGGTGGGTATCTAATTAATACTTCATTTATTATGTTTTGTGTTTATTTTATACATTTTTATTTTATAACACGTCGAAAGTATTAACTAGTTAAGCTTTAAATCAAAGTATATTTGCATAATGTTTATGGTGTAGGGGAGTTAGATACAGAAAAGAGATAAAAAATAAAAGGGGTGCTATAAAAAAGGGGTGAGATTTTTAACCCTTTCGCTTTTTAGCACACGCGCAAAGGGTTTAGGGGTTTGGACCAATGACAGGGTAGAGTTTGATAATTTTTTATGTTATTCATCCGAGCAGGAGTCGGCTCGGTGGGCGCTCCGTTACTCGGAGACCCTCAGTACACGTTTAGATTCTATATTATCAACCTGTTTATGAAATTTGCATGGAATTTCATGTTACATAATACATGAGAGTGCTTTATGTACTAGTTATGTGATGAGTGATTTTGAAGCTCGCAGTCATAAATGGAATAATTTTAACTGGTAAGCGGTTTTATTTTTTAATTAAATTAAAAAAATATTAATGAATGGGTATGTTATAAATATGTAATGGCTTCTGAATTTAATTTATACCTTCTGACTTTTTAACAATAAAGTAAATAAAATATGTAATAAGCAGAAGATGGTAATAAATTATGTTAAAATTCATATTTAAAACTAATAGTGTAATAATTAAAGAATACAATTACTATTTTTATAGCCATCAATAATTTGTTTGTTTTATATTATAAATGCCTTTTAGTTTACATGCATAAATATTTTTAGTGTTAATAATAAGTTTTCAATTATATATATTTTTTTATAAAAATACATATTAAGGTTTGGTACCAGGGTCAGGGTGGTAAGCGGGTTCTTATTTCATTAGTATTAGAGAGAAAAATCATTACTTTTTCTTTTCAAGTAGGTATGTAATGAAACTTGAAAACAGGATAAAACTTAAAATATTATGTTTATAAATATTTAAAAAATGAGATAAAAAAAATAATAATTGAGAAAAACAGTTTTATTGTTAAATAAGAAAATATTTAGGAAAAATCAGAAAAATATATTATAAGCTAGCAAACAAGGAGATGGCTCTCCTGATGGAATGAGAGACCCATCGCCTATAGACATCAAATATTTTTTTTTTAGTTGCTATCTTTGTCGCATGGTCTTAATGACAGGCGCATAAATTTACCGACTTCTTTACCCTGCAAACAAGAACATGACAGTAGCATGTTTATTATTATAGGAATAGGTATGGAGGTAGTACCAGACCCGGGCGAGAAAATGCAGAGCTCTACCCCCCCAGTAGTTATGACAGTAGCCATAGACTCGCATAGCTAAAGAATGGCAGATAGTCTTAGAATCAAAGGGAGCACTGACCGGACCAGCAAAGGGAATGTAAAATTGACACTAATGTGATTTGAAAAATTGCTATGAGATGTGCACTTTTGATTTTGATTTGACGCCTTGTCTGGATTAGTGCCACCATCTTAAATCTTCTTGCTGCAATAACATCAGTGCCCATGTTCCAGTAACACAGACTTTGCATCCCGGTAAGGCTAATAGCAATATTCAAGTCTGTGGCGTCTATGGATGGTGGTTATCTGTTTCCTTCAGGGGAGCAGCCAGCTTGTTTGCTAACCTATGCTATGAAAAAGTTGTCGTCAGGTTAAAACCCTTCCTGGTTTGTTGCTATTTGGATGACTTTTGAATACCCAAAATTGATTTTATAAAATATGAAACAAAAATATGTACGATAAGTAAATATAAAAAGGTTTATTATGCTGTTTCCCTTGCGGGGTGGACAGGGTAACAGGTGAACGTTATTGGTCTAGTTTATTGTAATTCACCGGTTTTCTGGCTCGCGAGATGTTATATTTGCAAAGGCTGACGCATGCTACTTGCTATAACCGTGAGTTTGCAATCAGCGGAAGTTTAGAAGATAGTAGTGTATACCACAATCATCATCGATTTTGAGTACTAAAAGTAACAAGCAATAGTCGTTAAGATTGTCAAATGCAGCCAACCGTACCCCGCCACTTAACACTTAGTCAGTTGTGATTATGTCCGGTATACCTTGCATACGAGGATGGATTCAAAAGTATTTGGCCTAACCAAGGAAATAAACACATACTAAATCAGTTATATTTTTATTTTTCTACATAATCACCATCAAGTTCGATGCGCTTTTGCCATCTCCCATTCAAAGCATTTAGACTTGAAAAAAATGATTCTTCCTTAGAGTCAAAATATGCGCCTACTGCTGTTTTGACTTCTTCGTTTGTCGAAAATCTTTGACCTCCCAAGTGCTTTTTTAGGTTAGGGAACAGAAAGAAGTCTGACAGTGCCAGATCAGTTGAATACGACGGATGCGGTAATAGTTCAAAGCCGTAACTGGGGATTTCAGTCATTGATTGCACAAACGTGTGAACAAGGGCGTTATCTTGATGAAACAGGTCTTTTCTTCTACTCATTCCTGTACGTTTTTCTTTTATTTCCTCTCGTAAATGACGTAGTAAGACAGTAGTATCTAATCAAAGTTTATAGTCTGACCCCTTTCAAGATAATCAATCATAATCACACCCGTCGAGTTCCAGAATACTGAAGCCATTACATTATTTGCCGACAAACGCGCCTTAACCCTTTTGGGGGGTGGTGAACTAGGTCTTCTCCACTGTTTTGATTGTTGTTTTGTTTCTGGCGTACAGTAATGAACTCATGTTGGTCGAGTGGTTAGAGACCCTGACTACGCAATCAACGGGGCTCGGGTTCGATCCCCGACGGGGACAAGCATTTGTGTGATGAGCATAAATGTTTGTATTTCCGGGTTTGGGTGTTTATTATGTATGTAAAAGTATTTATATATGTATTTCTATGTATTAGTATCGCTGACTGACACCCATAACACAAGCAAATAATTTGCTTACTTTGGGGTTAGATCAGTAAGTGTAATTTGTCCCGTGAATATTTATTTATATTTATTTATTATTTATGTTTCATGAGTTGTAACAAAACGATTCCAAAAATCATCTACATCGGCTTCAAATAACTCCAAACAGTCATGTGAAATAGTCAATCGAGTCCTTTTTACCCGACTGTAGGAGGGTAATGTGTTTACCAGTCTATATATGTATATATGTATATATATATATATATATATATATATATATATATATATATATATATATATATATATGTAAGTATGTATGTATGTTCCTATGTGGCGTTCTAGAGGCCAAACGCGAAGGCCGATATTGATTATTCTTGTATCAATCGATTCGTCTTAACCTTGCGAGTGTCACTAAAGACATGATATTTATAAGAATCCAGCATGGAAACCACCAGGCGCCATATTGTCAAAATTAAAAAAAAATATTGATGAACAATGTCATGTGGGGTATCGTTGAATAGGTATTTAAAAATCATTTTTGGTTTCATTCATCATTTTTCGTTTCAAATAATAGTTTAGGATATATAACGATTTAAATCTAATTATCCTAATTGTTACACGTACTTTATACATACCTACACACCTATTTTAGTATTTTGTTATTCGGTCTTCATTACATAGGTTAAATCAGTAGTAATCATCATTTAGACAATATTTTCAACCGACAAAAGAACTGAGGTTATCAGTTTGATCGTTGGAATTGGCTAACATTTAAGTATGACCATCTATTTAGGCGTCCAAGCACGTGCCCTAAATTTCGTAAATTTATGTATATTTGTATGTTTCGCGGTTTTTCGGTAAATAAAAGACATATCGAGATAAATATTTTTGACTTAAATAAGGTATGATTCAACATAGCGAACAGTCTAAGTTTCATCAAAATCGGTTTATTAATGTTTACCCCGTGTTGGTCCGGGCTTCTTTGAAGAATAGTTCAACTGCCGTTCTGCCAGGCAGGTCGTAAAAGGTCGTATTTCCGTCACTACCATCGTGACTACTAGGTGTTAGAATTCTGCAAAATCTCGCCCGTTATTTGGTACTACCGCCTTACCTATTCCTGCTGCAATAGTGTCAGTGCTTGTCATTGTCGTGTTACGATTTAGAGGGTAAGGTAGCTGGTAGGCACAAAGCAATTTATAATAAAGTCTTAAAGTCATGTGATATTAAAAATTTTACTGCGAAACAATGTTCATACGAAATTACCAAATGGTTAAAAACTCTTGACTATAAAAGTACTGAATCAATTTTAGACACAGTATAAAACTCACTAAAATAAATTGTTAATCTAAATTTGTAATTTTTGTTTTATTATATACAATTATTTTTGCTTTATTATATTAAATACAATTTATTAGTTATAATATATGTTTGTTTGCGTTAATTCAAATTATACAATTAATAATGGTTTCTCAAGATATAGGCTCTGCCTAGTTTGAAAGCCCTTGGTAATTTTCAATATCAATGTTTTATTTAAGTTCATATATGTAAAGAAATACATTCTGATGAATTTACTTGTAATTCGAATATTGAAATAAATTATTATTATTATTAATATTTTTTTTAGGGTAGCTCCTCAACATCTAAAGTGGGAATGTTATTTTTTTTCTCGAGTACCACATAGGGTGGGATATTGTTAGATGGGTTTTCAAAAAACTGTCCCCCTCCCCCGCAAGTTACCTTCAGGACACGAGGGGTCGATTGGTCTCGTTTTCGCTCTCTCATAAATGTCAGGGCGGGTAGATTACCGTTGGGCAAGTCGGCACAAGAGCTTTGCCATGACTTTAATAATCTAATTTAGTCTGCAGCTCAGGAAACGGTGGGAACGGTCAAGCAAAGGGGTAGCACCTATGATGGACGGCCAAACTTGACTGGTTAACGCGCGTACAAGGCAGGGATAGGCGAACCTGGTAGTGAAAACGGGGCACAGGTGGTGAATTGGAAGTTCTGGTATGGTTCTCAAAACTACTGTAGGTCCAAAACCAAATACCGCCAGGCCATGCGTGACGCGCACAGGTCGTATGTAGAAGCGCTGGCGCACAGTGGAAACGCAGATCCGTGGGGAGCTGCGTACAAATCCACGGTCGGAACCGTGTGCCCCCCGAGGAATGTGGTCAATGGTACCAAATTGTTCGAGGGACACATGGATGACATACGGTCTACAATGGAGGGGCTGCTGAGGGCACTATGCCCTGATGACAACCCTGACGATGACACAAGCTACCATCCGACGGTGAGGTTGGCGGCGATCTGTCCCCCTCATGGGAGAGATTGTGATCATCCGGACATCGAAACAGTGGGCCGCATCGTTAGAAATCTGCCGAAAATGGTACTGGGCCTTGATGGGATCTCGGCGAACACATAAAGGAAGTATGCATGAAGTGGGAACAGAAATGATGGGGGTATATGAAGGATGCTTCAGGGAGGGGGTATTTCCGAATGTGTGGAAGCAGAGCAAGCTAGTGGTACTCCCGAAAGGAAACGGGCGACCTCTTACTGGCCCGAAAGCATACCGGCCAATCACCCTACTGCCAGTGATGGGTAAGGTATTGGAAAAACTCATAATAGAAAACGCACCTGGCATCTTTAGGGGAGTCTCAGATAGGTAACATGGGTTTGTTAGGGCCAAATCAATTACATCCGCACTTAGGGCAATTATGGATAAGGCATATAACTCGGGAGCTACTTATGTCCATGCGGTCTTTCTTGACATCTAAGGGGCCTTTGACAACGCCTGGTGGCCCATGATAATGTTAAAGGCTAAGCAGAGAGCCTGCCCGCCGAACGTTTATAAAATGTTGCCTAGCTACTTTGCAAAACGCGAAGTTGGTATGTTTGTTGATGATCAGGTGGTCTGAAGGTTTCCACAATGGGATGCCCGCAAGGAACTGTTTTGGGACCGGCGGTCTGGAATCTACACATCTACAACTTATTGGAATGGCCGATGCCGGAGGGCGTCGAACTAGTTGCATATACGGATGACGTTACGTTTATCATTGAGGCTAATTCTAGGCTTGAAATTGAAGACAAGGCAACAAACGCCTTGGCTGAAATTATGAAGTGGGGTGATTTTGTTTTAGCCGGAGAAAAGGACAGCTTATTCAGCTGTCCTTTTCTCCGGCTAAAACAAAATCAGTTACCCTGAAAGGCACATTCCAACGGCCGCCGGTAATTAAAATGGGGGGAAACACAATCAGGTGTGTGGAACACACTATTGTGTTAGGCGTAACCTTAGACTGTAGGAAATCCTTTGTCCAACATGCGACGAATATCGTCGAAAGGGCGGCCGCATGCTTCGGGAAAGTTTCAAGGATAACCTCGGCGACAGTAGGCACCAAATACCGTGCGCTCAAGATAATATACAAGGGTACATTTATTGCGACGATTACTTACGCGGCTGCAATATGGTACGCGCAGGTAGGGTTTTACCCGGTCCATAGCGCGCTGTTGAGGGGACAGGGAGCCTCATTGATTCTAATCACCAAGGCCTATAGATCATTTAGCACGGCAGCTTTGCCAGTGCTCGCGGGCGAGCTTCTGGGCGATCTGTAAGTCAGACTGGCTGGGGAAGTATTTGACAGGGTTAAGGATGGTGGCCAAACTGAGTTGAGCGCCCTGAAGCGGGACATCTTGGATCAGATTTTCTCTGACTGGTAGGAGCGCTGGGAAAATAGTGACGACGGTCGTAACCTGCATTGCCTTTTCCCTGATGTACGGAGGAGAATGAGGGCAACTTGGGTGGAACCTGACCACGTAGTGTCGCAGATGTTGACGGGTCATGGCTGTTTTAGAGGTAGGCTGAGAGACATGGGGTTGAGTGAGACAGGTAGATGTTTCTGCGGAGCTGCAGATGAATACCGCAATCACGTTCTTTAGGACTGCGCCATGTATGCTGATGCGAAGCGTAAAGAGATGATCGACAGTTTGAGGGGTGCGCGAGCGCGGCCGGTTTGCTTCGAGGAGCTTGTTGGAACGCCGGCAAACTATGTTTTGCTGAAGGGATCCTCGTACAAATGGTTTAAGAAGTGGAGGCCGAGGGAGTTTGGCAGCTAACCGGCAGAAATAAATAAACAACTATGAACTGCAAGCTTAATGTTGGCTCTTCGGTGACCAAGAGCTGTGCCTGTAATGTCGACCCCAATTGGGGAAGGCTATGACCGCCCCTTCAGGGGAGAGGCGTCTTTAAGGACCGAGGACTGGACATAAACAATTCAAGTTTTGTCAAGAATTGCATAGAGAAGAGAGCCTTAGAGTAGACTCTGTGCATCTCCCGCGTTTAGGCGCGTATAACCGAGACCGGTTGCTAGGGCCATGAGTTGGTGGTGGGTCTGTCCCTCTCCCCCACTGCCAGTTCGATTCGATACTATCGATAGTTTGTACAATCGATAGAATCGGTCTGTATTAGAATAAAGTTAACTATCGATAGTTTTGGTAGTATCGATACTATCGACAGTAATTGTGATTAATGCAATATTAAATAGCAATAAAATCGATAGTATCGATACATTTGATAGTTTATTTTTTTAATAATGAATATTATCGATTGTATTGCTATTTAATGATACATGGGGCACACTAAAAGTTTTGCACTTCTAGCTAATCGGAACTATTTGAATTTCGAATGTTATATTTTTAAAACGTTGCAACATTCTTAGTAATAAAAAAAAACAATTGGCGGGAAATGATTTGTCAATTGTTTTTTTATCACACATCAAAGTTCTACGTGCGCAATGAAAATGGGATTAAGTCGAAAAGATCAATCACACTCAACGAGAGTCGCGGTAGTACTGACTACCGCGACTTTACCGCGCTACCGCGCGAGTAGCGCGCGGTTTCCGATTCGGAAAAAAATAGAGAGATGTTTGCGGAGTAATAATGTCAATGTAACATTTAAAATACACAGTTCCATATGAGACATATTATGTAATGAAAAAGACAAAACCAATAATAAACACAAATCCGGAATATACAAATTACGTTGCTCAGAATGTAGCAGCGTATATATTGGTCGAACAGGTCGAAGTTTCGAGTCCCGTTACAAAGAACACTTATCCGCTTTTAAAAATAAACACGCCGACAAATCTCACTTTGCAAAACACCTAATAGAAACTGGACATACTTTATCCACAAATCATTCGTTTGATATTTTTTTTATATCATAAGATAGCAAACAAGCAGATGGGTCTCCTGATGGAAAGAGTCAACCATCGCCTAAAGACATCAAGGTGTTAATGGTACATTTCTATCTTGTGGCATGATCTAATGCCACATGCATAAGTTTACCGGCTACCTTACCCTCCGAGTTTCCGAGAGAGAGTCCAACAACCATGGGCGTACCGAGGGGGGGGGGGGGGTAGTTTTTTACCTCCCTACTAACTATCTACTGTTGTCGATAAAAATATAGTCTTAAAATGTTACGGTTTCGGTTTCGACCGGAATTGGAACAAAAGCTGGATACGCCCATGGCAACAACCGACTTCAAACGTTCTGACTATACAAATCTGTTTACTACGAGGCGAGGAATAGTCAAAACAATACATACACCATTACGGCTCTAGCGGGTCTGTTTGACATTTTATCGTTTTATTACTACCTACTCCTAAGATTCTTCGGTTCCTTATATATTTATTAAGTTCTAAATTATTGTTGAAAAAAATATGCATTTCCTAACGAAAACTCGGTCTATATCGGTGTTTTTCAACGTGGGGCTCCGCCCCACAAGGGGGCAATTTGATAAAGGTGGGCAATTTCAAAAATGGACTTGACATGACTCTTTCCTCCGGGCTATTTAAATGCAATGCTAGATATCGTTGCGAAATTTAACAAAAAAAAAAACATTCTTAAAAAAATGCTGTAAATAAGTATTAGGTATAATTTTGTTAGTAGTTACCAAAATATTAACTGGATGATTAGATTCGTCAAGTAAACTTCATCGGGGATTCACCGCGGAGGGTGCCGCCTGCCGCGTGGAACCCCAGACTTTTTAAAACTCGCTAAACAACGTTGTATTTTTAGAAATTTTACAATGGGGCATGGCACGAAAAAGGTTGGGAAGCACTGGTCTATATCACGTCGAAAAAATCGATGACAAACAAATATACACCCAAATCGATTTACAAAACTGACGCTACATTGAACGAACGAAAAGCCAATGATTGTTTTATTGCCCGATTCTTTGCAAAGAAGTGTATATGATTTACCAGTTATCAAATTGATTTCTAACAATTATCTTTATCATACAAACCTTGTTCTCAAGTATTTTTTTTGTAAATCGTAATAGATATAATAGTTATGTAGATAGACGAGGTGAGCATCTTGTTTTTGGAGCGAGAAGTTCCTTATGGGGCGTTGTGGAGGGGTACCCTAGACGTCAAAAAAAACCGTAATATTAAAAATAAGCGTCAAATTTTTTATAATAAGAAAATTCGTTCCTCTGGTGTCCTACTACATGGTTTTTTTTACCTCTATACACATTCACAAGAAATTGACACGGTCGTAAGCTAGCTCCCTAAAGTACCTGAAACGATGAACAATTATACCGCACATTATCTGTTGAGTGATCACGGAAGCGAGTCCATCACGTCCTTGATGACGTCACACAAGATTGAGATCTCGTAGACAGCCGCATCCAATCTCCCGCTTTTCGCATCTCCACATGATAAATAGCATTTCCCCGCTTTTTACACGCCGAGGGTGTCACGCAAAAAAATGAATAAGGAAATTTACCTAATGGCTACGATTCTTTATTCTGCGCGGCCATTGTCGGAGGACAATGCCGTAATGGACGGATTACGTGAGTGAACTGCGCTGAAAACTCGGGGTTATTTCTTTTTCGCTCCTTTTGTATGAAATTATATGCTATTACAGTGTACATACAAATAAACGTACGAGTCCAACATCGTACCTACATAGGAACGACAATTTTAATTTTTTTTTTGCATTTTCACAAAATGTTTTATTTTAATTTTTTTTTTGCATTTTCACAAAATGTTTTATTTATTTCATAGAATACCAAGCAAGCAGTTAGTACTCTCATGATGGAAAGATAATCATAGCGTATAGATACCGAAGATGATAAACTAGGTATGTTTCTATTCGTGTGGAAGGATGGTAATGCTACATACATAACAATACCAGCTACCTTACCCTCAAACTGGAACACGACAGCGACAAGCATTGACTTTTTGCAGCAGGAATAGGTAAAGAGGTGGTGTCGAATCCGAACGGGAGCTTTAGGAACTCTAGTACCTAGTAGCCTTGGCGTTGGATTGTACTTAGTATATAACTTACTTATATAACTTAGATAGTATCATAAGATAGTATGAGCCATTAGCTCACATTATCATGACCAGTAAATACAACCAAAAAGGTGTATTATTGAATACGTTTTCATCGTGTTAGTCCGACTCTGATTATTGTATAATAATTCTGTTACTATTGTATGTCCATGCCTCTTTTGACAAATATACCACTTACCTTCTTGTCAGGCAGTTTGCAAAAGGCGAACGATTAGCTAACTATGTCACTGCCATTATGACTGTAAGCCTGGGATTGGTGCTACTACCACCTTACCTATTTATGCCGCCATAACGACAGCGCTTGTAATTGGCGGGCAGGCGGTTTACCCATGACGAATTTTAACTCACCAGTAACCATCCAAGGGCTATCTGCAACAAGTTATTCTGTGATGATCGCCACATAACTTTGTGAGTACTCTAATACACACCATAATTAGAATCGGGATCATATCTACGGTATATTGAGTCAGTGGTTAAAACATTTGAATTATTTTTAACTTCCGACGTAAAAGAGGTTTTTATAAGTTTTACTGCAATGTGTGTGCGTGTGTGTGTTAGTATATGTCTGTGGCACCGTAGTAATTAAACGGGTGGTTTTTTAGTTTTAGTTCTTAGATATCAAAATCGGTTAGCCGTTTCAAGTTCCTGCCGCTTGTTTAGCTCTTTCCTACTTGATAAAAGAAACTAAGCAACTGGTACAGGTCTGATCGATATGAAATTTGTTATTCTATGTATTTCTTTAATGATATTGCTATGACATAGGAATTTTGACCTAAGACTCCTATGTCGTGCTATCATAAATAAATGTGTCGGAGATTTTTAAATTTTAAATTAAGAGTGATTGAGATTTTTTAGATTTAAACAGTTTCAGTTAAGTTGTATATTTAAAAATAAATAACTATGGCTCATCTCAACCTCTGTTATTAATGGAGCACATGTTGTAGGTGCAATTTTATTATGTTACCACTGTCAATGTCTTCCGCATTTTGTTCTGCTCGTAAAGGTCCGTAGCTCGATGTAATTTAGACATAGTCCTGCTGGAACAGCGTTAATTCGCCAATACGTTACAGCCGCAGTGATAGCAATGCATAATAATGTCTTTGTCTATAAATGGTTATTTTTTTCCATCACAAGAGCCCTTGCCTTGTTTGATTTCCTATGATGTAAGAAATCCATCTCTAGAATTGAGCTGTCTAGTTCAAAAGAACATTTTAAGATTAGGTCAAGATATCCACGTATTAAAACAGAAAATAATGTTAAATAGCTTTTCAGATTTATCATATTAAAATAGATATCGGCTCGCTGTAGCATTTGGTTGTTATCAGTCGACGTCCGGCGCTACGATGATTGTCTTACATGTGCTGAATAGGCGAAATATCAATATTTCGGTGAAAAAAATATTTCAATTTGGGGATCCTCGATGCATTATTCAGCTCACGTGCGTTGCAGGCGAGTGTGGCAGGCAGATAAGCGAGTATTGAGCCGAAAATGCCGAAAGTCCGAGTGCGCCGGGGGCCTTATCGGAAACGGCTTACGGTGACCCCATGCAAACTCCCTAATGCGACATTCCTCACCGGCCCTTGCCCACCCTCCGATCGATCTCAATGCAAAATTACTCCCCGCCGCAGGGGATGCTAGTTTTGTTTCATCTTCACCCTGTTATTTTATTGCTGTATCTTTTTACCATTCATGACGATAGACACCTTACTTCGCTATTTGCAAATGTTAAGGCTTATTTCTAGTAATATTTAGGTATATTTGATAACCAAAGGCTTTGAATTTCATTGTTGTAGGTGACCGTAAATTTGTGGAATAGATTTTAAATATACATAATACATGTTTGGCTTTTGGTCAGGTCAGGGCATAATAGGTTAGGCGGTAGGTGCATATAAACGTGTACCCCGTTTATATGCACCTACCGCCTGACCTATTCTTACCGCAATAGCGTCAGTACTCGTCACTGTCGTGTTCCGGTTCGGAGATAGCCGGTAAACTTATGTACATATACACATATAAAAGGACATGTCAAAAATGTGAAAAAAAATTATTACGTAATACATGGCTTTAAATTTTCCAAAGTGTAGTGCCATGATCTCATTCCTGTAGAAATTTTGAGTGTTTTGAATAAAAAATCTGACAGGTAGTGTTCACAGTGTTCTTTTGAGGTTAACTTTATGCTTCCTAAAGAGTTCTGAAATGATAGAAACAGTTGAAAATTTGATGGAGCAAGGTCAGGGCTATACGGAGGATGCATCAACACATCCCAGCCAAGCTCTTTCAATGTTTGCTGCGTGGCTATAGATGAGTGCGGTCTGGCGTTGTCGTGGTGAAACACAACGCCCTTCCTATTCACCAGTACCGGCCAGTTTTTCTCAATACCCTTTTTAACCTCATCAGTTTCTGACAGTATAGGTCAGAATCGATAGTTTTACCCGGTGGCAATAAAGTTCGTAGTGGACGATTCTTTTGCAATCCCACCATACACATAGCATCACTTTGATCCGAGTCTGAGTCTGTCTGTCTGTGGGGCTTGTCCATGCTTCGACCATGATCTTTTCCGCACATTCTTATCGTAAGTCACCCATTTTTTATCACCCGTAATCAACTGTTTAATAAATAATAATCATAAATATTCATGGGACAAATTATACTTACTGATCTAACTCCAAAGTAAGCAAATTATTTGCTTGTGTTATGGGTGTTAGTCAATGATACTAATATGTAGAAATATGTACTTTTACATCTATACATATAATAAAATCGTAGGAAAGTCAAAACTGTACATTGAATATTTTTTTAAAAGAATAACTACTTGTAGCGTGATCAATAATCGCTATCGAAGCCAAAAATATAGTTTTTAGAATTTTTGTCTGTTTGTCTGTTTATCTGCTTGTCTGTTTGTCTGTTTATCTGTTTGTTTGTCTGTATGCATGTCCGGGGTAAACTCAAAAAGTACTGCATGGATTTACTTCAAATTTTGCATGAATATTACTAACAGGTCGGGTCAACATATAGGCTACATATTATCACCTACGGGGGAGGGGCAGTGCGGAGTAAACCAACTCGGACGAAGTCGCTGGCAACAGCTAGTACAAAATAAACACCCAAACCCAGAAATACAAACATTTATGCTCATCACACAAATGTTTGTCCCCGTCGGGGGCCGAACCCGAGCCTCGTCAATTGCGTAGTCAGGGTCACTAACCACTCGACCAATGGGGAGGTTTAAGAAATGGTTCGGAATTGTTACGTTTCAACACAGAATCGCAAATGGAAACACGTTGCATTAAGTTTCTCTGAGTAGAACATGTGGTACCCAAATGTCAAGTTTTTTCTTGTACCCAGACTTTCGTAAATGACGTAAAACTGTCTTATGATCAAGATCCAGTTCTTCAGTAATGTCGTAGCTACTAATATGTCGATCTTGCTGTACTTTTTCAAAGATGGCACTGATTTTATCTGTGACAGGGCATCCAGAGCGAACCTCATCTTTCACACTAAAATTTCCAGATTTGAAACACTTGAACCACATTTGTGCTACTCTTATTGATACCATATTAGGTCCGTAAACCGCACAAATTTTATTCGCGGCGTTCGTTGCATTTTTAACTTTAAAATGTACCGAACCTGACTACGCAATCGACGGGGCTCGGGTTCGATCCCCGACGGGGACAAGCATTTGTGTGATGAGCATAAATGTTTGTATTTCCGGGTTTGGGTATTTATTATGTATGTAAAAGTATTTATATATGTTTTTCTATGTATTAGTATCGTTGACTAACACCCATAACACAAGCAAATAATTTGCTTACTTTGGGGTTAGATCAGTAAGTGCTATTTGTCCCGTGAATATTTATTATTATTATTACATATTAAAATACATTTTTTCTAGTTTGCTGATAAAAATGTTACACAAGATTTTATAGGTTTTATACGCAGCGATGATTATTTACCATCACCCATTTTTCCCATACACTCGTACTAACCTAATCACAGTGTCTTACGACGTTCGGTTCATTCTGGTTTCTTATCAAGCGGTTTGATGATCACATCATACACATGACATGATCACAGATGACATCTACAAAATTAATAAAATTAGATCTTTCTGCAGATAATAAGTGTTAACAGAGAGTGATGGACCATTGGTCTAATAATTTTAATCTAGTAATATACTTTGCAGGGAAATTTTTCTTTCCGTCCCGAGTCCGTCTTGATGGCATGCGAGGCAGGTCGTAAGAAGCGAATGATTGGCCGAACATGTCACTAGCATAGTGACTACGAGTTTTGTGGCGCCTTTCTCGGGTTTGGTAGCACCGCTCTACTTATTATGCTGCAATAGGACAGTGCTTGTCGCCGTTGTGTGCCGGTTTGGTGGGTTAGGTACCTAGGTGGTCAAGTAACGCATTTTTTATCATTTTCTGTCAACTATTATTTTTGTTATGAGGGTTACAACCATTCGCTTTCATGTTACCCTGTGATTCCATGATTGTTATGTCTTGTCTTTGCCTTGAAAACTTACCCCGTTATCAATTTGGTGTATATAATTGTCCGCTAATTTGCTATTATAGGTTATTAAAAAAACTGCGAAAGAATGCACTTAATGGTTTGACAAAATGTTCCGAGGCAGACACGTAGCTAGAAAACAATATAAATACACGAAATAGGTATCCGTCTTTGGTCCGTTGGTCCTTGTACATCAACTGTATCAATAGTCCGGTGTTGAATTGTGCAAAATTTATTTTATTTACATTAATAAAATTATAGCAACACGGTTCCCTGCCTAACAAAACAATAACGAAATATATTCACAAAATAATTAAATAGGTAGGTATTTTCCTATTAAGCGATGACGGAGTGGTTTTCGCTGCAAAATATTGTTCACCTAAAAGCTTTTCTCATCAAAATAAGATATACGTATAAGTAAGATATATTTCTCCAGATCTAATATCGTATGTATTGGTTTATTTGATTAACCATCGCACGACACGGCCCGAATTCATTACGTATGTATAGGCGAACGCAAGGCGAGGTATTTGGTGACTGATCAAAAAGTCTGATTCGTTATTATATGCCACTGAATATCGAGCGGCGGGTGAATACATAACGCAAAGATGGAATCAAAATGTTGAATAGTATGGACGTATCGTAAGGTTAGATTATTTTTTTGTTTTGGCGTTAAATATTCATAGCACTGTCGAGAACTCATAGTAAAAGTAAAATGGAGCAGGAAAATTACCATCTTTCTATTAGTATTTTGACAGCTTTCCTTAAATAGACGCAATATGTCGGTGTAAGCACCAGTGGCAGCAGCACCACCACAAGCAGTGGAGTTCAGAAAGTTGTAGCCCAGTTAAGGTAAAGCGTGACAGTAACTCCCCATTGGACTAAGATGATAATATAGACGACGAAGTATATATTTTTTGGATACATAATATACTTATCAATCATTTTTTGATGTTTTATGGCATTTAAGAAATTTCTCACTCTAGCATAAAAATCTTCAAGGCTTGCGATGGTCTACATCGCAAACCTTGAAGACTTCTATGCGAGACCTTTAGTAATAAATAATAATTAATCAAACAAGTAGATGTTCTTAATTAGTTTATTAACGCGTTTTTTTGAAATCACAAAAAATGATTAAAACATTTTCCTTGTATTCGGTCAGCCCATTACCTCAATGAAAAATCCAAGTTTCTGTTTTATCGCTCATAAATATTTAACACTACGAAGCACGAGTAGTTTCAATTCGACACTGGATGCGATCCCCATAGATTTTAGGCTTTCTCTGTTCGCGGATTACAGCGGACTGATGTATGGCCGCGGGTGGCGGTAAATCAAATTTTGATTGCTATTTTCTTTGTGGAAAGTCGGAATTTTCCTCTGGGAGTGACGGGAGCGTGGCGAACATAGGTTAACCGATCCCCAGACGATACGCCTTCACTGTCTTATTATGCGTTCTGTAATCCGCATTTTTATAGCGCTAACTTAATGTTCGGCATAGAAATGTTCTTTTGTGACTTTAATGTACTTTATAAAATAAATTACCTCGTCTAAGAAACCACAAAGAAATAGTTAAATAATTGAACGCTAACTAAACCATCCTTTAGGATTCGGCTCACCGTTTTTGTCTCATGATTACCTACCACTTACAATACAACTAATCCTATTTAATGAGCTCATATAACTTGTAGCATTTAGCCATAAGTTATTATAGTTTGGAAATCTGCAGCGTGTTTTATTTTAAGTCGAGCTTACTATAAGCACTGTCTTTATTTATGTTTAAAAAACATGGCACCGATTATGGTGAATGACACTGTAGACGGCCAAGTTCATCACGATTCAACAGCTTGTCGAATTGAGGGAAACATATGTAAACCAGTTAACCTTGCAGGCTATCCCTGAAACTTCTCGTTAAATTGCGGTGTATATTATGTTAAAAGGAACAAAAAATATACCTAAATATAGATTTTATCAGAGTTCAAAATCTGTAGTCTGTTAAAAATGACCGATTTTAACTTGGGAAAGCTTTGTGTTTGTCCACTAATTTCTCGGAAGCTAAAAGCCGTTTCAAAAGAATTCTTTTTAGTTTAAATCACGTAGGTACCTATATTTCAACATAGGGAACAATGCAAGTTTCATCAAATATATAGTTGGCAGATACCTTGGCAGAAAGCGGTTTAATTTTTTGAATCACTTTTATTTACTATCTATGTAGTTTTATTTACTATATCTTAAAATTATTTTCAAATTAAAATAGAATTCAAAAGCTCAGATAAGAAAACATAGTAGGTGTCTAAAGGTTAAAAAGCAACAGAATTTTGTTATCAACAACAATGTTTCCACCCAACCAAATTGTTCTGAAAATTAATAAATAAACCCATTAAATTAATAAAAATCACAACTTTTTTAAAACCATAAATACTTATGTCTCAAAACATGTGTGTAAATGTATCAAGGAATTAAGTCATATTACTTTGGAACTAGGGATGTCGGAAATGCAATGAAGTATCGATACATATCGATATCGATATTTTTGAAAATATCAATATTGAAACGATATTTTTATTTAAAAATGTCGATATATCGGTACGATATGAAAAAAATGGGCTAATCTTCTTCAGTCATATAGGTACATTACTAGATAAATACTAATCAACAGACATAATTTATAATAAATCGAGAACAACGATAAAAATGTTAATTATTTATTAACTAAACCAATATTTATGTGATACAGACATAGCAAAAGGCAAAAGGATCTGAATCCATACATACTAGTCAGATACATAATTGAATGAAGTTACTGAACTGAACTGACACATGTCACATGTGTCATTGGCCTAAAAACAGAGTTGCCAACTTAACAAACCAACTTAAGGCGATTACAGCTGCGAACGACCTTGAGTTTCTGACAGGAGCAACGCAAATACTTTTTCGCGCGCTGAGATGCCACGACGTCAAAGAGTATTTACAGTGGATAAAGATACGTTTTAACATTGTTGTTCACCTATATGAACTTTTATCATTATGAATCGACTGAATGTTGTAAAACTCAAAACCGATAACCAGTAATCGTTCATTTACCGATTACATATACCTTCATTTTAGAAAAACGATAAATATCTAAAGAAAAAAATATATCGAAAATCGACAAAAAATCATATAACAATTTACACAATAATAACTGTTACGTATCCTATTTTTTTGAAGTTTTGTAATATACAATACGACCCGTGTAGGACTTTATTTTAATAGATACAATCAACAATTAATATTTAACAAAACCTTTCAAAATTTGATTTTGTAAAATGTAATCTCTTGAATAATATTTTAAAACTTTAATTAGCTTCTTAGTTTTTGTTTCAAAATCTCGTAAAAAAAAAGTAGAGATATAATTTAATTAAATATTTATAGAGGAAAGTACTAAATAAGTTGGTTTATTTAGACTATTTGTATGTATAATTAGGGCGAGCAAAGCGAGCCCTACACTAGGCCACTTTCTATGCACGTTTGTGGTACATTTTACTAAAAAAGTATCTCACTTTTAGGTTTAAGCTTTGTCGTGGTGGTTTAAATTCATGTCTAGATATGTTATCTACCATTAAAATGCTATTTCATAAATATTAAAAAAATAGAAGATACATTTTGTATTAGAATTTTATTACTGCTAACGCCATCTGTTATACAACTAACGAGTTAAAATGCTACAAAGCTACACTAGGCGACGATCTGTGCCCTTTACTGGTACATTTAACTGAAAAAATATCGCACTTTTAGGTTTAAGCTTTGGCGTCGTAGTTTGATTTCATTTAATTAATTTTCATTCACTCCATTTTAATACAATATTAATCTATTAAAACACTTGTACTTTTTAACTTCCCACTACGTATGCAGATAGGAAGGTTACCGATTTTTCTCCGATTTTCAAAAATTGAGTTTTCACCATATCCACCACCATGTCCACGTTTTGTGGCCTTAGGAACAAGTTTTGACTATTTTCGTGATGACGTCAGTATGTCTGTATGTATGTGTGTGTTTGTGTGTGTCAACAACTCATAAGTTTTGTTAACACCTGAATCGATCGAAACGCGGTTGATGACATTCAATTAGATTCTGCTCAACTTATACTTCCTGAAAATTTAAACCAAATGGGCCCAAGAGATTTTGAGAAATTTTGAAAAAAACCCAAAAAAAACATTGTGGCGAAACAGAATTTTTTTAAATATCTTCCAGATTAATGTACTGATTGAGTACAAAAACTAATCAGCTCTATTCCTCAACAAATTACGTCTAATGCATAAATTGCCTCAAAATAAGTTTATTCGTTTGGAAGTAATCGTTGACGAACATTTTGAAAAAAGTTTTTTTTCGATATAACTTCGAAATATTTCAACCAATCATTTTTTGGTATTCTACGATATTTTATGACTAAAATTTGATTTGCCTGACTCGGGAACCGAACCCCGAGAGTTTCTCTGAGGGAAAAATTCATTCGCTGACTTTCTACCGCCAATTCTTCGTGCCTGCGGTAACTCCAATATTAGTTCTAAAAATGTTGAAGGTTAATTAAATTAAATTTACTTTATAAGATCAACTTTTATTTTTAAAACTCATTTTTCCTAGAAAACTCTTTTACAGTGATGTGTACAGTTTTTAAAGTGGTGGTAGGTACTATATTATAGGTAGACCAGAAAATATGGTGTAAAATATGTAGATAACCTTTATAATTGTTCTGTGTAGATAACATTGATAATTATAGAAATCGTGTTTTTAATAAATCAAGAAAATTGTAAAGAATTTTTCTTAAACATAAGTACTAAACAAATTATATTAGAAACATTTTATTTATTATTTTGGTTTTATTTTTCTGCGCCTCTCTAGATACAAAGCCTGACGACGCCTTTGATGCGAATATAATAAATAATTTCCAAGATACATTAAAAGACGTTAAAGTCCATGATACATTAAAAGATGTAATTCGCATAAAAATACTTTCCTAATAATATTACTAGGTAATATAACGTAGCGAGCCCTTACAAAGCTCTGCTTTTGCTAGTATATTTAATTTATTTATTTTTAATTGCGAAGACTACTACTTTCAAATAGTACCAGTTTTTTGACGTGACAACGTCTTATAATTCGATAGAGCTGGCTGCACGCACGAAAAAACATGACTCATGCGGCGTTACCTCGCTCTGAGGCGTTCCGTAAATGCTACCATTCCATTAGTATTTTCTTAAGACATTGTCACGTTCAACTATCGTCTGTAAACCAACTTTACAGACAACCGATTTTTTTTTCTTCAGAGCTTTGCTTTTTATTCGCTTGCTTGAATTATCTTCGTTGTTTATATTTTTATTTTTTTTATTTTTGTACATTTAAACAAAATACTTATCTATCTATAGCCAATAAAACATTCAAGCGTAAACATAGGTAAGTACATGAATAGTCTCAAAATATTATTCAGCGTCTACTCACAAGCAAAACTATTTATAAAGTACTAGCTTTCAGCCCCTTTAATACCCTCTTTTACCTCTTTAAGAGATAAAACTCACAGCATCCTTACATGCAAGTTTATTTAATTGAATTAAAGAGCATGAATAATAAATTTGAAAAGATTTTGATAAAACACATTCTATTTCTTCTACAAACTTTACCACTTTTTTCACCCTTTAAAGAGATGACATTTTAAAACCTTAAACTCGTATTCATTTAATTGTATTAAAAATCATACTTACTAAGTTTTAAATAATTTCTACAATATTCTACAATAAACAATCTAGAACTAAAAAGCATAAATACTAAATTTTAAGTAATTTCTGCAACAAACAATTCATTTTTCGTACAAAAATAACGCTCATTTTACCCCTTTAAGGAATCAAATTTAAATATGCGTACTTCTTTAATCATATTCAAAAGCATACATACTAAATTTTAAGTAATAACTACAATAAACAATTTATTTCAATGCAATAATTAACGTCCCTTTGATCTCTTCATGGGATGAAATTAAAAAAAAATCTAAAATAAATGTTTCCTAAATTGTATAAATACAAAATTTCAAGTGATTTTGGCAATAAACGTTTATTGTTTCGTGCATATTTTAACACCCCCTCTTGCCCCTTTGAGGGATTAAATTCAAAACATCCTTACGTGTATTTCTTTAATTGGATTGAAAAGTATAAATACTTAATTTCAAGCGATGTTGATTATAAATTATTTATATTTTATACAAATTTTAACACTTCTATTTACCCCTTTAAGATATGAAATTAAAAAATCCTAAAATTCGTACTTCGTAATTGTATTAAAATGCATAAATACCGAATTAAAATAAATTAGAATTTATAAATTTGCAATAAATAAACAATTTATTTTTGATAAAAACTTATAGACTCTTTTTATGCCTCTATGGGCTAGAATTCAAAAAAAAAATTAAATTTGTATTTAATTTCTTTTTAGTTAAAGGATAATTTAATTACGGCATATCATTCGTTACAACTCAAAAATGACAGAGTTTCATACAAACTTTCACCCCCTATTTCACTATCTTAGGGGATCAATTAAAAAAAAAATTTCTTATTCCTTGTCTACATCATAAGAACAACCTCTGTAAAAAACAGCCTTCTCGCTCCAAGCTACCATTATCTACTATAAAAAATATCCAAACGTAAACGAAATGTTCAATTTCCAAACAGCACAACCTTACTATTGTGCCGAACGTTCTATCTGTACTATTACTCTTTGACTCGAATATGGAGAGTGGAGCACGCTGACACGCTAACTCGCGACACAGCCTCCCCGTATGAACGCTACCGGGAGACTGACTTTCGGCGCGAGCGTTGTCCGCGAATGAAATAATTAGGTTTTTATTGATTCAATAGCACACTATAATAATTTTGTAAAATTTTGAACTTAAATTTCATAAAGCAATATATTGTCTCTAATAAAAAGAAAAAAACATCAAAATCGTTACAGTAGTTTGGAAGTTATAAGCAAATTTTTGCGTAAAAATAAGAAAGATATTCGATTTTTTTCCATCAAAAATATCAATAAAATTTGAAAAAACGAACTTAAAATTTAAACTTAATTATATTATACGTATAACATATGGTTTTTCTAAATTATTGGACCAACCCGTTAGCAGTAGTAGGCTTTCAAAGAGGAGTCTATTCCGTAGTTTGGCATTACCTATCGCCTTAAGTATCAAATTAAAAAGCAGTTAAGCAGCAAATTGAAGTTAAGCAGAAAATATCTTTTATGAGACAAATTTCGATATTGGATATTTGATATCGATATATCGTTACACAATATATCGCCCAAAAATATCGATATATCGAATTGAAAATATCGATATTTATTCGACAAGCCTATTTGGAACTACGAAAATTTGTCGCACAGAAAAACGCGTAGAAGCTTTCTGTAAGTGGTTTTAGTATAATATCTAAATATAAATTTTAAGCAAACACAACAATTAAGTCCAGGGATATTAATACTGTAATTTAAGGCAATAGCGCTTACTAACAAGTTAATTAATATCTATTTCTATAGGATTTATAGCTCAAAAGACCTATAGCTGATTGATAAGATTTTTCGCATGGAGTTCTTTTGTAATTCATTCCATTGAACTAACAACAAACTGCTTAGATTAAGTCCGTAGTGAAAAATTTACTTCATTCAAATTCCAAATTTTTTAATTGGCCTATGTGAAAAATACGTACCTACCTAATTGAATTTAGGCTTAAATTAGATAAAATGAAATGTTCAACTCAGACAAATGTAAGGAACATTTATATATGTTTTTAATTTGTTTTTTCGTTATGAAGGTAGGTACGTCTTTTATGTTTATCTCATTTAGTTTTTTTTTTTTTTATGTCATAAGATAGCAAACAAGCAGATGGGTCTCCTGATGGAAAGAGTCAACCATCGCCTATAGACACCAAAGATGTTAATGGTGCGTTGCTATCTTGGGGCGAGGTATAATGCCACATGCATAAGTTTACCGGCTACCTTACCCTCTAAACCGGAACACGACAGCAACAAGCACTGACGCTATTGCGGCAGGAATAGGTAAGGCGGTGGTACCAAACCCGGGCGAGACAATGCAGAACTCTACCACCTAGTAGCCACGATGGTAGTGACTCGATAGCCAATCGGTCGCCTTTTACGACCTGCCTGGCAGAACGGCAGTTGGCCTATTCTACAAAGGAGGCCGGGACCAACACGGCGAATTAGTTAATCATCAATTATAGAGTTTACACAAAAAAAAATAATAATAATTTAATGAACTTTAGGCTTATCAAAATAAAGCAATTGTTATTACAACTATAAAATATTCCTTCAAACGGTTCAGTGATATCTATTTATAAATAAATATGATAGAAAACATCAAAGGGCGTGTATCGCCGTGAGCCATAATTCTCTTTAGGGTGATCGTCGGAGAATTGATACAAATTTAAGTTTACTCATAGTGATTGGAATCGAATTTGCTTGGGTAAGTTGGTGTAATGGAATAAGTCGGAGCGGGCTCGGTAACCGCTTGTGTGATCGAATTGAGATCCACTCGCGGCCCGGATTAAATTCACTCCGCCTTTAAATATTTGAACTGTTAGGGGGTGTAAGTAAACACAATTTTTAAGAAGAAATGGGTTTCTTTTATACAAGATTCATAATAGAAACGGCAGCAATTCGCCTAGCTGGTTCAGTTGCTCATTAAATACGATTGCTGAAAGTGAAGAGACATTGAAAACCTAATTTTTATTTCTTATTAGCTGTGACCTGCAGTTTTCCACGCGTTTGTTATGATAATAATATACTATGGAATACAGACCTCCTCATTATAACGTTGTCTGGTGAATAGTTTTGCAATTTAAGTCATTTTTAATATTTTAGAGAGTAAAAACCATATCGTGATTAAAAAAAACTAAATTTTTTATGTTAACTTAGATTGTAGCGTCTGAATGGTTTACAAAAATTAAAACGTCGTATACAAGAGTCGTTTACCATTCGGGACATTATTCGGGATGATCATTGAAAATCGAAATCCCAAACTCGGTCTGGTGGGTTTTAGGGTTCCGAAGTAAACTAGGAACCCTTAAAGTTTCGCCTTGTCCGTTCGTCCGCAGCCTAGCTCAGAAATTCTTAATACTAGAAAGCTGTAATTTAACATGAAAATATATATTAGTATATGTATAATAATCTAAAAAATATTTTTTTAGGATAGTGGGGAGCTATCCTAAAAAAATATTTATTTTTCTCGCGTACTCTAGCGTGGGGTATCGTTAGATAAGTTTTAAAAAATATTTTAGGTTTGCGAAATCAATTTTGTGAAATTGTTGTCTGTACTAAATATGATAATGATGCGTTGCTATCTTTGTGGCGAGGTCTTAATGCAACATGCTTAAGTTTACCGGCTACCTTATTCTTCAAACCGGAATACGACAGGGACAAGCATTGACGCTGTTGCTTCAGGAGCAGGTACCAGATCAGGGTGAGATTTTGCAGAAACCTGCCACATATTAGGTAGTCACGATGGTAGTAACATGTACTGCTGTACGTGTTACTACTTGCCAGGTAGTTCATAAAAATCTTTCGCTTTTTATGAACTACCTGGCAGAGTGGCAGACGCTCTCCTCTTCAAATGGGGCCCGGACAACACGGGATAAAGTTCGTATAACACCTCTTTGGCACAGATAAATTCAGTAGCTTATACATGAGACATTAAAGCCACGTGCAACCACCTGCAAGCTGCAGATTGTAATGTTTTGAACGTATTGTGTATAATTTTATTAAGTTAACGACATTTTGTTTAGCGAAATAATATAATCTAGTGAACCGTAATATTACGCCCTCTATTGACTTACGATGTGTACTTTTAGTATACGTTCAATAATGATTAGTATGAGGCGCTTGGCTATGTCGAATCATTTTTATAGATGCCGCTCCTTTACAGGTGAACTTATACTGCAAACAGTTTCTAACGTACATATTATTAGATGTCGCTAGTAGTAGGTCACAAATCACGATGAAATTTAGTCAACTGACGAACTGCTGCTGAATCGTGGTGGACTGAAAAACTTATATATACATTCCGTTTCCGCGTAGTTCGCAAGGGAATATAATTTCAAAGGTGATCACTGATCACTTTGAAATTATTATTGAAATGTCATACCAAAGGCACTTTTTGTCTAATTTATATACACTAGTTATCAAGGGCGGATCCAGGACGGGTCATGGGGGTCATGACCCCCCCCCCCCCCTTAGGCAGAGGTCTAGGTAAGGATTTATGAAGATTAGATAAGAATTAGAGCCTATTCTGACTGAACATTAAATATTAGTCAAATCATAGGACAAACAAACTACGAGTCAGTTTGATCACATACTATATTAAAAAAATAAATTAACTACAAACATATATAATAATATACAGATACGTGGGTGTGTGCCAAACGCACGGTGCCTGGTGTGTGTAATTGTTCTTATTAATTTATTTACTATGCATATTATATAAAAAATCGGCTTTCAGCACTTTTTCTCGATACAAACTTTAGCAGTGTCTAATTTCATACTCCACAGTCCGAGCATTCCTCGTACAATAGGATACAAATTGCAATACTTTCGCTCCACGTATTAATAGGTATACAAATACCCTATTATATAATATAGACCAACGGCATGACCGCCTCGTTGGTCGAGTGGTTAGCGACCCTAACGGGGCTCGGGTTCGATCCTTGACGGGGACAAGCATTTGTGTGATGAGCAGATATGTTTGTATTTCCGGGTTTGGGTGTTTATTACATATATTCCAGTATGTACATATGTATTTATATGTATCGTTGATTTAACACAAGCAAAATAATTTGCTTACTTTGGGGTTAGATCAGTAAGTGTAATTTGTCCCGTGAATATTTATTTTATTTTATTTATCTGCGAATGAGCTGGATGGACTCGACGACTCAGCAAGGCGAGCTGGATGACCTAGGGTGACGGTAGTGGGCGTACATTTACTGTCGGCCAGACATCTGACATCTCATCGTAGCAGTTACCATTCCATTGAATCGAGGAGCGGAAGAACGAGTGCGTCCGCCTGTGTGTGCGTGAACGTATGTGCACTTCATATATTTTGTGCAATGGATCACTTCCAGGGACTAGCGGTCGTAGTGGTCGCCAAGGCCGAAATAGGTCGGAGGGGGATATATTATTTTATGTTGTCCTTCGTCAGCACTTGGTGAAAGTCTATTACCTTAGACTTATTATACATGAATTACTATTTAATAAATTGCACTTAAACAGCACACACATTGTAGCACATTAATCAAGCAGACTAGTGAAAATGTGGAAAACATACACTCGCACAAACATACATACAGACGACATAGATACATACGAGTGTACATTTTTCTCACGATTGAATATTTAATTATCAAATTCAATGATCTAATACTCTTCGGCAGAAGGTTCGAAATGAAAAGTTTGGCATTTTCCTTTTTAAGAGAATACAAAAGCACGAAATTCAAATAAATCTTATTTGAATTTATAAAGTCCAACTAAAACGAAAACACGAATACCTGTGCAATGTAGTCTACATTATAATTAAATATAACGTATAAAACGTATGTCCAGGGACTCCACGTAACGCGAGCCGTAGTACGGGGCGGGCGGGGTGGCGCCACCTCCGGATAAAAAAGGATCTCAAGAATTCTCGACCCTTTTTATACTAAATAGGCAGCTAACACGGCCTGAGTGGAGTTTCAATAGATGCTTTTTCGACGGAAGAAGCGACCTGTAAGGAATCGAGCCGAGGGGCCCGAAACTCCGTTATCTATATATAGTTGGGCGCGTGTCACACGGCTTTCTTTTTATTTTTTACGCGTGTTCTCCTCCGAGGGATAAAAGGTGGAATTCTTTTTAAATTGGAAATGTTTTCTAAGAGGATTTGAGGCGCGCGGCGATTTTAGCTATTGGAAAACAGGGATCATGCCGCTTCCTTGCTTATTTTACATCGAATAAGCTCCGCTTTTGTATATAGGTTTATTTTGCTTGTATAAAGAAAATCTTATTTTTATTAGACATTCGTGAGAGCCAATAAATATGTTTATGGCGAATACGTGGTTCTGCAGGCCTGTATCACCTGTTCGTGTATATTGGCGTTTCCTGAAGAATTTCCGATTGAAAGTTCTATTATAATATGTTTTTAAATTATGAAATTCTTAAGTCGAAAGATCTCCCATACGTCCCACCATGAAACATACTCTGGTAGTCCCCGATCTTGCCGGGATAGACGACACGGCGATGACAAAAGCAATATGTGGCTACTTTTAATTTATGGAGCTTGATTCAATATAATCTAACAATAAATGAAAGCCATAATATGAACGAACAAGAAAAGGTACCTATTGTAAACGTTTTTTCTATATTAAATAACTACGAAAAGGGGAAAATTGCAGTTTATTATTTTTATATCATATTCAGTTATAAAAAATATTCGCAGTATGTGATAACGACTAAGAACGTGGTTGTCCTGATGGCAAAAGACAGGCAATCTAGAAACCACCAGAATGTCACAGTGACAAACACAACCATTAGATGGCAGACTTACTGAACTTTGAAATAGGTAATGTAAGAAGTAAAATGATCATTAACGCAAGTACTTTTTTATTTTGTGACGCAAGCCTACAGAATAGGTATATGGCGTCGTATATACAAAAATCGGCTCAGTACAAGTTTGACTCCCTCATTGAGGGTTCTATACAATCTGTTAAAGGTATCGTTATTGGTCCAACTAAAAGATCAATTAGGTTAAAGTACAAACATAACTTTGCCATTCGACGATGCTATTTTTTTTTTTATAGAAGAGGGGGCAAACGAGCAGGAGGTGCACCTGATGGTAAGTGATCACCGCCGCCCATGGACATTCACAATACCAGAGGTCTTGCAGTTGCGTTGCCGACCTTTTAAGAATGAGTAAGCTCTTTTCTTGAAGGCCCCCAAGTCGTAACCGTTTGGAAACACCCCTGCCGGTAATTGGTTCCACAACAAAGTAGTGCGAGGCAAAAAGTGTCGAGAGAAACGCACAGTTGTGGATTTCCAGACATCGAGATGGTGAGGATGGAATCTCAAATTTTGACGCGATGTCCGATGACGGAATTCGGCGGCAGGAATTAATCCAAATAACTCGTCGGAACACTCTCCATGAAAGATACGATAGAAGACACAGAGTGAGCCAACATCTCTGCGCAATGCCAAAAAGTCGAGCTGATTCGAAATAGCCAGGTCGTCAACGAATCGAACCGCTCTACGCTGAATGCGATCAAGAGGAAGGAGCTGGTACTGAGGAGCTCCGGCCCAGAGATGAGAACAGTACTCCATGTGGGGCCGAATTTGAGCCTTATAAAGTTGAAGGCGATGGGCCGGCAAGAAGTACTGCCTCGCTCTGCTGAGCACACCGAGCTTTTTGGAGGCTAGTTTAGCCTTACCTTCCAAATGACCGCGAAACTGAACGTAATTTGATATGTCGACTCCCAGAATCCCGATACTAGCTGAGGCTATCAGGAGAGTATCCCGAAATCGAGGTGACACGACAAAGGGTGTCCTTTTAGCGGAAAACACGCAAAGCTGTGTCTTTTTGGGGTTAAAAGTGACCAGGTTTTGACGACCCCATTCCGAGACATCGGTTAGTCGATTCTCAACTTCGGACACAAGCTTGCTTCGGCTCTCTTCGACGTGTTCCCGAGAAATACCGCTTCGGCCGGAGTATGTAGCATCAACAGTACTGTCATCTGCATAGCAATGTATGTTGCGAATTCGCATCATGTCATTGATATGCAGAAGGAACAGGAACATACGCATCAATCGCAAATAATGAGTTTGTATATTCGCTGTTTTTGTTTTTTAAAAAGATATTTACAGTTTTTAGATGTTTTAATTTACATGTGCTGTAAGACTTTGCTTCTTGCCAAATTAACACTACAGGTTTTGATTCTCTTGTGAAATCGCAAAATACGAGTATACGACACGAACGATCGTATGTTTTGATCGCTTTGAGTTACAATTTTTACAGCTAAAGGAGAGGTAGATTCGAGTATTTAATATAACTTTTTACCAGAAACCTCTACGCGAGTCTTAAACGGGTCTTGATAGAATTACAGATAGACAGTAAAGTGATTTCGTAAGGGATCCTGTTTTACGTTTGAGGGACGAAACCCTAAAAAATGATAAAATGTAAAATAAGTGAACGTGTATGATCAACTCCGTTAGGTTTTCATATATATGTATACAAAATTATGAAACAATTAATATTAGCATGGCTGTTTGTGCACTTTCTTTTGCATTTAGAAAACTTGTCAACGTATACATTTCACTGCTGGTTGCTAGACTCGTATTATGGACATTTTAGAGCTGATGACAAAAAATTCGCAAATTTTATTTCTTTCGTCAGGAAGTGCCTCATATATCCATCTAAGTTATAGACCCAATCTAGCTAGCAGACATGACTGTAATTAAAATGTAATAAATATATAGTTAGCTCACCTTAAATTCGCGAATTTACGAGCTGCTGTACGTTTGACATATTGAAGGTAAGAATTGAGGTAAGACGGTGATACGTCGCAAAACTGTCCATTTTGTGTTTGTAATATATATGGGCACACGTGACTATATTATAACGTTTACATTTTACATTAAAAATTCACTATTTCGACGTTCAATTCTAAATTCCCACCCACCCTCGCGCAATAAAAGTCTGAATAGCGAATGTACATTGTACAATCTAAACTCAACACAATAATGTAAAAAGCGTCACGCCATTATCCAAAATGTTGCCATTCGCTGGGGATTTATTTAAAATTTTCGCATCACCCCTAATCCTGGGAGCTGGCGCAATTTGAGTGACTTTGTTGTTGTAGCGCTCAATTTTGCACCAAGAGCTTTAATAAAAATAAGTATTAAAAGTTTTTGCGATAGTTTCAATTTTTCAATATTTAGTATTTGACTGTAATTTCGCTCACGATGTTTAACATACTTTACAGTGGATTTAAAAAATGTCTTTTAAATAACCTTTCGCCTAATCGTTACTACAAATAAAAACAAATGATTCCCAAATAACGAATGATTAATACCTGAACGAACTTCTTAGATTCTTAGTACTGAAAGAGTTTTATAAGAGTAATCGAATCGGATATTTTAATCAGTAAAAAAATTAGTTTTAGATACGTAGATATAGATATAGGCCACACGTAGGTAACATAGTTGGAATGATTTTTTCGTCTGTCCTGTGGGGTTTTTAAATATATTTTTAATAAAACATTTTTCGATTTACAGATCTAATTGTGAATGACAGGTTTCAGCTAAAAGTGCTAATTATTGTCGGTTAGAGTAAAAGCCTCTTGCCAGTTGAATAGTTATTAATAGAATAGTTGTTCATGTTGTTAAAAAATTATAAACAATCAATGAATCAAATCATTGCAAAAATAGGGCTGCGTACATTTGTTGTTACAATTATATAGTTTTTCGTATTTTGCCACAGAAACGGCATACAAACCTTAAGCTTTTCCATTTAGGTACATTCGAAAATTTCAATATTATGAGGTAAGTTTAAACAAATATTATTTTTATAACTTTTAGAATTATATAATTAATTTGAAATTGTAGTATAATTATTTTTAGAAAGGTACAGTCCAGACTTTTAAATTTAAGATAGCAAAAAAAGCCATAAATTATCTTAATACATAACAAATTTAAAATGAAATGTTAGATAATTTACACAATGAATGAATGAATGAATGAATGAATGAATGAATGAATGAATAATCTTTATTGCGCACCAAATTTAACAAAATAGATTATGTAAAATACTTATAGCTAATAATTATGTGTATAGTGGGTACACAAAGGCGGTCTTATCGCTAAATAGCGATCTCTGCCAGACAACCTTTAGGTAGAGGAGATCTTATAATTAATATATTTAAGGTTTACACAATTGTGTTAATTTGTTATCATAACAATCAAAATAAATATACGTTATTGATGAACTCATAAGTAATAAAAAATTTTTGCATTACTAGCTGACCCGGCAAACGTTGTTCTGCCTTTTTAACTACTCTTATTTTTTTTTTCTATATATTATGACATACCAAGAAAAAAAATCAATATAAAACTTGTATAATAATCTATATTAAATTTCAATACGTCATAAATACGTGTCAATCCATAAAATTTCTTTTTTCTCGTTTAGTGTGAGTTAATTTTTACCCCTGTGTTCTTGCGTACTTCCTCCGTATTGGTAAGGTCTCCTTTGAAGAATAGACCAACTGCCGTTCTCCTAGGCAGGTCGTAAAAGGCGATCGATTGGCTATACGTGACACTACCATTGTGACCCTTACCAACCTACCTACCTACCTACTGTCCTTACCACCGCCTTATCTATTCCTGTCGCAATAGCGTCAATTCTTGTCGTTGTCTCGTTTAGGTTCGGAGGGTAAGGTAGTCAGTAGACTAATGCATGTGGCACTGCCATCCCGCCTCATGGATAACAACGTACCATTAACACCTTTGGTGTTTTTAATCAATGGTTTCTCTTTCCGTCAGAAGAGTCATTGCCTTGTTTGCTATCCATTAATATTAAAAAAAATTGCAAGTAAATATATTCTTTGAATAAATGTTTTATATTGCAATTGGATTTATTTACTAACCATGGCTTAATTTTATTTTAAAATACTTTGTAGGTATAAGGGAACCTTATATTTATAATTGCTATCTTATTGTAAATTGTAACTAGTATCGGGCGATAGTTTTTAAGATGGAGTTTTGTTTTACCTCTGGGAACGGCTAGTTTCGTAGGTTCTCGTGATAATTTTGTTTTCACATCATGTAATTTTTCGAATACGTAATCTAGATTTTGTTAACAAACAAGCCACATTCGAAGATAAAGAGCGGAAAGAATGTGAGCAAGTTTAATTGTTTGAATAAAGGTCTACTATAAATCTAGTTGTCTGGCGTTACAAATCGTTTGTATGCATTTTTTTGAGTGATGAACGTGTTAGAACTAGCAGTTGAATTTCCCCAAAGTGGTACACCATATCACAGAAGAGATCCGGCATATCCATGATATGCTACCAGACAGCAGTCTGATTTTTTTTAATGCGTACACAAATTTGTTTATTTTTAGTGATACTTCGCAACGATGTTTTTTTCCAATTGCACTTCTAGTCCAAAGTGATAGGAATTTTACATATTTAACTTACTCTATATTTTCATCGCTATACTTAAACTTCAGTTTTGACTACGCAAGATAATTTTAGTTTTGCTGATATTTAATGTCAGCTTATTTATATCTAGCCATGTTTCTATATAACCAATCGCTAAGCTTGCTTCTTTTTCAAAATCGTTTTTTTCATACTTACTTGTTACAGTAATGGTATTTATTGTATATTTATTGTATAATGTCTTCAGAAAATAAAATGCAAAAAACAATACTATATATATTATGCATGTCTGTTACATATTATGCTACAGTCGTATGTTTACTTCCCAGCTGTGTCGGTTTTCGGACGAAGTTGAAAGTAATACCACCACAGCAGTCAACAAGGAAGCTTTTACAGAATGACGGATAAAAGTCGACCAGTTTATAAAATGTGCTTAAAGAAGTAGAAGGGAAATATCGTACATCACCCCTGACATGTCGTCGTTAATAACACGTAATACATATAAGTTTATGATACAGGTAGTAGGTAAATATTGATCGTTAAATACGGAATCCTACACCTTGAGTGGCGTGACACACACTTGCCCGCTTTTTTTCATGTGTCTGACCTTCCAAACATTCATAAAGTTTGTTGTATGCGACTTTTTCTCAAAATAAAAGTATCATCCCGCCGTTCTCTTGCGGAGTAAGCAGAGTGAACCGGGCGTCTATAGATATTCCAGTTCACCGCGATTTACCATTTGTTGGTGATCCTCATCGCTGCATTTTAGCGACCTGATAACTATTATTGCCCATTTCTAGCGATAACTATTACCGACAGCCTTACGTGCTCATCAGAGTAACGCACCACCTGCCAGACTCAGATTTCGAATTTTGAGAAAGACCTCGAAAAACCTTAATAACAGTTTTGCCCGACCCAGTAATCGAACTCCATAGGGTTCTTCTATGATTTAAGCTGAGTTGGCTATACCCTAGATCATAAGACCAAATCAACCATTTTAAAACATGAATTTCTATGTAGGTTACTCATTTTCTGTTTGAGCTCTTTACCTATTTTAAATGTTGTCTAGCAAAACCTCTCGCAAGGGTGCACAGAGTAAGTATTCTTATAACAACAGGGGGATAGGGCGCGATTTCAACTGAACCCACCCACAATAATTGAGTTCTAAACTCGCACATGTGCGCGGTCTCACATAATGCAGTTACCGCAATCTATGACAGGTGGTCATTTGAAAATGACATTCCGTCGTCTACACCCCGTCTACGTATAAATAAAAAAAGCGGAAATGTCAATTTAGCGGCTAAATGGATTAGTTAACGTATTAGTTAGCCGCTATTAAGTTTTTACGCGAAGAGACACACCTGTGGTAGTGTTACAAGATTTGCTGTGTATTTTATTACAAATGGCGACTAAAATGAAAGGTTTTATGCGATATTAAGATCATTTTACCATTACGACTACATCCTGAGAGGCAATAAACCATTTGTAGCGACTACGGTCATTTTGTGAAACACGAAACGCGTTACAGGGGGCGTTGTCTACTTCCTTCTAATTTATATTATATCGAGATCTTTGTTGGCGCTATTGTGAGTTATCCGCAGAATAAAAAGATTTTTATAATGTTAAAGAAAGAAAACTCAATATAATTGTCGTAGTTATCCATTTATTGTTTTTTTGTAACGGAAATATAATAGGGAACTGTTTCTTCCTTATTTTAATTATGTTTATATTCATACCATCTACCATTATACCAGACAGTTCGTAGGCGAATGATTAGCCTAACATCATACTACCTTGTGTCTATTAGATGGTAGAGTTGGGAGTTCAGTTACGTCACATCTGTATGGTAACACCACTGCCTACTATGTCAAGTTTGAGTCTATTAATATGTCAATTTTTTATGAAAGTGTTTATAAAAGTGTTTATTACGTTAAATATATTTTAGTTTACTCGTATTACTCTTACTATGAAGTAGAGTGTAGAATTGGTTTGGTGCCACCGCTTTCCCTACTCCTGTCGTAATAGCGTTATTACATTATAACACGTAATAGCATAGATACGTCGTAATGCTTGTCACTGTCAGATTCCAATTTGGTGAGTAAGGTAGCCGATAAATTTATGCATATAGCATATATAGGCGATAGTTGTATCTATTCATTAGAATCCCTATCTATTAGTTCGCTATCTTGTGATTTAAATAAATCCGATACGAGACGGGCGCTACATATTGTAAACTAGTAGTTGTACCTACAGTGCCTCTTCCCATAAGTGCAAGCAATAATTTGACCAATTTTTATAACAAGTGAATGAACGGTGTGACCACGGGTGTGACAGTGCATTAAATACGTTTCATACAAACAAATAAATATTGATTTTTATGAAGGTATGGGTATTTACTATTTGACATATCAAACATTCTCTATCTAATTTTAATTACTAGGAGTAATTGAAAAACACAACTTGTGTACAGTACCCGGCGATAAATATTGCACATCGACCTTTGGAAAGAGACAATCGGCTAATTTCAGCTTCGTAGAGCGTTATCTCTGTCGCACAAAATACAAACAGTCCGGTACCTATTAGGAGCTGTTAAAACAAGTATGATTTGCTTCTTTAATATTTTTATTCTTTGTATAAAATACACTAATTTTTCTATAAGTGATGGCTTTAGGTTGGGGTAAAATAAATTAAAAAAACATGTTCACATTATATTTACGTATTTAATTATTTTGGAACATTACAGCTTTAGTGTACATAATAAACACCATTATACCTATTGCTAAAATGAGACATTGCAATAAAAATAATAATAATTCTAATTCTCAATTACTTCCATTTCACTATCTGTGCTCTCAAAGAGGTCAATATCACTGCCACTATCAGCCGTATTTATCACTAATCTATCAGTGTAATTGTCTAAACTGTGTTGAATGCTTCTATATTCATTCTCACATTTGATTGCATGATCGCAAACCTTTTTCCACTCTTCAGCGCCGATCATGTTTACTTTTTCAGTCAATAATGTTTTTACTGTAGTTAAGTTCATACCCACATTTCTAGAGGCTACATAGCCTTTCAGTTGAGACCATATATTTTCAATTGGATTAAAATCCGGATGATATGGTGGCAATCGCAACACAGTGTGCCCATGTTCGGCAAGTACTTTGTCCACAGAAAACTCTGTATACCTCTCCTTGTGCTGACATATAATAGCGTAAATCTGGGTTTTTGTTAATTTTGGATCAACTGGAATTTCGTGTCTGTTTAACCAGTTGATCATTTCCCGTTTAATGGTGTTTGAGTTGGGGGGGTCTCTCAATATATTTGTTGTGATAGGGTGCGTTGTCGATAACTAGAACAGAATCACTGGGTATATTTGGGATTAATTGGTTAACCAGCCATTTCTCATAGTTATCGTTATTCATTTCATTGTGATAGTCACCTGTAGTGTCCGTGGATATACGTTAAAAAAGCACTGGGTACAAAGCTTTTTCATTTCCCGCATGAACTATTATCAAACTTTGACCTTTTGAAATTGGCTTTTTTACTCCTTTTTTCTTATCGTCACTCAAGATTTCCCTTTAGTGTGGGATGCATGTATATATGACTCATCCATGTAGACGATATTTTTTCCTGTTTCGCGAAATTTGCGTATTTTATCAAGGTATTCCATTCGTTTGAGACTAACGTCGTGCTTTTCCATTAGAATTTTTCGATTATCTTCCATTTTAGTGAACTGAAATCCCATGTCATGAAGTATTTTTCTCAACGTTTTTTCAGACCCATTGTAATTAATAGCTTCAGATAATTTAGCTTTTAATGATTTTATTGTTGGCAGTTCATTAAATCGTAAGTGAAAATCATACACCATTCTTCGAACAACATCGTAATCAAAATCGTCCATATCCAAACGAAATTGCTTTTTTGGTCTCCCTTTTTTTGGAGTGCTGAACTTAATTCCGGTCGAATGTGTTTCAGTACTGACTTCGTTTAATATATTGTTCAAAGTTCTTCTTGAAATTCCAGTGGCATTTGCAACTCGCTCTTGAATCTTCTTAAAATAACAACTTACATTTTCATCTACTTTTTTTTTAAATCTATCAGCTTCGGTTACAAAGTATTTATAAACATTGTAGATAATTTCACGTGACTGATCTCGTAAAGGTTTCCCTCTTTTTCCGAAACATGCCATATTACAACTTTAAATTATTTAAATTTGTGGGTGTTATCAACTCTAAATATATATTTTTGATCGGGACGCGACCGCACTCTATCGTACTTGAACAACGACTGACTAAATGTCACATAGGTAGTGTGGGACTGAGATAACGCTCTACGCAGCCGAAATTATCCGACTGTCTCTTTCCAAAGTTCGATGTGCAATATTTGTCGCCGGGTACTGTAATTATTAGTCGTAATTACATATTCCAGCCAGCAAGAGTATTTTTGCATACTGTATTTTAGCTTTGGAAGGAGTGCAGAATTTTTTTAAAGCGCTTAGTTTATTTTATTCTTTGTTAGTAAGAAAAAATTCCCGAACTCCGCAGGTTTATCAAAACAAAATATGTATTGAAGCAAATACAATTTTTAATTATATATTTCAAAAAGAAACGAAATTTCACTGAACCGACGAGTAATAGAAAACGTGTTAATTTAATATCATTTTAATAGTCCAATCAATCTCGGCGAGCGTGCCAAGACGCAATAAATAGTTTACGATATATTCGGTCTGCCCAGTCCCAGGGCTGCGTGCATGCCTTTACAGCGAATTATAAAATGTACTTGCATTATTGAGTACCGACTCGTTCCGCTCACCCTATGGTAATAAAAGAGATATATTATAAATCGTAAGGGAGATATTGTCCGCGGTTATTACGACGGAACGCTCGCGAGGCGTGACGCACTTAAATGTTTTATTGTACTTTCATGGGCGCATCTACATTGCCATCTACTTTTTGCTAAGTGCGTCTTAAAAATGCTGTAAAATGGTGAGTTATAATGACGCAACATCCAGGCGGCCACTGGCACATCACTAACCGGTCGTCTAATGGAGATTGTTAACGGTCTTCCATAGCTTAAAAAATTTACGTCTATTACTTAAACCAAATTTTTCAGTGCTCATACGGGCGAGTGAAGGTTATGTTACATTTTTAAATTCATGAATTTTGCCGCCCCGTTGGTCGAGTGGTTAGCGACCCTGACTACGCAATCAACGGGGCTCGGGTTCGATCCCCGACGGGGACAAGCATTTGTGTGATGAGCATAAATGTTTGTATTTCCGGGTTTGGGTGTTTATTATGTATGTAAAAGTATTTATATATGTATTTCTACGTATTAGTATCGTTGACTAACACCCATAATAATACAAGCAAATAATTTTCTTATTTTGGGGTTTGATCAATATGTGTAATTTGTCCCTTGAATATTTATTTATTTATTATTTATTTATGAATGATGTTAATATACATCTCTTCTACTTAGTAGTGAACATTAATTAAATAATTCGCTTTATGATTTAGGCTTTTATAATGCATTACTAACTTGTACAATGTACATATAAGTAAATTTTACATTAATACAAAAAAGTATCTTAACTTTTGTTTCCCTTGCGGGGCAGGCAGATTAAGCGAACGTTTATAGACTTTCCGACGCATCGCGACTGAACGGTTTGTCGGTTAGCGAGATGAACGGTGATTCCCATCCCTGCATTCAGCAACCTGATAATGGTTATCGCCCATTTCTCGCGTAACTGGTACCGACAGCCCACTCGAGGATTAAACCTTGGACCTCTTGATCGATTATAACCGGACAAGTGCAAGCCAAACTCGTCTATCGAAGGTTCTGTACTTTGTACATATTATAAAAAAATCAGGAAATGAGTCATGCAGTTTTTTTCGAGCTTCTTCCGAACTTCAGTTTCCGTAAACTATGTAATTGAAATAAAGACTATATTTTTTACTTTTTTATTTATTATGTTTATACTTGCCAAAATGGAAAGTACCTTATCAATTTTGATTATCTTGAGAGTGTCAAAATATACATTTTTTCAGCATAAATGGCTGTACCTATATTTTTTCTATATTCTACATGTTTCATCGTCCGCAATTGGTGAAACTCTAATTTAATACAATATTTATTAATTAATTCACTTGTTTAATCAATCGCAATTTATCCAAGTATTTGGATTTCGTTTGTAGTTAGTAACTGTAAATACCCTGATGATGCTTGTGTTAGCGAAACTGGTAGTAAAATAATTGTGATTACCTTATTGTGAAACTGTACAAGTGTATTGTTTCACACCTACACTTGTAGACCTGTGTATAATTATGGTTTTAAATTCAACTCGATACCTACATTTGTTCACGAGATTATGAGAAGAGTGTTGACAGACAGACGGACAACAATGTGATCCTATAAGGGTTCCATTTTCCCCTTATGATGTTAAGGAACCCTAAAAAAGACAAAATTTTGACTTGTTTTCAGTATTTATCCAAATTATATATATTTTTCCAAAGATAATCGACAAATGTTAGCCTCCTGTATTTTTAATGATAAGGCCTTTATATTTTTAATACCACAGAACAGCAAACAAAATAGACATTATTTTCTTCTTCTTCACATAGGTTTGAATTTTAGTACTCAATAGCACCATCGTTAGACACGCGAGATCATGGTTTCATTCCGGAGAGCAAGCAACTCATTGCATGGTTTTTTCATAACTTTTTTACAAAATGAGTTTGAAAATAACCTGTATTTTTTTATTTTTAAGGGTCAATTATAAATAGATTAACCCCTGTTAATCTGTTTACGGCTTATAAAAAATTGATTTTTTTAAATTAAGTATATATTATATAAAAATCTACGTGTTCGATAAGCGGGTTATTTATGAGTCATTCCATATGAAATCGTCTGAAAAAAAATAAAATTGTTGCCGTCTCATTTTAAATTTTGGTGTAACTTTGAGAAACTCTTCTCTAGGGTCCCAAAGAACAAAATTTACACGAGTTTGATTTTTACAAGCGCTTGTTTTCGCCTATTTAAATAAAGACTTTTAAAAATCGATATTTTTAAGCCTTACCAACTTTTACTGTGAAATTTTTCTGTTTGAAGCTATCTGCATGATCAAGATGGAATTCACAGTGGAAAAGATAGTAGTTTAAGAGTAATCGAAGATGATTGGCTCGGACGAGTCCTTTGAATATAAGCAGCATGCTGAAAATGAGTGTTTTTTAGTCATTTTTCGTGAATTTCATTCAACTCTAGCGTCGTAACTGTTGAGAATTAAAAACTCATGCTCCGCGGGAATTAAGTATTCATGTCATAGACAAAATTCAGCCACAAGTTGACTTGAGCTGCCCGCTCTTCATAGAAGAAAACTTTGCTCGAAGTTTTGAAATTTAAAAAAATTCCATTTTCAGGTTATGAAACGATCGTGTTGACTGCGAGATAAAAATCTGATACTCACAAAATCAAATTGTTCTTACCTTCATCTTTAAACGACTAATCACTTGTTTTGTTATTTTCATTTTCAGTGCATGTGCGAGCCGGTTTTTTACAGCAAAAATCTGGACGTTTTTACAAATGGATTAAAATTACTTACCACTTACTTTTATACCCCAAATATCCATAACTTTTTTGAAACTAGAAAAATTATTCATATTTATAATTGTTTCTGATGGTAAGTAATTTTAATCCATTTGTAAAAACGTCCAGATTTTTGCTGTAAAAAACCGGCTCGCACATGCACTGAAAATGAAAATAACAAAACAAGTGATTAGTCGTTTAAAGATGAAGGTAAGAACAATTGATTTTGTAAGTATCAGATTTTTATCTCGCAGTCAACACGATCGTTTCATAACCTGAAAATTGGAATTTTTTTAAATTTCAAAACTTCGATCAAAGTTTTCTTCTATGAAGAGCGGGCAGCTCAAGTCAACTTGTGGCTGAATTTTGTCTATGACATGAATACTTAATTCCCGCGGAGCATGAGTTTTTAATTCTCAACAGTTACGACGCTAGAGTTGAATGAAATTCACGAAAAATGACTAAAAAACACTCATTTTCAGCATGCTGCTTATATTCAAAGGACTCGTCCGAGCCAATTATCTTCGAATACCCTTAAACTACTATCTTTCCCACTGTGAAATCCATCTTGATCATGCAGATAGCTTCAAACAGAAAAATTTCACAGTAAAAGTTGTTAAGGCTTAAAAATGTCGATTTTTAAAAGTCTTTATTTAAATAGGCGAAAACAAGCGCTTGTAAAAATCAAACTCGTGTAAATTTTGTTCTTTGGGACCCTAGAGAAGAGTTTCTCAAAGTTACACCAAAATCTAAAATGAGTCGACTTTGCTAATTAGACGATTTCATATGGAATGACTCTTATGCGATTATTTAAGTAGATATTCTGCAACGACTTGCCCGGGTTTTGTACCAACCACCGCCTTACATTTTTCCTGTTGCAATGGCGTCGATGCTTACTCTAGTTAGGAAGACATAACAGCTGGTGATTTTTCTAATCTATTATACCTCCGTTATACTCATGGTAGTATCCCATTAGGTAGTGCACTAGGTGATAGAGTTCCACAATGTCTCGCCCGGGTATTTGGTACTACTGCCTTAACTATTCCTGCCGCGAAAGCGACAATGTTTGTCATTGTCGTGTTCCTGTTTGGAGGGTAAGGCAGCCGGTATACTTATGCATTAGGCGTTAGCATCCCGCCACACGGATAGCAATGCACTATTAACATCTTTGGTGTCTATACGTAATGGTTTCTCTTTTTATCAGGAAAGCCATCTGATTGTTTAATATCTAAAGTTATAAAAAAAATTAACGCATTTGGTGTCTATAAATTGTAGTTATCTTTGTCTTGCTTAATATGCAGTCCATTTTGTAAATGAATAATGAACAAAAAAAAAAGATCATATTTGAATCTGCTTTTTAACCACCTTTGAAAAAGTGGGAGGTTCTCTTTTGGTCGGAATCTTTTTTATTTATTTTTCCCGATAGCTCAAAGACGCGTGGATCGATTCGAAAACTCTAGTTTTGTTTGGGAGTTTGTACTTCCCATTCAGCCCCATATACTTATATTTGGTGAGGATCTGATGCGGGGTTACAGACACACAGGAGATTGGAAGGCGGTTGTTGAAGTTTTACTGCCTTAATTACTAAGAAATTATAGTTTGTATGACAGTGTTTTCGTGCTTTTAATTATAATTTTTTTTATCGTCGAGCTCTACCAAGTGGGGCTCTGCTCTCGGCTAATCCTTGCCATTGTCATATTGGCCTCTAATTTGTCACATAATATAAAAATGTTCTGTATTGAAAGAAGCGCTCCTTTTTAGTCCTTAGTAACGGTCTTTTATTACATACATGGCCGTAACGAACTTGACTATAATAATCAATAATTACCTAAACGGTGTAGTAAGTTTACGAGTACCTGCTAGAGCTTCTACTAAACTGTGAATATATTAAATTATAGCGTTAATACTAAACAATTAAACATTTCTTATATTTTAACCGTTATCTACTAATTATTAAAATTAACGGTTCGGAGATAAAGAGTTTAATCCTACAACGGATCACTTATTTACACCCTTAAAGTTAGCTATCCTAAGTTTTGGCAGTAAGTTGTGACATTCGCTATTAGTGGTAAAATGATTGATGGTGATGGCCGTTCAGTGGACAAACAAAGGGTTACAGATGCGTTAATATGCCGCCGAAGCTTTTTCGTTAAGTGATGGATTATGTCCCTACTCATATCACCAATAAACTCATGTATTAACTCTTTATGCTATTAGATATGGATTTCTGCGTTTACTTCACACGTTTTACTTGTGTGTAATCCGTTAGGGAAACACATTACAGTGCCTTCAAGGCAGGATCACAGAATTATTTTCATATTTATCTATTCAAATGAACATTTATTAGCATTTAAACAAGGCGACATTTTTTTATGCTGCCACCGGATCGAAAATTCGACTATACAGCGAAAAGATTTGTCTTTTTATATCTACATTTTTAAATAGCATATTGCATAATGTACGAATTGTATATAATCACGTTCAATAATAATAAGGGATTGGTGTTAGGGGCAATTAATTATTTCTTCCGAGTGATCTGATAATTTATATACTTTTTTTTACATCGGATTTTACATATTTTATTTTAATATTTAATATTATCGGGAAGCTAATTGTAGAAGCGTAAAGATAATCTCTATAGATAAACTTCTAATATTGTTGTGGTGAAGTGATATATGCTCAGCAAGATTGTTTTTGTTTCTTGTATTTAGTTTGTTTACATATTTTTCTAAGATCAAACACAAACGTTTCAGGTGCTCACTGAAATTTGCAATGAATGTGGATTACCTGCCAATGGTTGCGGATTTTGACAAGTGTGGCTCTTAAAATATCCTAAATCATAGTTAAGAAGTTGAAAACCCCAAGTGGAGAAGAGCATTCTAAAGATGTGCATTGTCCAGACGAGGAATTTCTTATTAAAAGTTGGCGAAGTGCGGCAATAAGTGTCAACATCGCTCGTGAATTTGTAGTGTTTTGAATTTTCAGTACATCCAATCCATTCTGTTAGGGACCTGTCGCAATGATAAGTTGTAATAGTTTAGAAAAACGCGATAACAATCGCATTCGCTGTTACAAATGTAGATTAGTCAGCAACTCAGCATTTATATTCTAATCAATCAAATCCATTACCATAGAGTCACTTTATGGAATTTCCCCAGAAAGCGGTCTTGTGATTAATTTTCCAGCGCTGACTGGCGGCGGCTAACAGTTCGGATAACACAATACACTTTCATATCAATAAAACATTTTTATACAAATAACGCTGGTTATTTGTCTATAATAATTTATTAAAAATGTAACTTATTATTCCTCCCCCCCTCTCCCCGTGTTGGTCCGGGCTACCATTAAAGAATAGACCATTTGACGTTTTGTCAGTCAGTTTGTAAGAGGCGAACGATTGGTCACGCGAGTCACTACTATCGAGACTACTAGGTGGTAGAGTTCTGTATTGTCTCTCCCGGCTCGTACTTACCGCCTCATCTTTTTCTGCCCCAATAGGATCAGTGCTTGTCACTGTCGTGTTCCGGATTGGAGAGTAAGGCGGTAAACTTATGCCTGAGGCATTACAAGGTCAACTTTAGTTCTTTTGTGGTGAGAGTACCGACGCATCTCCTGTCAACCTTTGAGGTGGGGGAATTCTGGCCGACTGGTGTCGCGGGAGACTTCGGAATGAAGTGCGTGTTACGTCGCCGTCAACACGTGACAAAGTGTAGTTTTTAAGTATATTATATTAATATGTATGTTAGTCTATAAGGTATTTATAATATGGGCCATGTTGCCTGAATTAAATTATTATTATTATTATATTATTATTACGACTCCGTCACAAGGAAAGCAACGCGCCATTAACATCTTTTTGTGTGTATAGGCGATGGTTTTCTCTTTCCACCAGAAGAGCAATTTGCTGGTATGCTGTTTTATGATATATAAAAAAACGTCCCCGTAGTCAACGGCTCCGTGTTGATCCGGACCTCTTTTTCAAATAAGATTAACTGCCTTACTGCTAGGCATATCGTAAATGGTGGGAGAAGGCTAATACGTGTCTCTAAAATTGTGACAATAACTAGGTGGTAGAGTTCTGCAACATGTTGACAGGTCTATGTACCTCTGTCTTATGAAATTAAAAAAAAATCTTTAAACGGTTGGCCCTGCAGATCATCCCTGAAACTTCTTGCTATATTGAGATTCCCGCGAAAAGCTGATATGATTTTTAAGTCAATCGGTATATTAGCTTGAAAGGTCTTTTAATAATATTAAGTAAATTTGTTAAAAACAACAAAATATTAACATTTAAAAAAACTATAACTTTTGAAAAACTGATTCAATTTTGATTTTTGAAACGGCGTTTGATGTAGTTTTTTAAGTATTTTAACAGCGTTTAACACGGGGAGAGGGGGGGAGGAATAATACTACTAATACTACTAATACTAATATTTTACAACGCTTATCTGTTCGATATTGATCAATGTTTCAAGTTTGCTAAACACATAATGTACGCAGATGATAAAAAAATATTTTGTAAAATTTCCCATATTGAAGAATGCTATGAGCTACAAAAAGATTTGGACTCGTTATATCAATATTATGTCCAGAATAAAATAAACATTAACGTAAAAAAAAGCCAAAGTATAAGTTATACACGTAAAGTTAAACCTATTCAACATACATATAACTTTAATGGGGTAACTATAAATAAAGTTTCAGTGGTCCGTGATTTGGGTGTGTTGTTTGATGAAAAGCTTTCATTTACAGAACATGTTGATTGTTGATATGGTCAGCACCAAAGCGTATAAAAACTTAGGATTTATACTTCGGGCATGTAAAGATTTCACGAATGTAGATGCTATAAAATCTGTATACTTTGCTTATACGCGTAGCATTTTGGAATATGCTTCTTCAATATGGTCTCCTCAGTACATTATATACAAAAATCGTCTGGAAAGAATTCAAGAAAAGTTAATTAACTATCTTAATTTTCGGCTACGTAAAACCAAAATATCGTACGAGCATAGTTGTAAAAAGTACGGTTTTCTCACGCTTGATGATAGACGTAAAATGTTAGACATGTGTTTTCTTTATGATATTTTAAATGGTCATATAGACTCATCAGAATTATTACAAAATGTGGAGTTCAATTTACCATTATATCGCACCCGTCATACGCCAATGTTGCACATTCCTGCTCACTCATCAAACTACGCTAGTAATTCCGTATTTACGCGTATTGCGCGCACATATAATAGTAGTAGGGATTCGTTGGTTCCCGACCACCCGGGTCGTTGGGTCTGGATCCCTGTTTCTGTCCCACCTGTGTTTCTGACCCACTTGGTGGTCGGTCAAAACTAAAAAAAAAAAAAAAAAAAAAAAAAAAAAAAAAAAAAAAAAAAAAAAAAAAAAAAAATTTGGTGTCAAAATGGAGGTTTCCGGGTACGCCCGATCGATTGCAAGCATCCGTTTTTTGATATCTCGCACGGTTGCAAAGTTAGCATTCCTGGCTCTCCTTCGTTATCTAATCACCTCATTATCATTAAGCTCGAACGCCCGTCACACAATCGCACTATTAAAAGCTCATTAGGACGTCTCGCATTGCGTATCACTTGCAACTAATGAATATGGAATAAAATAAATATCATCAAGCTGATTCCCGTGTCGAGAAGGCAGAGCGAGCGTCTTAACGTTCCACTGCGATTCACCTGTTCAGCGGACAAAAGCACGATTATGGCGATCATTCTATTATCATTTTAGCAGCCTGTAAGACTTTTACTTTTTTTTTTCATAGTAATTTATATCATTAACATCGTGAGTACTGACTAGTTGGTGAGTTCTGCAACGTCTCGACCAGGTTGAGTACCACCACCTTGACCCATCTTATTACATACATCATCAGTGCTAGTCGCTGTGGTGGTGCTATTATTACTGGGTCTGTGTGCTTATTAAATATATTCCAGTACTTGTATGCATGTAAAAAAGTATCTTCACGGTCATATCCCCGAAGAGGTAGACAGAGGTACAACTAATGCTCCCACGATTAGCCGAAGATACTAAGTTCCACAACGTGATAGGTGACAATCCCGACCCAGGAATCGAACCTAGGACCTCATGTGGCAAGCATCGTCACCGCACCATTATGCCGCAGAGGTGATTTGTTTGAATGTATTTATTTAGTGTTGTTGACAAACACCCATATTGCATGATGTCTGGGCTAGCAGGATCGGTCACTTCCGGTATCAAAAGCTTCACATGCTCTTAAGGTATGTGGGTGTTTCGCAATACACAAGTATGAACTTCACTAACGATTCATTGGAATGTTGTATCATAATTGCTAATGCGAATGTGATGAGCAACAAGATTTGTAACAGAACGTGTTCGCTAATGTTAATTGCTTAAAACTTCCTATATAAACCTTGGATGAAAGCACATCTACAATATATCAAATAATTATTTTAACAGAGATAGTGCTACATTATTGTAACGTGTGTGTGTGTGTTATTGTGTTCACGTGCTACTTCGATAATATGGATGTAAGTATCTCATTTATTGCTCTTATAATATCTTATATATTAAATATGTGTAATGAATGTAGATATAATATTTTTGTCGTTTCATATTTTTACAATATTATTCATGTATTTCACCGGAGAGGAAAGTATACTTGTATGATGAACGTACACATATTTTTTCAGATTTGGTTAGAAAATAATATTTATACCTACATGCACACACAGAAATGATGTATGTGTTAAATCTATACATATGTGTACTACATGTATACTGAACAGAAATTTTACCTAAATATATTCAGTCGTTAAGGCGTGTAAGAACTTGTAACAAATATACACGCACAAACTTTAGATTTATAACATAGTATTAGGATTTTACGTTAGCTATGTCGTAGTGTCTAATATTTGGTATTATGTCCTTTACAGAATTCCTCGAGCATCCTTGAAGAGAACACTTTAAAACATTATTATTATCCACTGTCTGACGACGACGAGTCAGATTTACAATTGACACAGCCATTGAAAATAAAAAGAACACGTAGCAGCAGCAGTTTGGACGACCTATTTGAAAAGCCAGCCAAAAAGAAGAAAAAAATGTCGTCCTGCGTTGGAAGGGCGTCTCGAGATGGTGGAATGGCATACATATCAACCAATACCGACGATGGGGCGCAAGCCACACACTTTGTAAAAATAGAAGTTTACGATCTAAAAAAACTGGCGAGGATACCCCCAACTGATCATTGGAAACATGCAACCACTCGGATTAAATATTATGCGGCAAGTCATAGGCTCAACAAAATCAATGAAGTGATCTATGATATATCTAAGGAAATAGCCGATGCACCTGACGTAAAAAAATATCACTTCGACAAAAATACTTGATATTGTTCTTTCAATGACTGATTTTTTAAGTATGCTATTGTATAAAGTTTCAATGTAATTAGAGATAATAATGTGATTGGTGATTAATTTTAGTCATCAGTTAACAATTTTAAAAGAATTTTAAAGGTCTTTAGTTAATGAAGTGGGCGTGGAAAGGTGCCATATATATAACAGCGTTGCACTAAACAAGTGCTATTATTGTATATTTTAACGCAGTTGTCGTACAACCAACTGTAAAAATGTCTTTTATAAAAAGTTTATATTTTGAATTAAGTAACGATACTTTAGTTGAGTCACTATATGATTCGTGCTACGATGCTGAACTATATGAAATATGTTGCAAAGTAGAGAAGGAACAAGCTCAATGTAAACGTAAATCTGAAGATAATTATCAAAATGGCAATCATGAAAAACATCGCCGAATCAATGAAGATGAGTTTTGTCATGGTCACCGAAATAGATCACAGCCTTTCGTTGACTCTCAATATTTAGACTCAGAACTCTACAACATGTGTGAAACTATTGAAAGGTAAACGCAATTTATTGTTATATGAAATATTATTATTTATATACCCGCTATATGCAGTTTCTAAATTATTAATAAATTTTCAGTACTTTCATCCAAGTGGGTTGTGGAGAACCAGGTGCAATACCATCTACATCTAAAGATCATACATTTCATAATATAGAGACGTCGATTCAAGAATGTACACCATCTACTGTGAAAATGATGAAGTGTACTACTTGCAACGTTAATGTAAAAAAAAGGTATTTTTCCAATCATGTTAATAGTCATTTACATAAAAATAACTTATTTAAATTGAAACACTCCTTGGAAAACGTAGATATAATTGAAACTGCATTTAAAGACCGATTACTAACATATAGGATAGGTACGAATTCTTCCAAGGATTTTACAACCCCGGAATTATATTTTTCTTCAATCAATAACAGTGTTGTGCAACTACTCTCCGAATGTATAAAACAATTTACTACATTTAAGGTTAATTTTATATTGCGGGGGAGTTTTATTCAGCAAACGAAAGATTTAAAAAATTCATTTGATTTTCAGACTTCCAACTATATTGTTTGTATGAGTACTGATGTTAATGAACTAATTACATCTGTTTATAGTATCTTAACCAATAAGATTAGTGAATTTGAAAGGAAAGATAGTGGTTGGAGCCTTCAACACCTGACCGAATTAGATTTGAATGTAGGAAAGTTTAATCCCTGTCGGGGTAGTTCTTTTATTGAGCTGCCACGTGACATACGTTCTAAAAAGGCAGTTATTAATGTGAAAAACACCGAATCCCTTCGATTTTAAACACAACAACCTCAATCTGCTTAGTGTATATGTAGATGGACAGCAAATACCACCGAAAACATTAACTCCCAATTTTTCCGACAATGCTTTTACCAGCGTTTATCATACATTATTCTCTGGGACCGGTATACACTTTTTAAATGAAGGTAATTCGATATCTAAAGAAGCTTTTGCAAACGGGTACTGTCTAATGGCTTTTGATATGACTCCAGACTTAAGTGCAAACTCTACAACTCATTGGAATTTAGTAAAACGTGGAAGTGTTAGAATAGAAGTACGGTTTGAAGGCACTTTGTCATCAACTGTAAATTGTATAGTATATGCAGAATTTGATAATGTTATAGAAATAAACAAAAATAGAGAGGTTATTATAGATTATAATAGCTAATCTTAATTTTAATTAATTTATGAAATAGTACTTATATATTATATTGCTAGTGTATTTACTGTCAATTTCATTCAGCATATCTTTAAAAATAGACGCTTTTAAAAATTAAATCCTATGATGGATTCTATAGAAATCCAAAAGTTTCTGGATATGGTTAATGGTAGCTTAAAGCTTAATGTTTTTGCAGCTAATCGTATACCAGTACATGTTAGCTTACCCTTTTATTCTATATCAAATTTAGATCCTGATACAAAGCCTGGTTCTCATTGGGTAGCAATATGCATTGATAAACATGGTGTTGGGGAATATTTTGATTCTTTCGGGAGAAAGCCAACTGGTTATCATGAGTCATTTTTGGTAACAAATTGTAAGAAGTGGAATTATAATAATAAAGTAATTCAAAATTGTTTTAGTTCTATGTGTGGAATTTACTGTCTAGTTTTTATATATTTCAGATATTATGGAGTATGTATGTTTAACTTCACTAATATGTTTACTACTAATACTGTTATTAATGATAAAATTGTAAATAATTTGTTTAAATACTTTTTCTGTAATAAAATATAATTGATAAAGAAATTTCGTTGTATTATTTTACCCTGTATGTCATAGGAATACAAAAAAAAACAAATGGGATAACAAAAATAAAATCTTTATTTAAGTATTCAAGTATTAATCACATTATTATCTCTAATTACATTGAAACTTTATACAATAGCATACTTAAAAAATCAGTCATTGAAAGAACAATATCAAGTATTTTTGTCGAAGTGATATTTTTTTACGTCAGGTGCATCGGCTATTTCCTTAGATATATCATAGATCACTTCATTGATTTTGTTGAGCCTATGACTTGCCGCATAATATTTAATCCGAGTGGTTGCATGTTTCCAATGATCAGTTGGGGGTATCCTCGCCAGTTTTTTTAGATCGTAAACTTCTATTTTTACAAAGTGTGTGGCTTGCGCCCCATCGTCGGTATTGGTTGATATGTATGCCATTCCACCATCTCGAGACGCCCTTCCAACGCAGGACGACATTTTTTTCTTCTTTTTGGCTGGCTTTTCAAATAGGTCGTCCAAACTGCTGCTGCTACGTGTTCTTTTTATTTTCAATGGCTGTGTCAATTGTAAATCTGACTCGTCGTCGTCAGACAGTGGATAATAATAATGTTTTAAAGTGTTCTCTTCAAGGATGCTCGAGGAATTCTGTAAAGGACATAATACCAAATATTAGACACTACGACATAGCTAACGTAAAATCCTAATACTATGTTATAAATCTAAAGTTTGTGCGTGTATATTTGTTACAAGTTCTTACACGCCTTAACGACTGAATATATTTAGGTAAAATTTCTGTTCAGTATACATGTAGTACACATATGTATAGATTTAACACATACATCATTTCTGTGTGTGCATGTAGGTATAAATATTATTTTCTAACCAAATCTGAAAAAATATGTGTACGTTCATCATACAAGTATACTTTCCTCTCCGGTGAAATACATGAATAATATTGTAAAAATATGAAACGACAAAAATATTATATCTACATTCATTACACATATTTAATATATAAGATATTATAAGAGCAATAAATGAGATACTTACATCCATATTATCGAAGTAGCACGTGAACACAATAACACACACACACACGTTACAATAATGTAGCACTATCTCTGTTAAAATAATTATTTGATATATTGTAGATGTGCTTTCATCCAAGGTTTATATAGGAAGTTTTAAGCAATTAACATTAGCGAACACGTTCTGTTACAAATCTTGTTGCTCATCACATTCGCATTAGCAATTATGATACAACATTCCAATGAATCGTTAGTGAAGTTCATACTTGTGTATTGCGAAACACCCACATACCTTAAGAGCATGTGAAGCTTTTGATACCGGAAGTGACCGATCCTGCTAGCCCAGACATCATGCAATATGGGTGTTTGTCAACAACACTAAATAAATACATTCAAACAAATCACCTCTGCGGCATAATGGTGCGGTGACGATGCTTGCCACATGAGGTCCTAGGTTCGATTCCTGGGTCGGGATTGTCACCTATCACGTTGTGGAACTTAGTATCTTCGGCTAATCGTGGGAGCATTAGTTGTACCTCTGTCTACCTCTTCGGGGATATGACCGTGAAGATACTTTTTTACATGCATACAAGTACTGGAATATATTTAATAAGCACACAGACCCAGTAATAATAGCACCACCACAGCGACTAGCACTGATGATGTATGTAATAAGATGGGTCAAGGTGGTGGTACTCAACCTGGTCGAGACGTTGCAGAACTCACCAACTAGTCAGTACTCACGATGTTAATGATATAAATTACTATGAAAAAAAAAAGTAAAAGTCTTACAGGCTGCTAAAATGATAATAGAATGATCGCCATAATCGTGCTTTTGTCCGCTGAACAGGTGAATCGCAGTGGAACGTTAAGACGCTCGCTCTGCCTTCTCGACACGGGAATCAGCTTGATGATATTTATTTTATTCCATATTCATTAGTTGCAAGTGATACGCAATGCGAGACGTCCTAATGAGCTTTTAATAGTGCGATTGTGTGACGGGCGTTCGAGCTTAATGATAATGAGGTGATTAGATAACGAAGAAGAGCCAGGAATGCTAACTTTGCAACCGTGCGAGATATCAAAAAACGGATGCTTGCAATCGATCGGGCGTACCCGGAAACCTCCATTTTGACACCAAATTTTTTTTTTTTTTTTTTTTTTTTTTTTTTAGTTTTGACCGACCACCAAGTGGGTCAGAAACACAGGTGGGACAGAAACAGGGATCCAGACCCAACGACCCGGGTGGTCGGGAACCAACGAATCCCTACTACTTATAATACCTATTTTGGTGATATTGATATATTTCACTTAACCAAACCAGTATTTAGGGATCGAATTATTAAGAAAATGTATTAGGTTTTTTTTGTCTCTTTTTCATTTCATTTTGTTTACTTGTATAATTTTATTTACATAAATCACAATATTTTTAAATAATTCAAAGTCTAAATCTGCATAAGCCCATATATTTATAAGTTAGGGGAATCTGTTATTGGCCTTACTAATATAAAAATGTGTCGTTATTATAATATTATGTAAACGCTGTTGATTCTCTAAATAAATAAATAAATAAATAAGTACTAATATATTGTTGAAGGTTAAAAAATGATTGGTTTAAAACTCTCAGTCATGTCGAAAAAAACACTTTTTGTCAAAATTTTTCCACAATGATTACTCTCGAATGGATAAACCGATTTGTGTGCAATTTATGCATTGGACGCAGTTTTTTAAGGAATAGAGCTGGAAGTTATATTTAAAAAATACTATTTCGAAAATTAGTTTTTGAGGTTTTTTCAAAATTTCGCAAAATCTCATCTGCTGAATCGGTTCAAATTTTCAGGAAGTCTAAGTTGAGCGGAGTCCGATCGAATGCCATCAACCGCGTTTCGATCGGCCAAGCCGTTTAAACGTTATATATTTATATACAAACATATACACACAAACACACATACATACATACTGACGTCATTGTGAAAATAGTCGGAAAAGGTTCCTAGGACCTCATAACGTGGGGATCGGGTAAACTCGATTTTCGAAAACAAAATCGGCAAAATTAGTAACTTCCTTATTTACATACGAAGTGGGGGGTTAAAAATAACAGCAACAAAGTTATCGATTTTTGTCTCATTGCCACAATTTGGGCTAAAGTTTTCATGTTCTGCAAATAAAACTAGAATAACTAGAATAAACAAGAGAGATTTTCACAGTTATTTGTAGATATGTTAAGGCGCGCTCTGTGTAATTCTATTGACACTTTTCAACGGGAGGAACAGTTGTAAAGCACCAAATTTGTGGGTTTTTGTAGTTTATAAAAAGCTGATTCATTATAGGTTCTGATGTTCGAATTAGTAGTACAACGGAATAACACATTGGACAATTGACGCAAACGCCTTTTTGATACTTTGTTCGACCATCGTCAATAATAAGATATCTAAGTACCTGTTGGACAACACATATTGTATGGTCCCGTAGTTGCCTATCAGAACAATGCGAATCAAGAAGAGGACTTTTTCATTGTTTTATTCATAAGTCATAACACATAACCTTTCCAATGTCAGTGACGTATATATGCGCCTTTATTCCCCCAAGTACATTTTATGAGTGTATTTACTGTTATTTGTAAACACGTAAAGTCTACTTTGATAGTATTTCTTTTAACTTCGTTAATACTGTATATACTGCTGCCGTAAGTTTTTTCACACATTCGAGGACAATCGGATACCTTGATTGAAAATTTGTTTTCACAAATCCACATATATTTTTAAAGACCTATCCAATGACATTGGGTACGCGAGAATAAAAGACATCCTCCCTTCACTTGTATGCCCTGAAATTTTTTTAGTATCAATATTATATTTTACCACTTTGTTGATGTGACTAATATGTAAATATAAATACTAATGCCAAATTACAACTGTATAGTACCAAAAGTGTCTGAGCTAAGTTGCGAACAGATTGACGTATGGACATGGCGAAACTAGAACGGTTCCTCGTATATTACGGAGCAGTAAAAATGTGTTAATTACAATACTTGTTAATACAGACTATAATGTAATGATTAATGAACGCTTAGTAATGAAGAGGTTTGCATTAACAAGCAGCAGCGCTCGCCGCGGTAGCCGGTGCCCAGCCGTTTCCAAACGCAGCTCATAAAATATACATGACGGTGGATGTTTTTGCGGCGTTCGCTGGGAGCGCGCCTTTTTTACTCGACTTTCGTAAGTTTTTTCCAGCACCCTCCATTTTCGTAAGAAATTGAATAACAAATATGTCCTTGTTACATGCGTATCGTAAATTTCGTGTTGAATAATAATTATATTTTATGTATTTTATGTTTATTGATTATCTCCGGGCCCGGATTATGTTTATATTATTGTAAGAGTCGATAATCTTGTCATATCCACAGATTAAAAACAGTTTGCCTAAAAATAATTTATTTATGAGTTATTTTATTTCCTCTAAGTAAGAGACTAATTTTAACAATATACCTTTTTATTTGGTGGAATTTTAAGCTTGATCTATGTTTTATATGTAGATTAGTCAACAATCCTTTCTTTCAGTGGCTTTCAAGTGGTGTATACAGGTTAAACGGATAACGTCTACATCGCTATCGGGCGGTAGAGTTCTGTACCCTCACCTCTGACACCGGGCTGACTACTGCCGCCTTAAGTATTGCTGTCATTGAGTTTCTTTGCTATCACCTACAGATTTCTAAAATGTACCTAAATGGTGCCTTGCTATCCGAATGGCAGGGATGTACCTAATGCCACATGCATAGGTTTACTGGCTGTTTGTTTTGAAAACCAGAACACGACAGTAAAAATCACTGATGCAGTTGCAGTAGGAAATAGTAAGATATTGTTTATGAAGCTAAGTTGGTGAGAGTTGTCGGCCAGAGGAGGGTGCAGTTTTGAATCCAGTCGTGTAAACATTTTTCTTGGTTAAATTTTTCTTAAAGTTTTCCTTAGCACGAGATAAATGCAAAATACACACATAGTCAGTGAGATGATGTTTCCAAATCCGAGTGATACCTTTCAGAACCATATCGATTGGCTCACATTGTCAATCGAACAAGTCATGACGTGTGACCACAAGTGCTTTCTTTTTCAACAGGCCTAACAGAAAAGCAGTTGTTCTGTTTTACGTAAGGGGAGGGGAGGTGCCTGCCACTGCTGGCTGCCGTTGAAAGGTAAAGTAACTTGCGACTGTGACGTCGTATAAATACTTGCGTGCTATTTATTTTCAATAAAAACCGTTCTATTACGAAAGTACCAAAATCGCGAAGTCCTTAACATAGACATAACATGTTAAGCACCGTGCGGTAAGCCGGCGCCGCCATCCATAATACATTTCCCGCGCTTATCGCGGGATACGACACGGGCCCGGAGATAAGTCGCATCAATTTTTTCCGACGCCTCTCGGATCCCTCGACGACGTCAAACCCACCGGCAGGCTATTTTCTCGCGCCCGCAAAAAACTGGAATTTTGTGGGAGTGATTTATATTGGAAAAATGGCTTCGTGGGTACCGGCATTTCCATGGGATTACCTATTATATTTTTATAGTGTGGTAACTAAGCACTGATATATTTTATTTGAATTTTTATTTACTGATATCAAGTAATTGTTCCTCACAAAACAATGTCAATTCAAATGAATCACGACTAATTGCAAAAAAAAGCGGAATATTTTTTAATAAAATTATTAATTAACGGTGATGTTTAAAGAAACACTCTGTTGTGTACAATTTAAAGCGTAGACACTAGGCACTTATTTACAAATTTGTGTTCTAAATCAATTGTTCATTTTTAGGATTCCGAAGTCCACGTAGGACATTTATAGTTTCGACTTTCGACATGTCCGTCCGTCTGGCCACTACTTATCTCAGAGATTTCGTACTAGAAAGCTGTAATTTGAAATGAATATAAATATTTGTTTTACCGAAAAATAACTTACGTACTTAAAATAAAATATTGAAAAAAAAAATGCATTGGGAATTCCTCTATAGGTAAAGGGAGCGTGGGATGTATTTTGTTCTCTCCTGGCCCATACGGAGTGGGGTCGAATAAATATTTAACAAATTTTTCGATTAAAGAATCCATTTTTTTAAATATTGAGCTTTAAAGTGATAATTTTTATACATTTTTTAAATGAAAACTGTCACAAATAGGTTTTACTCGTTTACCCGTAATAGTTGACTAATTTACAAAATATACTTGAAGAAGTTTTTTTTTTATAGAAGAGCGGGCAAACGAGCAGGAGTGGTGGTACCTGATGGTGGTAAGTGATCACCGCCGCCCATGGACATCCGCAATATCTTGCAGTTGCGTTGCCGGTCTTTTGAGAATGAGTAAGGTCTTTTCTCGAAGGCCCGGCCGGAGTCGTATCCGTCTGGAAACACGTCTGCCGGTAATTGATTCCACAACAGAGTAGTGCGAGGCAAAAATGCCGAGAGAAACGCACAGTTGTGGATTTCCAGACACCGAGATGGTGAGGGTGGAATTTAAAATTTTGACGCGATATCCGATGATGGAATTCAATGGCAATAATTAATCTAAACAACTCGTCGGAACACTCTCCATAAAAATACGATAGAAGACACAGGGTAAACCAACATCTCTGGAGAAGTAAAAGCGGATAATGGATATAAATATCCGTCGCTAACGTTGGAAAAGTTAAACGTTACTAGTATAAAATAATATAAAATTATTTTTTTTAGTCCGCACTATTGTGATGGGCAAATACGGAACTCCATCTTGCGTATTTATACACACGCTTAGCTGTTTAGTATACGCATAGGTATTTTAATCTAAGAGTATATAAGATTATAATAATTCAAAATAACTATTTTAAAACAAGTTAGGCAATATTCAAATATTCATTTTTTATTTCATTGAATAGCAGACGAGCAGATGGTTCTCCGGATGGAAAGAGATAATCATCGCTTATAGTCATCAAATATTTTAATGGTACGTTGCTATCCGTGTAGCGGGTTTGGATTGCCATACGCATGTTTACTGGCTACCCGACTTTCCCTCCAAGCCGGAACAGAGACTAACGCCGACGCTATTGAGACGGTGATACCAAAACCCGGTTAAGACGTTGTACTATAGTTACGAATTCAGTAAAGCAATTCTTCATAATGGGGCGCGTATTTTGTTTTCGACTCCCAGGCTGCGCAATCTTATTATTAAAACCAACCATGCCACATGATGCTGAGCAAAAATTTATCCGCGAAAATAATACGGAAAAGATACGGACGTGCGTCTGTAGACATTAGTACTTAGGAAGAGCCAGAGAGCCGAAAGCTAATAAAACTTTTTTATAACTGTAATTCAAATAAAATATGAAAATACATAAAACATGGACGTAAAATGTGTTCCAACCAGTGGCCACGCGTTCCTCAGTAAACATAGTGTGAGTGCTCGATTTAAATACAATCAAGTAATTGTATTGCGAATCAGATAAATATGCCTACGTAAAGTTTAATAATTGTTCGGTGCTAAGTAGTTAATGGTAGCGGTGCGTCTTCGTGGCATCGCGGAGCCACTGGTTAGCAAACGGCTCTTTTTATATAATAAGATAGCAAACAAGCAGATGTCTCTCGTGATGGAAACGGACAATCATCGCCTATAGTCATCAAAGGTGTTAATGTTGCGTTTCCATTCGTGTGGGGGTGATAATGCCATATGTAGAAATTTGCCGGCTACCTTACTCTCAAAACTGTAACATGACAGTGACAAGCGGTGGTAACAAACCTGGGTCAGTGGCTCTAAACTGGCTCAGTCGTCTAACGCCGTCGTGATACATTTGTTAGCTGCCGAAACATAACAGGCTTCTAATGTTTTATAGTTTTGTTACCTCCGACTTGCCTGGAGCTATGAATTGAATGAATGAATATTTTGTATTATATTCAATATTTCATTTAGAACCGCTGGTTGTACGTAGCGCTCACTGAGTTTAACATACAACTGGCGCCTTAACATGCCAAAGACGTTATTATATACCCTACTACCCTACCCTCCAAGCTGGACTATGACAGCGACAAGCAATGGAAATATGGTGGTAGGAATACGCGGTGTATTTCTATTCAGAACCACCGCCTGGTGGTGGTTTCTGATCCTGGGTAATACAATTATACTGTAATACCTATGTAGCTTCAATGTTGGGAATGTTTTAGTTTTATTCGCATTTTACTAGCTTTACTAGGTCCCTGACGGAACACAAGTTATTTATTTTTGTTCTAGGTTTAGCTAGGGGATTTGCTTCTAGTGTTTTTCCCAGATTTGTGATGGCTTTCAGTGACTTCCCAGATTCGTGACTCAGTTTTGATGATGGACTTACCTTCTTTTTCCCAAAAGGAGAGCGATTGGCCAAATGTGCCATAATGATTTGGTGCTACCAATTTACTTTTTCTTAGAGCAATAGTCGTCGCGTTCTGAAAATGATGGGGTATGCTTATGGATATGGATAAGGTCACCAGCGAAACATGTCAACCAGCGCACAATAGGCAACCAATGCTAACATCTTTATCAATGAGACATTCGGTGTTTGGTGAAAGATACTCGGTGGGTCGATTTGCTATCCTAGGGTATAGAAAAAGTTGGTCTACTAGCTTGCCATCCAAGAGTAAAGTCCATGCTTTGAGTTTGCCACTACAGCATATATTTAAAAAAATCCTGAGGTGTATTTTTTACGCTTTCTCTTCCTGGTAGCTCTGCCCATTCTAATGAAATGGAAGCCCTCATTTCTTTTTAAAAGCAATATTATCAGTGGGAGCTCATTGATATGTAAAGGCGTCGATAAACCGGCACATTCTCCTCGCAGTTTATCTGTGCGGAGCACGGGCCTCGCCTCGCATACCGCATCAGAATCTACGAATGCTAATGTGCAGCGATTTCAGGGCCTGCACACATTTTGACTTTTATACTTTTACATGTAAATAAATTAAAAAAAAACAGTGACACTTCGGGAGAGCCGACAGAACTGAAAACTTGAACAATTCATCATTGTATTTATTTCAATTGGAAGATTCTTTTCTGTACCTTCCTCTACTTTCCTTTGACTTTCCTCTAATTTCCCCCTAACCTTCCTCCTACCTTCCTTCTACCTTCCGTTACCTTCTTTCTACATTTCCCCTAACTTTTGCCTACCTAGCCCCTTACTCACATCTACCTTCCCGCTGCTTTCCTGCTACCTTGCAACCACCTTTCCGCTACCTTCACTATACTTTCTTACTACCTTCCCGCCTGACTGCTACCTTCCCGCTACCTTCTCGCTACCAGTTTTCTTGCCACATACACAATATAGTTACATATTATATACTGAGGTGTCGATTTCGGTAACATGTCGTGAGTTTAATGGTTTTTTCCCATCTCAAAAAATGCCCAACGCTCCTAATGAAGATCTTTCACCTCAAAAACTGTATTGTCAGGTATATTTAAATTAAATGAGAAAGATAAAGGAGGTCAAAAATAATTAAAAGCCAAAGTTTATTGGGACGTAGTATCTAATTCACTATTGTGATTATATTTTTTTATATCTTTGATACTGTGTAAAATCATGTTTTTAAGCATTGCTTTATTTTATTATAAACTAGCTGTTGCCCACGACTTCGTTTACTCCGCATAGCTCCTCCCCCGTATGTGATAGCGTGATAATATGTAGCCTAAATGTTGATCTGACCTATAAGTAATATTCCATTAATATTCATGCAAAATTTGAAGTAAATCCATGCAGTAATTTTTGAGTTTACCCCGGATATATATACATACAAACAGACCAAAATTCTAAAAACTATATTTTTGGCTTTGATATTGATTATAGATCACGCCCCAAGTATTCTTTTAAAAAAATATTCTTTGTACAGTTTTGACTTTCCTACGATTTTATTATATGTATATAGATATAGATATATGGATTAGACAAACTAATATTTTCTCGCCGTTTCTTTAGACAGTCCGGTCTCACCTACGTAGAACGGACACCATAATTCTTTTTTTTATTGGATGGCAAGATAGGTGGTGGTCATGATTGCTGCCATTGCTCATTCGTCGAACTTAACAAACTATTGTTTACTTCCGACGTACAACAACTTGTTTGCGAATAACTGACTTTATGTGCAAGTGTTTTTAATTTCAGACGTTTGAGATAGGATATACTTTTCTTCCCCGTATTGGTCCCGGGCTTCTTTGAAGAATGGGCCAACTGACGTTCTACCAGGCAGGTCGTAAAAGGCAACCGATTGCCTATTCGAGTCACTATTATCGTGGCTACTATGTGGTAGAGTTCTGCATTGTCACTGACGTGATCCAGTTTGGAGGGTAAGGTAGCCGGTGAACTTATGCTTGTGGCGTTGGACCCCGCCACAGGATAGCAACGCACAATTAACACCCTTGGTGGTTTCCATCAGGAGACCCATCTGCTTATTTGCTATCTTATGATATAAAAAAAACTTTAATTTGTTGTTTATCTTTTAACATCGATATATATGTTAGGTTAACATTATTACTTTGGTGTAAAAAGACACCAAAATGACTGTCTCAGTAATTACGTAGCCAGTTAATTTAACGTTATAAACACTTAACGTACCTAAACTAAACGTTCAGCAGAGATCATAAGGCCTTAGAATCAATTTTCGGGTCGTTCATCTGTATTAGGTATTGGGTTTATCTTAGTAAAAAGCGTCTTCACGCCCGTATCCTCGAAGGGGTTGGCAGAGGTACAAATAGTGCACCCACAATTAGCCAAAGAAAGATCCCACAGTGTGATAGGTGGCAAGCCTATTGCTAACTGCACACTTATCCAGTCCCAGGTAACTTGTTATCAGAAAACTTAAAAAAACACATTTTTGAATTGCTCGATCCGAGAATTGAACCCGGGATCTCATGTGGTCCACTAGGCCACAGAGACGATCTTAGGTTTTTTTATATTAGAGGGGGCAAACGAGCAGGTGGTGCACCTGATGGTAAGTGATCACCGCCGTCCATGAACATCTGCAACTTTTGCAGCTGCGTTGCCGGCCTTTTAAGAATAAAAAGAGCTCGTTTCTTGAAGGTCCCCAAGTAGTATCCGTTCGGAAACATCCCCGCGGGTAATTAATTCTACCAAGGAGTAGTGCGAGGCAAAAAGTGGCGACAAAAGCGCACGGTTGTGGATTTCCAGACTTTCAGGTGAGGATGGAACTTTGAATTTTGAAGCGATGTCCGATGATGGAAATTAGCGGCAGGAATTAATCCGAACAACTCGTTGAAACACGGTATGATGATACGGTAAAGGACGCAGAGCGAACCTACATCTCTGCGTAACGCCAAAGAGTCAAGCCGATTAGAAATAGCCTGGTCGTCGACGATTCGGACCGCTCTACGCTGAATGCGATCAAGAGGAAGAAGCTGGTACTGAGCAGCTCCGGCCCAGAGGTGAGAACAGTAACTCCTCGTGAGGTCGAATTTGGGCCTTGTAAAGTTGGAAGCGATGGGCTGGCATGAAGCACTGCTTTGCTTTGCTAAGTATACCCAACTTTTTGGACGCTAGTTTAGCTTTCTTTCCAAAAGACCGCGGAATTGAACGTTGTTCGATATGTCGACTCCCAGAATTCCAATACTGGCTGAGGGTGTCAGGAGAGTGTTCTCGAACTGAGATGATACGACAAAGGGTGTTTTTTTTTTGCGGTAAACGCACAAAGCTACGTCTTTTTGGGGTTAAATGTAACAAGGTTTTGACGACCCAATTCCGAGACATCGGCTAGTCAATTCTCGAGTTCAGATACGAGCTTGTTCCGCCCCTCTTCGACGTGTTCCCGACAAATTTCGCTACGGCCGGATTACGTAGCATTACTGTGGCGCCGCTGGTCCGTACCGCTGAATGGTTATAGTGATGGAACCAGTGGGCCAGCTTCTTGTCAGGTGACGTCATAACTATGGAGGTTGATGACGTCACACAAAAAGACAAGGAAGGGGAAAAGGAAGATCTTCCCAGCCAGGTAAGGTGTACTGCCTGGGGACCGAAGTCCATTTGAGAAGCGTTGAAACTTGTATATAGTGTGTACAAGATAAATAATTGTGATATCGCGATTCAGGATTTTATTTTGAATTTAATTTTTTTCCATTTTTTATAATTTTTTCTGGTAGCGTTTGTAGATTGCTTGAACCGCAACAATCACCAGTACTTTCGTCCGCATAGCAATGTATGTTACTAATTAGCAACATATCAGTGATATGCAGAAGAAACAGTGTCGGTGATAGCACGTAGCCTTGGGGAACACCAGCACTGACAGGTTTGAGGCCGGAGCATGCACCGTCGACTACGACCTTGATGGTCCGATCAGCCAAAAAACTGGTGATCCACTTGAATAATTTCTCGGGAAGCCCATAGGAAGGCAGCTTCGAGAGAAGCGCTTTATGCCACCCGATGGAAGGCCTTCGCTATGTCTAAATTAACTGCCAATGCCTCCCCCTTGAACTCAACTGCCTGCGCCCAACGATGCGATAGGTATACTAGAAGATCATCAGCTGAGCGGCCACGACGGAAACCGTATGAACCGCATGAAACTATCACACTGCGGGATGGTAGGTGGTGCGTTCCCTTGGTCATCCAGAGTTGAGTTGGCAGCAAAGAACGAGCCCAGAAGATCAGCTTTCTCTTTTGCGGTATGGGCAGAGAGTCATCGTCTCTGTGCAACGATGGAAATGAAGGCTGGGAGAAATTCCCTAAGACAGTCTTGGCGAGAGACCAGAACTCACGAGTTCCCGAAGGAAGGCGAACTAATTTCTCGCTAATTCTGCCAGTGTGTTCCGCTTTTGCCTTGGCGATAGCTCTTTTCAAGAACCTCGAGGAAGAATTGGTCTCGAGGAAGATTTTGTATATTTAAAATAAAATCTTTATGGAAGCTCCAATTCCAAAAATTTTATATCGAAGCCCCCGTACCTCAAAGAGTACGTTAAATACTATTAATTACTATTAATAACTTTAATTTTTCTGTGATCGGTCGATTGATCGTTCTATTCACAATGCAGAAATCTTAAAAATATTTTGTTATAAATGACGAGAGTGATCGTGGTTCCTGCATGAAAAGTGATCGTGGAAGCAGATCTATTACAAATCACGGCCGAGTCACCTCAAGACTTCAGTGTGAATGTTAAAAACATTTTGAAACACATTAGAAAAGTAAAAATCTCGAGAAATGGGCACGACAGGAATTGAACATTTGAGTTCTTTTTTAATAATATGCCTTATAATATAAGCTAATATTTAAAAGCTAATATAAGCTTTTTAAAATTTTACACATTTACAGAACTTTTGATGACATTAAGAGTTGAATTCTAACCTGTAGACACCAAAAAGCAAAGCAATTAAATATTTTTATACAGGCCCTATCTATACCTATGGAAAATATAAGATAAATATAAATGTACTATAATCGATCATTGACGCATCATTCAGAATAAAAAAATGCCGCCAGGTAACTATTTTTATTATGTTGATTTGTATCGATGATGTTAAAACATGAATATTGTTTTAATCATCTTCCATAAATGTCGTTCTGAGTACCGGTGGTTTAGCAATTGAGATGCTTTATATTATATTTCTTAAGGCTCCGCACCTCTGACTCTTTGTGGCGCCGACGTCACCTGTCATCCATCAGTCTACGACGACGCGCATGCGCATACCGCATACATCCACACACGCACACATCCCTGAGCACTATAAACAAATTTAAATTTAACGGGACTATTGCGGAATGCTACAAAACCGTGCATTCCGCCGACAGGAACTAGTTGCGTTGTCGATCGCCGACTAAAATGGAAGGGACATTTGAATAGTATGCTAATATAAAGATTGTCACGATAATTGCCCCGTTGGAAACTTTTTATCGGTTATTGTTCTAAAATCTTTGAGAGTTAATATATCTACGTAGTTGATTGCGCAGAAAATTATACTTATATTCTTTCATAGGGTAGCAAACTAGCAGATAGCCCTTCAGATGGAAAGAGACGACTATTGCTTATAGACACAAAGCGTGTTATTAACAGTAAGTTGTCATGCGTGTGGTGGGGACGAATTACCATCGGTATGTATCAGTTACCTACCCTTTTTTAACCCAAAACTTCTTATGGTACGGTAGAACTCATTGTTATTGATTAAAAATAATGAAATAAACCATTACATAAGGTGTCAGTGTGTCAGTTCTGAGTTCACTTGAGTGTTAGGCAGAGTAAACCGAGTTCTTTATTATGTACGAACAAAAACCACCGAAATAAATATAATTGCTGGATTTAGCTCTATGTTCCAGTAACTTAGACTTCTTGCTTACACACCCGTTACATAGAAATATTAAAAAATAATAATATTAAATATATTATAAAGAGTACTTTATTAATTAATTTTAATTAAAAGTAAGTTTTTATTGAAAAATACTAATATAAAGTTATAATGTATGCAATATAATTTGCATTTCACTTGTGTTCACCTGTGTCTACTAAGATACTATCACCTTACCCAATGACGTCAGTGCTTACGCTGTTTGGAGAGTAAGTTAAGGGTTTGCATATGGTTTAACACCCCTGTCAAACGGAACGCAACACTCTTAATAACAACAATAGTAAGTAGCTCTTCCACAAACATAACATAATTACTAATTCGAGCTAGTCCTGCAGCGCTGGTGCCTCAGTGAATCTCGTACTCGTAAATAAAGTAATAATTTTTCTATAATATATTGTGTGAACAGAGGCCAGAACGGTGTCAAAGAAAAATGAAATGACGCCAAAAAAATGAATTAAGTACTTATACATACGGGCTCACAAGTCTAAATTTGAAATAAATTTGAATTTTGAATTTCTTACCAAACCATAATAATGAATTAAGTACTTATACATACGGGCTCACAAGTCTAAATTTGAAATAAATTTGAATTTTGAATTTCTTACCAAACCATAATAATGAATTAAGTACTTAGTATACTTACGGGCTCACAAGTCTAAATTTGAAATAAATTTGAATTTTGAATTTCTTACCAAACCATAATAATGAATTAAGTACTTATACATACGGGCTCACAAGTCTAAATTTGAAATAAATTTGAATTTTGAATTTCTTACCAAACCATAATAATGAATTAAGTACTTATACATACGGGCTCACAAGTCTAAATTTGAAATAAATTTGAATTTTGAATTTCTTACCAAACCATAATAATGAATTAAGTACTTATACATACGGGCTCACAAGTCTAAATTTGAAATAAATTTGAATTTTGAATTTCTTACCAAACCATAATAAAGTCGGGACCCCAGAATTTGCTTAGGAACTTGATATTTGAGATCTAAATGGCTAAACTCAAATTTCGTATGCTATAACCTAATATCATCACAATGAATCCGACGTCCGAAGGGGCAATTGATTCACCACGGTTCACTGCATAGGTAGGTGGTGCCGCATTTGAGTAAGTATTGTTTGTACTTTGCGATAACCGGGGCCGGGTTGACGTGCTTACCCGTACCGACAATGTTTGCAAATATTTCATCATCCTATTCTATACTACTAATCCTATTTAACTAATATTATAAATGCCAAAGTATGTTTAGATGGATAGATGGATATCTGTTACACTTTCACGCAAAAAACGGCCGAACCGATTTGGATGGATTTAGGCACACATAAAGATGATAATATGGAACAGCACATAGCGTACTTTTTAAAATAAGCTGTTCCCATAGGATTGACCAAAAACAGTAATAACACAGCTAGTATTGTGTGTAACTATTAGCAGTGTGGCCCCACTGACGTAGCAGTACGTACCGACTTTGGTATATAAGCAGGGCCCGAGTTCAAATCATGAGCACGTTCTGAATAACTTTTCAGTTTTTGTTTCTGGAATACCTTGCCCGAAGCTTAATTATATCATTAGATTGCTAATGTTGACGGTCTCTTGATGAAAAAAGAAACCATCACCTATAGACATCAAAGATATTAATGGTACGTGCTATCCGTATGGCAGCATAGCATGCCACAAGCATAAGTCTACTGACTACCTTTCAAACTGGACAATTACGGTAATTACTGCAGTAGGAATATCTAAGACGGTAACTCTATTGCCTAGCAATCACGATGGTAGTGAGACATTTGGCCAATCGTTCGTCTGTTACGAACAGCCTGACAGAATGACAGTCTGTCTTTCAAAGGGGGCTCTTACTTACACTGAAAATGAAAATACATAGGTCGCAGTGAAATTGTCAATACCGTTAGATTATAATCTACCTAAGTGATATTATAATTTAACTGCTAACCTAACCTAACCAAATTATAAAATCCCTAGGTAGATTATAATCTAACGGCTATTGACAACTTCACTGCGACATATACAAAAGACTTTATTTCTTCTTAGAGAATAGGTACCCTTAAATTAATGCCAAACAAATTAAACAACTAACGAAAAACTTATTTATTTAATTAAAATGCGTGAATTTTCTGTAAATCTTTATTAATTTTTACATCATTTGTAAACTGTAAATCGACCGACACGGAGATAATGTGCCAGATTTGATTTAGAATGGGATTAAATATTTTTGGTTAAGTGTCGCACTTTGCCTATTACTTTGGGAATAGGCGAGTGAGAGTACTCTCTTGTATCAGCAAAAATGGCCTTTTAGTAGTTATTCAAGAATTTAAACGGCATGTCCTGTTCTCAAGACAGACCATCAGTATGCTAGCTCTCGCGCCAGATCCAATTGACTGAATTAGCATACTTCATCAAGCGCTGCCAAATTTGCCTTGTACTGCGCTATCAAAGGAAACACCGACGGCGCCTTAATTTCAACTCTGTTATGTAAAACATAAACTCTATTATCCCGTGTTCAGCTGAGATGAGGGTTTTCAGTGCAAACTCTTATTTAGATTGTATTGCTCTAAGATAGGGATGAGTTTAGCTTGAATTAGATCAATTTGTCTGGTCAGACTATGAACTGTGACCCGTTACTAACTAGCGTAAATTGATCGCAAAAGCCGTTTATAATGAGTAGACATAGGTTTCAAATGGTATATAGTTTATTTTTGGTATTAGTTAACGTTTATATTTATGATATAAATACAAATAGTTTTTTTATATCATAAGATAGCATAGATAGATTTACCCCTTGTTGGTCTCGGGCTCCTTTGAAGAATAGGCCAACTGCCGTTTAACTTAACGGTAGGTAGGTAGGTCGTAAAAGGAGATCGATTTAGCGAGTCACCACCATAGTGGCTACTAGGTGGTAGAGTTCTGCATTGTCTCGCCCGGGTCTGGTACCATCGCCTTATCTATTCCTGCCGCAATAGCGTCAGTGCTTGTCACTGTCGTGTTCCGGTTTGGAGGGTAAGGTAGCCGGTAAACTTATGCATGTGGCATTATACCTTTCTACAAGATGACAACGCACCATTAACACCTTTAGTGTCTGTAGGCGATGGTTGACTCTTTCCATCCGGAAACCCATCTGCTTGTTTGCTATCTTATGATATAAAAAAAGCAAACAAGAAGATAGCTCCCCTGATAAAAAGAGAAATTATCGCCTATAGACATCAAAGATGTTACTGATGATTATCCATTTGGCGGGATGGCAATGCCACATGTATAAGTTTACCGGCTACCTTACCCTCCAAACTCTCCTCCAAGGGAAGGTAGTGTTCTCGAATGCCCAGTAGTCACGAAGGTAGTGACACGTATAGCCAATCGGTCGCCTTTTACGGTTTGCCTGGAAAAACGGCAGATGGTCTATTCGTTAAAGGAGCCTGGACCAACACGGGGGAAAACCTGGCTCTCCAATTTATTAAACACTAAGTTTAGCTAGAATTGTGTGGAAATGACATTGTTATCCAAATTACTTTATGTTTGTAATATATAGTAAGACGTGGTTACAACTTTATTCTGCGAATTTTAATTATTTGTCTTGCGATAGAGTCCTTGTTATAGAGTCCGCCGTGGCTACTGATGCTGACTGCTGTGCTGTGGTAACCTTATCTAAGCTGTTCGTGTATGTCCGCAGTCCGCTCATGAGGTATTACGTTAATGAAAATAACGTCCAAGTTTAAGTGCCTGAGGGGTCACCAGATACTGACGAATCACTGTTGTTCATTGTCGAGATTTTTAAGTTTTCCCGCGTTTATCTTATCCGAGCACCATTTTGAAGAATAAATTGCCCTATTTCTAGGCATCTCGTAAACGGCAAGAGAAGGCTTAATACTAACATCGTGACTACTAACTAGGTGGTAGAGTCGTGCAAGGCAACGTCAGTGCTTGTCACTGTCGTTAAATCAGAAATCAGACGTACCTACTTTATTCAATAAAACTTTTTACAAGTTATTTTGACCAGTCAATATATTACCCGGATCGGAAACGCGGCTACACACTGAGAAGATCCAGTGGAAGAGACTCAGCGGGCTTGTCTTTTTTCATGTATCATTTTTTAAAGTAAGATGTTTAATTAATGTTTAATTAGTAAGTATGTAATTGTTACAATAATAGTAAAGATTGCCGATATTAGGAGCAATTAATTCTATCCTGTGTTCTGGTTTTGAGGGTAAGGTAAACTTATGCACGTGTCATTTCAACCCCGACACACGGACAGCATTACACTGTTATCGGTCTTGTCTATAGACGTTTAAACGCCCAGTCTATAAAACACCTTTCACTGTGTATGTCGATGTATTTTGCTCAATAAACAACCGTTTCAATTATCATTTACCCTTTGTGAAAGTTACAAAAGTAACGGCAGGTCTAGTGTGACCCTGAGATGTCGTTAGCTATAGGTATTACTAAAGAATTTCACTGAAGGTAATGTCATTTCTTTTACCACTTATAGCAACTAATAATTGCTCAGCTCAATAATACGTTAAATGAAATCTTTAACTGTTTGATTACTTTATTGATATTAACATTTAATACATAGAACTTTCTAGCTTGTGCTTGTGTATTTTGTGTTACAACAGGCACATTTTGAAATAAACACTTGTTCACTCATCCAGACCCGTGGATATCATTTATTTTTTATTTTTAACTAGCCGTTGCCCGCGACTTCGTTCGCGCGGACTTCGTTTACTCCGCACAGCTCTTCCCCCGTAGATGATAGCGTGATAATATGTAGCCTATATGTTGACCCGAGCTGTTAGTAATATTCATGCAAAATTTGAAGTAAATCCATGCAGTGCTTTTTGAGTTTACCCCGGACATACATTGACTTTCCTACGATTTTATTATCCGTACTAATATTATAAATGCGAAAGTAATTCTGTCTGTCTGTCTGTCTGTCTGTTACGCTTTCACGGCCAAACCACTGAACCGATTTGGATAAAATTTGGTACAAAAATAGTTTGAGACCCAAGCAAGGACATAGGATAGTTCTTATCCCGTAAATCCCACGGGAACGGGAACTATGCGGGTTTTTATTTTAGATTTTTTTCCACGCGAATGAAGTCGCGGGCACAGCTAGTATGTATAATAAATATATATGTGAGTGGTTACGCAAAAAGGGACCTCAAGGGAAAATAATTGATTTCGAGTAAATCACGTTTAAAATGTTGAGTCGAAATGAGAGAGGCGCGGGGTGTTTTATGTTAGTGTCGTTAGTGAGCGACTTCGTCAGTGAGAAATAGCACGTGTTTGCGATAGCTGTATTATTGGTGACTTATTTATTCGTCTTTTACTTGTCTTTATGTGCGCGCTAGAAAAAGAAACTAGTGTGCGCTGTGTATAAGGTGTAATATTTTCAAAACTGCCTCGGCTTACATAAAAAATCATTAAAAAAAAACTACGGCACCTAAAATTATTTTGATTAGAACAAAACAAAGATGAAGGACCATAGAATCAGAATTTATCAAAAAAAAAAAAAACCGTTTCCAATCCCTTCAGGTCCCTTTTTGCGTAACCACTCACATATAGATGTTTTCAGAATGAGTCTTACTAGAGTTAATAATAATAATAAAGCCTTTATTCAGACTCAAATACATTTTTTCCCATGCCTTCTATACTAAAAGATAATCTATATTATTAATATTATAAATGCGAATGTTTGGATGTTTGGATGGATGTTTGGATGGATGTATAGATGGATGTTTGTTACTCAATCACGCAAAAACTACTGAACGGATTTGAATGAAACTTGGCGCACAGGTAGCTGATGACCTGGAATAGCACATAGGCTACTTTTTATCCCGGAAAAGTGAGGTGATCCCGCGGGATTCACCAAAAACTGTGTATAATGCAGCGGGCTGCACGCTGCAGCTAGTGATATATATTTTGAATGGATAACATTAACAGATTTACATTTAATTTTTAATTTATTTTTGTTTTAGTATTTGATTATTTAATATAGATATTCCTAATTAATTTTAATAAAAATAGAAAAATAAACTGTTTTTTTTCCGTATTTGTTATTGCATTGATTGTCCTGCCTTGACCGCTTGCGTGTCTGTTTGCCCTTTCTTGGCAAAGTCCTCCTCCAGCTGCCTCCATTCACTTCTATCCTTGGCTCTTTTGGACCATGTCGCACCTGCTATTTTCTTTATTTCGTCAACCCATCGCCTTTGAGGTCTACCACCTTTTCTTTTCATATTTCTCGTGTACCAGTACATTATTGTTTTTGACTACTTTTCTTGACCTCTCAGTGTGTGACCTGCCCTTTCCATTTAATTTTCTTATAGTTAATGTAACATCTGTCGTTTTTGTGTGCTTTTTAATTGTTGAAGTTTTTATTCTGTCTGACTTACTAGAGTTACTCACTTGAAAATTGCAATCTGAGTCTATAACTCGGTTGACTTGCTTTCTATCTGAGGCAAATCTTGTGCATCCGTCGATAATCCCTTGTTCCCCGACGTACCGGAACGTCAGCGATAGTCGTATGTGTTGTTTTTGCATGACGATGTTGCAGGCTCGAGTAGTTAAGTACCATATCCTCCAGGACAGTGCCACTTCACTAACATGATTACCCGCTTTGATGTCCAGACAGCCAGTTATAATTAAAATATTCTGTAGCCATATAAGTTGATTGATTTGTACACTGATACCGTTTTATACATTATGACCCACATGACTCTAGTATGTTAATGAGTTTGCGAGTGTGTTTTTTACTCCAATTTTATAGATATTTTTATATCATAAATAAAAAAAAATGAAATTTTTATTAGAAGTTGGATTTATCAGAATTTTCATTTTTATTCCTTGTGTTACTAAAATATCTGTATAAAAATGAAGTCATTTTCATAAACAAAACAAAAATCGCATTTTTAGTTATGAGAACTTACGTAGGACCCATCGAAATGTAGATGAATTAGTGTTTTATAATATTGAATTAGACTTAAATTTTGTGGAAAAATTATATGCTTTCCTGCCAGAGAAATGGCTGCCTGCTAGAGTTTTGCAACGTTTTTTCTTTTTTTTCTTGTCGAAATAGCGCCAGTGCTTGTTAATGCCGTGCTCCAGTTCAAAGGGTAAGTTAGCTGGTAGACTTCAGAGTGCTAAGTGTGAGTTTTTCTTTTCGCATTTACTACTTACTCGAGTTTACTAGGAATTTGTATGTGATTTGTACAGCGCCACCTAGTGGTAAACTGGTTTCTCACGTTTGCCACTAGGTGGCGCTGTACAAATCACATACAAATTCCTAGTAAACTCCAAACGCGCTCACGATCGAATGCGAAAAGAAAAACTCACACTTAGCACGCAGCACGTGGCATTACACCCGTAACATCGATGAATTATGATGATGATATTAACATATTTGGCATCTTTAGTTATTGTTTTCCATCAGGAGGATGTTTGTTTGCTACTTTATAAAAAAGAGTCACACTTGATTCCCGATTGTATGATTAAAAATACTAGCGATCGCCCCGTGGTCGATAATTGACTATATATTAAACAATAAAACTCTTAAGTTTGACTATAGACTTTAGACATAGAAAAAAGTATACTGGTGTGTGTGTGTCTGTGTAATCACGTATGTCACGGTATGGTTATAAGACTGTAGGAGCTGTCCGTAATTTAAATTTAATTGTGTCAAATTACGCGAACGAAGTTTGAAAAACTTCGTTCGCCTAATTGTCACTAAAAGGGGTACAAAATATTTGCTTTACGTATTAATATGTAGATTAATAGATAACAATGTGTATTTTTAAAATTACAGTCGCTTGAGTATTGTTATGAGCACGAGCTATAACTTATAAAATCCTATAAGTATATTTTGTATCTAATAGTAGTATCTTCACGCCCGTTTCTCCGAAGACAAGACACAAGAAAGCAGAGGTACAAGTTCATCCACGATTAGCCAAATATACTTACTACCTCAATATAATAGGTGGCAAGCCCATTGCAAACCTGGCACTTATAAAATTCCGGGCACTTTGTTTTTTATGTCATAAGATAGCAAACAAGCAGATGGGTCTCCTGATGGAAGGAGTCAACCATCGCCTATAGACACCAAAGTTGTTAATGATGCGTTTCTACCTTGAGGCGAGGTCTAATGCCACATGTACAAGTTTAGTGACTACCTGACCCTAAAATCGAAACACGTCAGTGACAAACACTGACGCTCTTGTGGCAGGAATAGGTAAAGTAGTAGTACCAGACCCGGGCGAGACAATGCAGAACTCTACCACTTAGTAGTCACGATGGTTGTGAATCGCATAGCCTATCGGTCGCCTTTTACGACCTGCCTGGCAGAATAGCAGTAGGCCTATTCTTTAAAGGAGCCCGGGACAAACACGGGGATTTTTTTAAATCAGAAAACAAAAAAAATACGTTTGAATGGCCGACTTAGAAATCGAAACCTTATGTAGTCAACGCCGATACCAGATACCGGACCAGTAGACCACAGAGGCGACGTTGACGTACAGATTATGATACCTATTCGTCCATATACCTCACAAAACAGAAATTAAAAAGTGGCAAATATCGGGATGTTTGTAGTACGTCTGTAATAGTCACAATAGTTTTTTAATGTTTCTGCAGTTGTTAGTCATACTTGCCCGAGGCAAGAACTTTTTTATAACTCGTTAAATTAACATCGATAATTTTAACTCCTAATAAACAATGAAACGCAACTCCTTGCATTAATTCCACATTTGCCCTTTACGTGTAACTGTGAGCTGTAGACGTTGAGTTTTATTCATTTTTTCATATTTGTTTACTTTCTACTTTCTTCATGTCAATATACGGACTAAATGACATAAATGAGTTTCATTCTTAATACATTAATATTAAGATAGTTTTTAGAACGATGTTCGACTTTAGCAGTTGATTATTTATAGTCTGGTCGAGTTTTTCTGTAAAACGAAGCAAATTACAGTTATAGGAATCAATGGGGTACGTAGCGTGTGTCGTCTGACGCGGCTCGGGTCTGGAGAGCAGCTAGGGGCTGGGGTCGGCGGCTCCCCCGGCCGGTCCATTGTGCGGCCCTGCGCCCCTGGACACACGTACCTGGCTGAGAAATCACTCGTATTGTCGATGTTTATGCATTCAATCTACACAATACAATGATTTAATTCTGCACGTCAACATTTGTTTTGATAATTTATTCTCTACTAATCTATACAATCAGTATTACAAGACTTTACTGCTAGGTTTGTAAAAGTCTAGAGAATGCTGCCAAAATTATCGCTACTCTAAACTAACATAAATATTCTTTTATTTTAAGTATCTTCACGCCCGTATCCCCGCAGCAGTAGGCAGCGGTACAACAAGTGCACCAACAATACGACTAAAACAACTGACTAGCTAGCTTATCGCCAGCCGTGCACTTTTTCCGATCCCGATTTTGTTTTTGTCAGAAAACTGAAAAAACACATTTTTGAATTGCCCGACCCGGGAATCGTGTCTGGAACCTCATGTAGTCAACTCCGACACCGGACCACTGGACCACAGAAGTACAATACTGTAGACTAACAGTAGTCAATCTACATACATGTGATATTCGAACAACGCACACATAGACACCTCTCACGGACGCGATATCTCGGAATGGTTCGGGACAGTTTGTTCCGCACCAGTCCGAGATATCGCCTTCGCGAGAGGTGTCTATGTGTGCTATGCTCGAATATTACTTGAATGTAACATTGACTTCTGTTAGTCTCGAAGTATCCTGTGACAGAAGCGACTAATTATCTTTTACTTTAGTTACTATTTTTTTTATATCATAAGATAACAAACAAGCAGATGGGTCTTCCTGATGGAAAGAATCAATCATCGCCTGTTGACACCAAAGATGTTAATGGTGCGTTGCTATCTTGTGGCGAGGTCTAATGCCATATGCGTAAGTTTACCGGCTACCTTATCCTCCAAATTGGTAGACGACAGCGACAAGCACTGACGCTATTGCGGCAGGAATAGATAAAGTGGTGGTAACAGTCCTAGTAGCCACGATGGTAGTGACTCGCATAGCCAATTGGTCTTCAAAGGAGCCCAGGTCCAATACGGGTAAAAATAATCTCTATAGTAAACTCGTCTTTAGTTCTCCATTTCAATTGTTACTTTGCGAATTATTCTTTTTGTTTGTTCATTATAATACTTTTCGACACTTAAGCGTTGAAAAGTATATACATATGATGATTCTAAGATAAGTGTTATGTACGTATAATATGATATGACGTATAATATGATAACTATATAAATAGCATCAGGAGTGACAACAATTCAGTGTCCATCGAACGGACGGACACAGGTAGCAAACGCACCATTAACATCTTTGGCGTCTATAGGCAATGGTTTCCCTTTCACTCAGGAGAGCCATTTGCTTGTTTGCTATCTTATTATATTAAAAAAAGAACTATTAAATATTATTATATATCAGGTAAAAATATAAAAATATACCGAAAAAAGGTCGTATAAATATTATGTTAATGATGTATAGGTATTTAATGGGGACTGTCCGTTGGTTGAGTGGCTAGCGACACTAACTACGAAAATCTGAGCCGATTCGATCGACATAACATTTATCAACCAATAAATTTTTGACTTTTACAATATTTTAAAACTATGAAAACTACGTCTAATGCCGCTCCAAAAATCAAAATCTAATCATGTTTTCAAAAGGTACAGTTTTCAAATATTAAAATTATGTTGTTTACAACAAACTTATATTTTGAAAATAACTTTTAGTGATATTGATTACAACCGAACCGAATCAATTATTTTACTTAATAATTATTATTATTAAGTATTATTGTACACATTATTGTACACAAGGCTATTATTGTACACATAAAAAATATAAATTTAATTCAAAATAATTGTAAATGAATTTGCATGCTAACGTATAGCGGAATAGGCGAATATATAAACTAGATATAAGATCTTTGTAACCCTATTTCTTGCAAATAAATAAATTATTATTATTATTATTATTATTAAAAAACTGCGTCAAATACCACAAATTGGATCAAAGTAGGTCGATTTATTTAGAATTTATCAATGACGAAAATTTTTTAAAGATGTTTTTTAACATTATTTTGAAGTTTTTAGCTTTTCGATTATACAGCAAAGGTAACATTTTATATCTCAAAAATTGCGTTAAATGCTATTCGAAGGATTAAAATCGATTATCATTTTCAAAACTGCAGCTTTTCAAAAATCAAAAACTGTTATTTTCACAAACTTTAGATTTAAAACTCCGAAAAAATCTATGCTTAAGTATAGTTTTTGCTTCTTTGAGCTTAAAACACCTAAATTTTGCGGAAATTTACAGGAATAGCCGGCAGGGTCAACCGGTTTACATTTTTTTTGTTGGTTTTCGTCGCTACTGTCGTGACTACTAACCAAATGGTAAAGTTCTGTAACGTCTCGCTTGCATAGGTCTTGCCAATACCTTTCGCAGTAGTGTCGGTGTTTGTCGCTAACGTGTACCGGTGTAAGGGATCGTTACTGGTAAACTTATGCATGTGGCATTACATCCCCGCTACATGGATAGCAGCGCATTGTTAACATCTGTGATTTCTAAGGGCGACGGTCATATCTTTCCATCAGGACAAGCTTCTGCGTTGGTTATGCTATGATATGTTATATAAAAAAAAGGTTATTTAAAATATGTATATACATAAAACTGCATACCTAGTATAAATAAATATCAAATAATTTAAGAAACTTTTAATTCTATTTGCTTTAAAGTACTGAAATCGTCATCTTGTGTTGTTACTAAATGTGTCTGCTTATTTCGTTCATTGCTATCACGCAGAGCCTGCTCTTCTATAAAACATAAAAACAAAGTTCGAGATACTTCTATAAAGTACGAAAAAAATATATTTTTGACCATACCTTTATTTCAAACTATTTTAGCCGATAGCCGCGACATAATTATCCTCAACCATGTAGTTGAGATATTGTATAAATTATATTTGTAAAGTCTCCCCATCGTTATTTATGTAATACCCCTACGACAATACCTCGCATGTGCAGATAAATGTAAATAAAAATTCATTCATTCAGTAAAAGTTTTAGATACTGAAACTTGTCCAAATATTTTTTCTTAATTTTAGTGTGATAATATGGCGGTTTGTTTGAGCGTATCTAGTTGGGTGACCTAGCTTCGCACGATATTTTTTTATTAAATAAAATATGAGACTTATCGAAAATAGTTTTTTTCGGTAAATCTCACGCCAACGAAACTGATTACTTCAGTAAACTGATGAAACATAACATACTGATTAATACAAAAATTAACGAGATGGCGCTATATTTCATTGGCGGCATTGTGAACTTATATGAATTAATGTGTGTTTGAGATACACGAAATTAATTTATGTAATACTAGCGACCTGCTCGCGGTTTCACCCGCGTAGCTTTTGTTCCCGTAGGAATATGGGAAAGGTTTATATATTAAAACCTTCCTCAAGAATCAATCTATCTATTCAAAAAAACCGCATCAAAATCTGTTGCGTAGTTTTAAAGATTTAAGCATACATAGGGACATAGGGACAGACAGAGAAAGCGACTTTGTTTTATACTATGTAGTAATTAATGTATACAGTAAATAAAAAAAAGCGCTGATATTTTCGAAAAATAATGAAATTGCATTCATTTTCGCTAGAACATAGTAAATATTTTAAACTAGACCACACTCCGCGGCCTCGCTGATGTAGTAGTCAGGCCTGTGTCTCTCTGTACATATGACGGAAACAGACGCGATCTCTGCGAAACGACGTGACGCGACCAGACAGACAGTAAGAATCAAACATCAATAGAAGCTTAAATTCGCCTAGACTAGTCTTTACAAGGACCAAACACGGGGATCAGGAAAGACCCCGACCAACACGGGAAAATTCCTGGAGCACTAAAATCGTAGGTCAATGTATGTTAACAGAGAGGTACTTTTGTTAATATTATATAAAATATATATCAAATGAAAGGGACAGTAATTTACAAACTTCATTAGCGCGGTGCAGTTCAAACAGCGGGCAGGCCGCTCGGAGGAGAGTCCACATTTGTTGCTAACGAACGGAGGAGTAGTTCTAAACCGTCGGCTTCGTCCGGCGGCTGTTTGCTTAACAAGTTTGCTTTGTCCCCCAATCCCCCTTCAGGGTACAATTTAATTACCAAATGGAGCGTTTTTTTCGCGACCTTTCAAGCGTGTAAACACTGCTGGCGGTGACGTCCGAACTACACGTAATTGCTACCACGTGATACTAGTTTGTTTACAGACTTTCCTTGCAAATATTCTGGGCCTATTGTTTCACACGTTAAATATTTTGATTTAAAAAATCAAAACTGAAGATTTATTGAAAATTAATGTACTTCGATAATTACGAGAACTGTCGCTCATGAAGAGATAATAATATAAATCTTAAAATTTTAAGGCAATGGGTCGAGATTTCGGTTGATTTGAATGCATAAATCGCCTAACCGATACACGCTCAGCCTGCTATTATAAAAAATCAATGCCTTATTGTATAAAACGTCAACATTTTTTCAAAGCAATTTTGAAGTAGAAGAGATTTTAGAAACAGCGGAAAACTGGATAAAAATTGCATGTGCTTAACCAAAACCTCAATCTTGATTGAATGTCAATTAAAATAAATAATCAACTCTGTGGGCCAGTGGTTCTGTGACAGCGTTGACCACGTGAGGTCCCGAGTTCAATTCCCGGGCCGGGCAATTCAAAAATGTTTTTTGCGGTTTACTGATAAAACAACTTTGCCCGCGATTGGGTAAGTGCCCGGTTGGCGATAGTAGTAAGTATTAGTAAGTATTTTCGGCTAATCACTGCACTGGTTGTGCACTGGTTGTAACTCTGCCTGCCTCTTCAGTTTTTACTTTTTTTAAATAAATAATCATGTAATGATTTAACTTGTTTGTAATGGTTTTATTCATCAAATGAATATGTTTCAATTGTGTTATATTAGAATAAGTGACAAAATATGGCAACACTAGGCGTCATCTTCCTATTGGTTAGTTGTAAAACGGCGGGACAGAACGCGGCAAGATGGCGCGTAGTGGGGCTTACGATATGAGAGACCTCATTTTCAGCGACAGACGGTTCTGAGCCATGAGCTCGACAACTTGTGAACACTCAAGTCTATAATTGTAATGTTAAAATAGTCTGCAAGAAGTACATTAAAGAAATATCAAGCTTGTATTATATTTTATTCACGAAAAATCAGACGTGGAAGTAACCTGTGTGCCCACAAGTCTTCAAAGGTAATCCAGCACTTATATACAATAATGTATTATGTATTATAAATATATTACGGGAGTAGATTATTAAAAAGCATATTAAAATGTGCGATAGCATAATTAAAAATTCAAAATTGTACATTTTTCATATTAATAAATCAGGGTTACATGTGATGATAAATACAAGTACTTTGAGCCTGCTTTGCCAAATAAATGGCGTGCAAAAAGAAAAAAATATATATTTATTTTTATATAAAATTACAAATTACGTTTAAATACTTTTAAAATCAATAAAACTCAAAAAAAAAGAAGTCAGAATAGATTTAAAAATTAATGTCAAATGAGAATTGAAATAAATTAGATTAGAATTAGAAATTGTTATTTTAAAAGAACATGCGCTAAAGTAATTGTGATTACATCAAAATAATAAATATACTCCTATGTCTATCCTTCTTTAACACGTGGTCGGGGCTACTCTCCGATCGTGTTATTCCTGTACCCATCCTGTACCTAACACGTGGTCGGGGCTACTCTCCGATCGTGTTATCCCTGTACCCATCCTGTACCTTAACACGTGGTCGGGGCTACTCTCCGATCGTGTTATTCCTGTACCCATCCTGTACCTTAACACGTGGTCGGGGCTACTCTCCGATCGTGTTATTCCTGTACCCATCCTGTACCTAACACGTGGTCGGGGCTACTCTCCGATCGTGTTATTCCTGTACCCATCCTGTGTTTAACACGTGGTCGGGGCTACTCTCCGATCGTGTTATTCCTATATCCATTTTATACACCCTTAACATGATTAATTAATTTATGCCCAAAGATAGCATTTGAGTTTATTTGTTACAATTAATCAAATCTTCAAAAAAAAAAATAATGATAGTAAAAATTTAAAATAATTTACATGCCACTTCTAGCTACAAACAATACATGATCGTAGCCGCAGTATCATCCGATTGAATGTAATAGGATTTTGTTAAAACTACCCACATGTTTGATAAGTATTTCTGAGAACCGAGTTACTGTTTAAAAATTAATATTAATAGCAAACTCAAAGTACATACAAAAGCATTTCGAGCGTTCGAAAATTACATAACTTCAATTGTCTTAATAATATAGTTGTGTCCTGCTATACGTGAAATAGTATGCTCGATGAAATAAGTTATTTCAATTTTACAGTGTAAAGTAAAATATATTTGTGTGTTCTATACCAAAGCATAGATTTTTGAGCAGCTTAAAAAAAAATTAGAGTATTTCAGTTTTTGCGCAGTCGTATATTTTCAAAACGATCGTCGATTTTGATCTTTTGAATAGCACTCGACTCAATTATTTGAGTTCTAAAACCTTTTATTAACTTCAAAATTGATTGAATGGAAACCAACGAAATAATGTCAGTCATGTATTAATTTTTAACAAAAAAAAAATATATCGTTGATAAATTCCAAAAGAATTGAGCAAAGAAAATGAGTAAATCCTATTTACGTTATTTGACTCAGTTTATGAGATCAATTTGAAATCAATCTGTTTACTAGTAATTGTAAACAATCTAATATTTGAAAAGCTATAACTTTACACAACTTGATTCGGTTTTTATTTTGGTAGGGCAACTGCATCAGTTTTTAAATATTTTAATATTGTAGACATCGCAGAACATTATATATATTCAACTTTTATTCAAAGAAATTTACTCCTATTGGAGACAAACATTGATTATAGCGCCAATCATTAATTTGTGGCGGTAATGGAAAACAAACTAGATGTTTCACTAAACGTGGATAAATACATAATTATATTAACAAATAAGCCATGTAGGTGTGCTTGTTTAGAGAAAGAGCCGAAACCATGTAGGTGTGTTCCGAGAAAACTGAAAATAAGCCATGTAGGTGTGCTTGTTTAGAGAAAGAGCCGAAACCATGTAGGTGTGTTTCGAGAAAATTGAAAATAAGCCATGTAGGTGTGCTTCTTTAGAGAAAGAGCCGAAACCATGTAGGTGTGTTTCGAGAAAACTGAAAATAAGCCATGTAGGTGTGCTTGTTTAGAGAAAGAGCCGAAACCATGTAGGTGTGTTTCGAGAAAACTGAAAATAAGCCATGTAGGTGTGCTTGTTTAGAGAAAGAGCCGAAACCATGTAGGTGTGTTTCGAGAAAATTGAAAATAAGCCATGTAGGTGTGCTTGTTTAGAGAAAGAGTCGAAACCATGTAGGTGTGTTTCGAGAAAACTGAAAATAAGCCATGTAGGTGTGCTTGTTTAGAGAAAGAGCCGAAACCATGTAGGTGTGTTTCGAGAAAACTGAAAATAAGCCATGTAGGTGTGCTTGTTTAGAGAAAGAGCCGAAACCATGTAGGTGTGTTTCGAGAAAACTGAAAATAAGCCATGTAGGTGTGCTTGTTTAGAGAAAGAGCCGAAACCATGTAGGTGTGTTTCGAGAAAATTGAAAATAAGCCATGTAGGTGTGCTTCTTTAGAGAAAGAGCCGAAACCATGTAGGTGTGTTTCGAGAAAACTGAAAATAAGCCATGTAGGTGTGCTTGTTTAGAGAAAGAGCCGAAACCATGTAGGTGTGTTTCGAGAAAACTGAAAATAAGCCATGTAGGTGTGCTTGTTTAGAGAAAGAGCCGAAACCATGTAGGTGTGTTTCGAGAAAATTGAAAATAAGCCATGTAGGTGTGCTTGTTTAGAGAAAGAGCCGAAACCATGTAGGTGTGTTTCGAGAAAACTGAAAATAAGCCATGTAGGTGTGCTTGTTTAGAGAAAGATCCGAAACCATGTAGGTGTGTTTCGAGAAAATTGAAAATAAGCCATGTAGGTGTGCTTGTTTAGAGAAAGAGCCGAAACCATGTAGGTGTGTTTCGAGATACACTGAAAATAAGCCATGTCGGTGTGCTTGTTTAGAGAAAGAGTCGAAACCATGTAGGTGTGTTTCGAGAGATTACAAATGAAATATTTGGGTGGGCTTAGTTTGGCGAACTAACTGAAACCATTCGCAAGGCGTGCACCGTAGATGACACAAAATTAGAATGATGTAAAGCAATAGATAGTCCGCATGATCAGCTCGAAGATTCCATTTATGCGTACTAGAGAGAAATTTGAATTTAAGTGTGGCGGTAAGCGATTTAAAAGTAATGTACCATGTACGAAAGATCCTATGTTCACGGCGTTCAACAAACGTCAGCCACTAAAAATGATTGCAGCAAAATGAGATACGCTCAAACTTACATAAACAGAAGGATTGGGTAATGTGATTTTTCATGGACATTAAATCGAAACTTTATAATTGACTAGCTGTTGCCCACGACTTCGTCCACGCGGACTTCGTTTAATCCGCACAGCTCATCCCCATAGGTGATAGCGTGATAAAATGTAGCCTATATGTTGACCAGACCTATTAGTAATATTCATGAAAAATTTGGAGTAAATCCATGCAGTACTTTTTGAGTTTACCCCGGCCATACATACAGACAGACATACAGACAAACAGACAAAAATTCTAAAAACTATATTTTTGGCTTCGATATCGATTGTAGATCACGCTCCAAGTATTCTTTTAAAAAAATATTCAATGTACAGTTTTGCCTTCCTACGATTTTATGTTTTTTATATTTTATTATATTTGGTACCGGATATCAAAAAATATATATTTTATGAAATTATATATTGATGGATACTTTCAGATAAACCCGACGAGCTTTATTCGAAAACCATTCAATACGCAATTGGCGTAAGATTTAGAATCGTAGATATTAGTATCCGCCTGATAATATAGAAATTTTAGTTTATCGGCGCACCCACTCTGCTGTCGCGTCATTTTGTCTCGTTGCAAGATTCAGTAAATATTTGACAATATAGTGTTTCGTCAATATATAGGTAGTTCTAGCTTAGACTAATATCCGATTTACAATATCGTAACGATGTACAGTTTCAATATCTATACATTTTGTATCGCCTACTCCTAGTAAACATATGTAATATAAGGCGAATTGACTGATAAGAAGCCTCAAAGTTTTGGTTGTATAGTTCATTATGACAATATCTGATCTTATAGGAAAACGCATTATTCTTAACTACAGTCATTCCACTTACATATACACATACTTAAAGGCCGTCCACGCGGACATATTCAGAGCTGCAAACACAACACACACGTACATAGACAAGAGGATTTAATAAAGAGTTTGTACTGTTATCAATATTAAATTTCAGCAATGGCGGATCCTTCTGCGTCTGAATATAAAGCGCCGTTATCTCTTACTGGAAGTCAGATCCAGAAAGCTGTAGAGCTGATGTCGTCGTTGCAATCACCGAGACAAAGTCGAAACAGATCGCAGGCGGAAGTCCCAAAAGAACCTTATCTATCGGAGTAATCGTGGGAAATGTAAGAAAATCGACACCAATAATATCGGGTGTAAAAAGAAGATTCAAAGACGTAGTTATTATTTATTCGCGGGAAATGCTAGAATTATGTCAAATTACACTAGTTGACCAGCCAATTAATCTCGATTGTTACTCAAGGTATGAAATAAAATGTTTTCAATAATATGACGTAATTTCACATTGGATTATGTTTAGTTAAATTCATGATTTTTTTTTTTGAGAATTATCAGTTGTCACTCTTTGTAGGACTAAGTATTAATTTCGATTGAAATTTCATGTTCCTGTAGTATTTATAAATACTAGATTTTATATTTTATGTAGTATGCGTATTATAGGTAGATTTATTGTAATAGTAAAATCACACGTTCAGGTACTTGGGAGTAAAATCAGAAATTATTAAACGATAATTTATTTCTGAGGTTGACTTAAGGGTACGATGTAGACCATTTATGACTGGTACTAACAACCTAATTAACATTACTGTCAATGTTATTATATATCACAGACCACATAATACTAATAGACGTGGCGTTAGGCATTGAACGTGTAGTCGTACATATGAGCGAATGCTCATATCAATGTCAAAAGTGTGGCAAATTATATAGGCAAATTGACACTAATTGTAATTAGGTTTTTATTGTTGACGTACTGTTGTATACATTCTCGTATTTATGTCGGTTCAAAATTTAGCTACGATTGACGTCTAACAAATGTCTTAAGAAGGCGCCTCCTATTTTATTATATATTATACTAGCGGCCTGTTTCATGCTTCGCGACGTATCATTTATTGAATTCATTTGTTACAAAAAAAATGTGATAAATGAAGAACCGCTGTACCGATTTTGTGCAAACTTCACATAAACCATCTACTAAACAGTCCGAACAAAGCCTAAACATTTGGTTTGGATAGGTGAGCCCGTTCTTGAGTTATAAAATTACAACGAAAAATGGCATTGATTTTTATGAATATATATAGATTAATTTATGTTGACATGTAAGACAGATATTGTGGCACTTATTTCTCTCTATGTAACATATGTTGTATTGTAATTTGTGCACCCTAATCTGCAAGCAATGAATATTGCCACTCGTTGTCTGGAAGAATCACTCTTTAGCAATAAGACCCTCTATTTGTGCGCTTATTTTAAGTGTTATGTAAATGCTACTTGATTATGGTGTACATAAAGCATTAAATTATAAAATTAAATTAATATTAATGAACAATGTTACTTAGAACTTTAAATGAAATAATTAGTCAAATGAAAAATAATTTACAAATCAACATGAAGAAAAGGCAAAATTATTACAATTGAAATTTAATATAAATATGATAACCCTATAGAAGTATAATATAGATGAAACACTTAAGACTAAATTGTATTTGCTCTCCGTAAAATTAGATATAAATATATAAGGAAACGGCAATAACATGCTGTGGATATGTTTCATTAGTATTTTCTTATGGACTGCTTATATGAGGTGACTTTGGATTTGAAGGGTAAATGCTTTTACAGCACAAAATAATGAGTAAGAGCTATATGTAACATTAAACATCACACAAAAACAAACTTTAAGCCTATTTTTAAATCTGAGAATATTAAAACTTCCTTGTATGTAGATACATTAGAGCAGCTTGTTTTTTTAAGAACACACTAAATACTTTAAAATCAACCGCAATTTAGTACAAATAACAGACAAGCAAGCAAGCCCTATGTGCCATAGTATAGACTACAACATAGTCATGGTACAAAAAAAAAGAGTTTTTTTTTTTATATGTATGTACATTATTTCTTTTATCAATTACTAAGTATAATGAAATAGCTAACTATAAACCGGTATAAAATACAAATGCATATATGGCTAATTTCTCATTCTCTGTAAAAGAATACCTATTTAAATTGTAAAAATGTCAATATCTAGTCAGATGTCAAGATAATAGTTAGTGGAAATGTAAGTATATGTATATATAGTGTCGTTAGTTACTTGTTAGACTTGCTTTATAAAGAAATTAATAATTAGATTAAATAATATATAAATAATTTAATATTATATAATTAAATGTAAATTAATATTTAAATAAATAATTACCTGAGGTAAAACAAATTTTTATGAGATATGTTTAACAATGTAATGTAGGATTTAGTAGTAAGAAACTAAAATTGGTACACTTTAGGTTAGAATGAGTAAAACCATATAATGTAATTGACTTTCAGAAAAAAAATTTAGGTATATGGAGTAAAATTGGTCAAACATTTGTAAATTAATCTTATATAATTTATAGATTTTTAGAATATTAATTTTATCGATGCAATGAGTTATGTGTAAAAAAATATGTAGAATACAAAGTGTATAGTTTATAATTAGTAAAATTTCATTCAAATCCGTTCTCTTCAATCAAATCCGTAGTCTTGGCGTGATTGAGTAATAAACATTCATACATCCAAACTTTCGCATTTATAATATTAAAATAGATGCAGATTACAAGCTGAAGTGAAGTTTTGTTTATATTTACGTTTACTATAACAAATATAATATATTACAACTTCAATAAAACTAAAATAATGTTTTGTTTAAAATTATATTTACTATGGATCAACAGAATATATATCAACTTAAAGTAATACGCTTAATAAAGTACGTAACACCAAAGTAAAATAAAGTATTATGTATAATTTTTTATAAATGTTATACAACTTATAATATAAATTAAAATAAAATTATGTAGCATAACTGCTTACTTTTTGCTTTCATAGAAGATATAAATAACACTGTATTATTACTTGTTTTTAAATAATTATGATTATGATTAGTAAGTTATTGAATGTTAGGATTGTATACAAGCAAATTTTTTTTCCTCGTAAAAAAAATATATATATTTGTGTCGACTTATAGTATGGGCGAAGGTAATGATTTAACTAGTTGTACTTTTGCATCTACGGAAAAGTTAATTTTAGAATTGAGTAGTGTGCCGGGAGTCACACTTTGCCGGATGGCCGAATGTAATGATTTAACTTGTTTGTAATGGTTTTATTCATCAAATGAATATGTTTCAATTGTGTTATATTAGAATAAGTGACAAAATATGGCAACACTAGGCGTCATCTTCCTATTGGTTAGTTGTAAAACGGCGGGACAGAACGCGGCAAGATGGCGCGTAGTGGGGCTTACGATATGAGAGACCTCATTTTCAGCGACAGACGGTTCTGAGCCATGAGCTCGACAACTTGTGAACACTCAAGTCTATAATTGTAATGTTAAAATAGTCTGCAAGAAGTACATTAAAGAAATATCAAGCTTGTATTATATTTTATTCACGAAAATCATATTTCTGTTTGTCTTGAATTATTGCATTTATACAAATTTCACGAAAAACTGTTTGAATCGCTATTCTTTGATTATGTACAGTTATAACCAAAGTCGATACTCTACAACTCTCTTTCTAGTGTTGATTTTTTTGCTGATATGATGAAATATCCTAGCAGTCTAAAAGGTTAATAAATGCTTAATTAATAAAAATCTTTAATTGTTTAATTCAAAATTATTAATGCAGCATAATATATACTTTTATGATAGTAAATTATTTAATTTTACAGCTTATGGACAATATGTTTTGTTATTTTTAGGAATTTTGTCAAAGAATATCAAATATTTCGCACACACTACATTTGGATAATACGTTGGTATATCTATACATATAATAAAATCGTAGAAAAGTCAAAACTGTACATTGAATATTTTTTTAAAAAATACTTGGGGCGTGTTCTATAATCGATATCGAAGCCAAAAATATAGTTTTTATAATTTTTGTCTGTTTGTCTGTATGTCTGTTTGTCTGTATGTCTGTTTGTCTGTTTATCTGTTTGTCTGTGTGTATGTCCGGGGTAAACTCAAAAAGTACTGCATGGATTTACTTCAAATTTTGCATGAATGTTACTAACAGGTCGGGTCAACATATAGGCTACATATTGTTACGAATAATCTAGAAGCGTGTAGATTTGGAGTTGTGTTGTGTTGTGTAAATACACAGATTTAATATAAGTGGTGTTTTCCTACAATTACAGCCCGAGTACGTAACAATATTATCACGCTATCACCTACGGGGGAGGAGCAGTGCGGAGTAAACGAATTCCGCGTGGACGAAGTCACAGGCAACAGCTAGTTACTTCTAAAGAAGTAAGTTACCAACGTATTATCCAACTATCAGAAAAGTATATATTATAGAAGAACTTGTTTTGTAACACACCCATAGTCTTGCAAAAAATTATATTTAATATTTATTTCTTTCAAAGTTTAATTTAAGTATTAAGAACGTAGGTAATTAGTGATTAACTAATCATAGGAATTTAAAAAAAAACTAGGCTTTGACATAGGTTAACAGTATTTGAATTGGTAAAAAAAAGTTCGATTATTAACCAGAATGACAACTTTTTTACTTCCCGCTACGTATGTAGATAAGGAAGTTACTGATTTTGCCCCGATTTTTGAAAACCAATCTTCGCATTTTGAGCTCCTAGGAACCTTGTATGTGTGTAAACATCTCATAGCTTTAGAGCGGTTTGACCAATTGAATCGTGGTTAATGACATTCGATTGGATTCCGCTGAATTTAGACTTCCTGAAACACCTCAAAAAAAATGGCAAAACAGCATTTTCCAGACAAATGTACCATTTGAGTTCAAAATCTAATCAGCTCTATTCCTCAAAAAACTGCGTCCAATTTATAAATTGCATCAAAATCGGTTTATCCGTGCGGCAGTTATTGCCGATGATAAATTTTGAAAAAGTGTTTTCGTCGTAGCTTCAAAATTTTTCCAACATTTTTTGACCTTTACAATATTATATTACCTAAAAAATCGAAATCCCCTCGTTTTGAGAATACTCCTTTGATTGCCTCAGCCAGCATTGGAATTCTTGGTATTGAAATTTCGAGTAACGTCCAGTTTCGTGGTCATTTGGAAGGTAAAGCAAAGCGTCATAGTATGGAGTACTGTTCTCATCTTTGCGCAGGGGCTCCGCAGTACCAGCTCCTTCCTCTTGACCGCATATAGTGTAGAGCATCTCGTATTGTCGATGACCGGGCTCTTTCCGATCGGCTTGATCCTTTGGCGTTGCGAAGAGATGTTAGTTCTCTCTGCATCTTCTAACGCTATTACCACGGAGAGTGTTCCGAGGAGTTGTTCGGCTTAATACCACCCGCTGATTTCCACCATCGGACATCACGCCAAAATTCTAAATTTCACCCTCACCATTTGGATGTCTGCAAGTCCACTACAGTGCGATTTTCAATGTATTTTTTGCCTCGCACGACTGCTCTGTGGAATCAATTACCAATGGATGTGTTTCCGAACCGATACGACTTAGAGACCTTCAAGAAAAGCGCGTACACATCCTTAAAGGCCGGCAACACACCTGCAGTACCTCCGGTGTTGCAGCTGTTCGTGGGCGACGGTGATCATTTATCATCAGGTGAGCCTCTTGAACGTTTGCCTCTTATTCCATAAAAAAACATTAATGACAAAAGTTTTTGAAAAAGTTTTTTAACATTACTTCAACATTTTTTAATCTGTCGATTTTGTAGCTAAAATTTAAAAAAATAAATTCGTCATCATTTTGAAAATATACATTTTTTGAAATTAAAATACTGTCATTTTTACAAACTTCAGGTTTTAAACTAAAAATACCGCAATTTAGGGGGAGATTTCAAGGATGGCCTGCAGGGTCAGCCGGATTATAGATTTTTTACATAATTTTCTCAGTTTCAAAAATTTCGTGTTTTTTTTTATATTGAGCCAATTACGTTATCGACAGCTGGAGCACTTAAAAAACCGAGTTACTAAGAATAATTTATTAACTTACTTCTATATTACAATTTAAAACTTAACTAAGACTATACTGGTCGATGCGAGTACCAGCTATGTTATGAACATTAATCTATACATCCTATACAAATAAATAAAATTGGAGTGTCTGTTTGTAAAATTAAAATAACCGCTTTTTACTAAATGCATATGGATATGCACGATACATATACCAAAATGACATTTTTTACAATTTTTGTCTGTCTATCTGTCTCTTTGTTCCGGCTAATCTTGGGAACGGCTCGACCGATTTTGACGGGACTTTCACTGGCAGATAGCTGATGCAATAGGGAGTAACTTAGGCTACTTTTTTGAAATGTTTCCACACGGACGAAGTCGCGGGCTCAACTAGTTTAATTAAAATAACAGAGAAATTGAAATGCTGATGTCCAGTTAGCGACATCCAAATTGAGGGCGCACGTTGAGTTAACACGCGCAGCGTCTTCAGCATCCCTGTGCAGGCCACGCGTGTAGGGCGCGGCAGCGCCAGAGATCTTCATGTAGGGTGCGCATGTAACAAACCTGTTTTTATGTCTGGTAAATATTTTGTTTATTTTTAGTACTTGTCCAGAGTCCAGCATTAAAAAATCTCGATTGCTTATGTACCTGCTTGTGAAGTTATATTAGTGTAAAAAGTTTTGCTGCGTTATTTATTCAACCATTAAGTGCAAAGTAACAATACCAATGATATTTAAAGTCATTTAGATCATAAAAAGCACTTAAGTTATGCTTCATTTAACGTTACTATATACTACTTATAGTGATGTGCAATGCTGCTGCGACGGATAGCCTACAAAAACTTTTGTTTAAATAATTGATATTGTAACAATATTTTTTCATTTAGTAAATGTTGACTCAACTCATATTATATTCCGCATTATGATGGTTAGTAATTATTACATAAATGTATCAAAAGTTAACAAAAGTGTGAGTGCGGACGACAAAATGTAATTTATTTTTCTGTTGTCACATTGATAAGGCCACTGGTGATTGCGTCAACAAAAAGTGTAAAGAGTAAAATATAATAAACCCCAAAAAGTTAATTTTTGGAATTTATTATGGTTTACTCCATAAGGAACTATTTTCATATTTACCTTGCGTAATTTTGTGAGGAGTGAAATCAAGCGTTAGCTAAAAATGAGGCGTTACGTTCCTTAACGCAAAGTACGTTGCGCGATGCACAAAGCATTAGTTATGTGAAATATTTTCTATTATATAATTCAACAAAATGATGAAAATTATATGAATAAATATTCAAATAATATGCTTTGATTCTTCTTTTTACATAATTCACACAATATTAGTTCTTAAGAAGTGAACTCCAGTCGTGCGTCAGAGCTGACACACACACTTTTTTATTTCACACGATGGTAATGACTAATGCTGTAATAAAAGTATAGCTTAAGAATAAAATAAAAATAAAATAGAATAAAAAAAATTTTTTATGTATTTAATTTTTAATAAAAGTACAGCTTAAGAATATAGTTTAATTTTTTCTTCTTTGTTAATTATTAGCTAATTATTATCCAAATTTAAAGAAGCAAGACTTAAATGCGTGCTATTAGGTATAGCCTTTCCCTAGTCTATGAAACTAGAAATTGATTTTGCAACCTATCAAAAACAATTATTATCGATGACTGTTTTTTTTTTAATTTGCTAAGTCATAACTGTGTTGTTTCAGCAAATTTTCTTAATGTGGTTTCATTTTACAGTAAATCTCTAGTCATATCCATTAGGATAAGGTCAAGTTAAATCTTACTTTTATGTTTATCGACAATTGGCTAAAGCGTTAAACCCAACACTCATCATTTACTTTCTTCATTTTAAGTAATTTCGTTTCTAAAAAGTTTCATAAATTGGTAGTTACATGATTAAACATTAAACTAAATACCATTTTGTTTAATGTTTAATCAAGTAACACGCGGGGGATTTCTCGGGATTGAGCCATTATCTTCTATTAATATTCATGGCTGAGCAACATTTGGAAGTCAATGTTGTATAAATTAAGTGCTTCCAGTTGAATTATTTTAAAGAAATGAATATCGATAATTGATTGCATTAGCACAATATTTATCGGAGACCGGACGTGGTAGTGAGGACCGCATACAGGAACAGGTGAGGTGTCGGATATATCTGTTTGAGGAGCTAGATGGATACCATAGTCATGTCATTAGGAACTCAGAAAGGAGAAATATACTATATAATATTTTTTATATACAAATATATATATCTCTTTATTTGTAAAGCATAGATATATTCGTAAAGCATAGATAGAATATTGACGAACAACAGTCAGTAAGTGGGAGGCAGAAGGCGGCTCGTTATTTTAAACAATTCGATAATGAAGACCGCCGCTGGTCGCTACACTGATTGTACTACAAAGGGACCTTTCCCCTAATGAGGCCGCCCTCCACAAGCTCAAATAAAGCAAGTTTTACAAGAACGTTTGTTGGCGTTTCGAGGCTGATTCTGCAAAATTCTTATTTCCTTAACAATTCCTGTAATTATTGACAAGCTTTTATTTTTTGTAACAATGTTTGTACTGTTTTTTCCCTGTGGGTTTTTGGTTTGGAGTATTTGTTTTATTTATTTCATATTATAAATGTTAAATTCGTATAATACTATAAGGATAAATTGTTTTTTTTTTTGTGTCTGAGGTGGTGGTGGTGACACGGAAATCAATATATATATATATATATATTCCTTCTATAATATGATAAATAGATAGCTTTTCATAAAGGTAGTCGATACACCAATTTTATTTGTTTTTTACTTCTTACAGATAGCTGTACTGGTGGAAAGAAACAACCATCGTCTATAGACACCAGTGATATTAATGGTGCGTTGCTATTTACCCCCCCCCCCCCCCCAAACCGAAACACAGACGCTATTGCAACAGGAATAAGTAAGACGTTGCTGAAATCTACCACTCAGCTGATCGTCTCTATATATTGGATCAAAATAGCCAGCGACAGTTCCGTCATAATTTGGAACGTAAAGCTAATTTGGTTAAAAAACTGGGGTTATTGAACCAGGCTAGACGTTACTTTATGTCTGGTCATGAACTAACGCTTTATAAACACAAGTTCGGCCACATAATTGACCGCCCCGTTGGTCGAGTGGTTAGCGACCCTGACTATGCGATCGACAGGGCTCGGGTTCGATCCCCGACGGGGACAAGCATTTGTGTGATGAGCATCAATGTTTGTATTTCTGGGTTTGGGTGTTTATTAAATATATTCTTGTATTTATATATGTATTTCTATGTATTAGTATCGTTGACTAACACCCAAAACACAAGCAAATAATTTGCTTACTTTAAGGTTAGAAAAGTAAGTGTAGTTTGTCCCGTGAATATTTATTTAAATAATTTATTTAATAATAATATTGTGTATTGTTCCCATCGTTGGTCCGGAAAATCTGACTATCAAATCCTCGAATTTGACAAAATTTAACGTAGAGTGATATTCCTTGTCGACAATTCTACACTTACCAGCGGTACCTACTGAACTACTATGTCTCCGAAGAGATATTGAATCTCTGTGTATTTCGACCGTCCGTGTAATGGGGAGTATTCTGATGAGCTATTACGTTTAGTGTCGTCATCCACGTTCCGCCATCGCACTACACGCCCGCGCCGTTATGAGAGATTCCATCCACACCATATTGACCATTGATCATCTACAATTGTTTGATTTGCTTGAATCTTCTTTTTACGAACTTATATACTCTGGAACAGCTTATCTTACACGGTATTCCGAGTAGCTGTGATATCGGGATTTCGAAGAGAAGGGTCAACCGTCAATAAAATTCTCAGAAGCTGGCATCGTGTAGGCAATTAACTTTTTGTGTTGCAAATATTCATGGGCTGTTTTACATCAGGTGGCTCACTCGCTCGTTTGCCTTTAAATACTACAAGAAGCTAAGGCGGTGTTAAATACCAATCCCGAGAGGAACGTTGCAGAATTCTACAAACTAGGTAGTAGTCATGATTTTAGTGATGTGCATCAACCTTCTAACGATGTCACTAATACTGTATTATTACTGTATTATTGTACGTGTATTATTGTTGTATTGTAGATGTTTTATCCACAGATATTTATGCTTTGATGAATTGTAAAAGCAGAGAGTATACGTATAAAGTGATTCGAGATTAGATCTCGATTGATATTTGATGTTATGGCTTGGCAACATTTACATATGGCATGGCACATCATAGCGGTATTGTGACAGCGAATCAAACGGCCTCATATAGTGATTGCTTTAAAAAACACACACGGCTCGCATTGCGCAGGACTGTACGCAAATTATCAACCAATGGCGGGCCTCTCGCGCGTATATGTAAATATTCTATATTCAAATGAGTTTAAAATCACACCGCGCATGCACGCGCCGCCGTTTTTTATTGGCGCTTACCATTCAAGGGTTCTTTATGATGTGTCTAGCGCGTGGCGGTAAAAAAGAGGGTATTCACAACCCTTTGACAACCCTTTTTTGATTTGCAGCTGGTTTTTTGTGGATCATTCGGTAAAGGGCACGCGTCTATGTTTTGACGCGCGTTTTGTTGAGATTTTTTGCTAGTTTGAAAATTATAGTTGAGAGATTTTATACTTTTGATTATGTCGTTAGATGTCTTACAATAAGATAATAAATATTTAAAATAGTTTTAGTTTATGTACAATTTTAATAGATTTACATTTGTAAAATTATTTTATATCAAAATTATTACTGACTCTACTTTGTTCAAATTTAAATCAGCCGTGTTTCAACTACAATAAAAGTGATGTCAAGAATAACGTTCAGTTCGGTGAGTCAAGATTTAAATGTTTTTAAACTATAATTTAAAAAATCTAGGAGGTATGATACTGTGTGAATATCAAGCAAATGCCTAGGTAATAAACATTGGTACCAAATATTAACAACCCATGAAACTGCATTACGCTAGCAGTGTTCATATCTAAAAAAAACCTTAAATAAATTTTTGGTGAAACTGTATTTTTTTTAATCTCGTAACTTGTGACCGATCCGTTAGTCGAGTAGTTAGCGACCCTGACTATGCAATCAACGGGGCTCGGGTTCGATCCCCGACGGGGACAAGCATTTGTGTGATGAGGATAAATATTTTTATTTCCGGGTTTCGGTGTTTATTAAACATATTCTAGTATTTATATATGTATTTCTATGTATTACTATTGTTGACTAACACTCATAACACAAGCAAATAGTTTGCTTACTTTGGGGTTAGATCTATAAGTGTTACTAAGGTACATCTGTCCCGTGAATATTTATTTATTTATTATTACTCCAGATATATTATAATCGTGAATATTTATTCATTTATATTACTTCAGATTGTCGCCTCTGTGGTCTAGTGGTCCGGTGTAGGAGTTGACCACATGAGGTCCCGGGTCCCGGGGATTCCTGGGTCGGGCAGTTCAAAAATGTGTTTTTTCAGTTTTCTGATAAAAACAACGTTGCCCGAGATTGGAAAGTGCCCGGTTGGCGATAGGCTTGCCACCTATTACATTGTGGGACCAAGTATCTTCGGCTAATCGTGGGTGCACTTGTTGTACCTCTGCCTACCCTTTGGGTATACCCAAAGAAGATACTTTTACTTTTTTTTACTACTTTTATTACTCCAGATTAAAAAACCGATTGAGTACAAAAACTAATCAGCTCTATTCTTCAAAAAACTACGCCTAATACATAAATTGCATCAAAATCGGTTTATCCGTTTGAAAGTAATCGTGAACAAATTTTGAACATTTTGAAAAAAGTGTTTTTTGGACATAACTTCGAAAATTTCAACCAACCATTTTTTAGTATTTTACGATAATTTAGTACTAAAAAAACTACGTCAAATGCTGTTTCAAAAATCAAAATCGAATCTAATTTTCAAAAGTTACAGTTTTTCAAACATTAAAATTACGTTGTTTTTAGCAAACTTATTATTACCTTAACTTATTATTTGTGAAATAGCTTTCATGCTAATACACCGATTGATTAAAAAATCTTATCACTTTTTCTCATTTAAAAATCGCGTCAAATACCGTTTATTGTATAGAAATCGGTCAATTGGTTTCGGGTTTATCAATGACATAAATTTTTGAAAAAAATGTTTTTGACATTGCTTCGAAATTTTTCAACCTATCGATTATTTAGCTAAAGCAATATTATAGAACTCAAAAATTGAGTTTAATGTCATTTGAAAGATCAAAATCGATCATTGTTTCCAAAATATACTGCAATCGTTTCCAAAAATCGTTTCCAAAAATCAATATACTACCATTTTTAACAAAATAGATGTTTGAACTTTGAACTACAAAAAATTATGCTTATAATTTTTATGTTTTGAGCTTAAAATACCTTAATTTAGCGGGAAGTTTCAGGGATGGCCTGCAAGGTTAATCGTTTACAGATTTTTTTCGTGAGATCATATGTTTGAAATAAATTAACGCATATTGAATTTAATTTAAAATTAAAAAAAAATGATGACAGTATTAACTTATTTTCTCTTCGAAAGTGTTTTTGCTTCACGTTGAATGCAATATGCTAGTTGACTAAATTTAAAGTTTATTTAATAATTATTAACCATATTGTGTAAGTATATTAACCAAAAAACTATTTACTTTTGTTACATAACGTACATTTATAATAAAAATTTCACGTTTTAAAATTGAAATTAAAATTTACCGCGAAAACGCTCTGGACAACCATAGCGTCCTAATGACATCACGCCGTGGTAAGCCGTGGTAATAATATTATCTATATTACATACTCTGTGGTTACTATGAAAATTTTTACCTTTACCACGTTAAATTTTTACGTTTTACCTCGACGTGACGTAACGCTGCCAGATTTGCGTTCACTGTCACGTGACTTAATTTTTATTTTTGTTGAAGTTATATTTTAAAAATATTTTAGATCCTTGTCTTATACAATAAATATTATTATCATTAGAAAATTACAATATATCCGATTCTTTCTGAGTGAACACAAGCGTATTAAAAGCAACGGACCGCCGTGCAGGACGACGACAACAATAATGTTATATTTATACATGTACTAGCGGCCCGCCCCGGCGTCGCACGGGTATAAAATATACAGCTTACGTCACACAGTAAAAAAATGATTAAAATCGATGCAGTAGTTTTACTCAGTAGTTATTACTGCCCGTGGCCCGCAAACAATTCCCCTTTCCCTATACCATGAAGATTTCCTGTTATCTTTGGAACATCTAAATTTCCTGCTATTTTTGAACATCTAAATTCATATAGGTACTACATTTTTATTTTTTACATTTTTACCTATTTCTTTTACTTTTTCCATTAATATATTACAAAATGTCTTTATATACAACGTTCACAGCTTTCTTGTCATTAGACAATATAAACATGTTTTCTTTAGAGGTTACTCTTGAAAGAGCGACATATAAGTTGACCATGTGAAAAACAGTCAACGCTCAAGTCAAAGCCTGCAACGCTGAAGGTTTGACCCTGCGATTTATTAAGGCGAAAAAATGTGTAAGTGGTTGACCCTGCGGGCCATCCCTGAAACTTCTCACTAAATAAAGGTATTTTAAGCTCAAAAGAGTAAAAACTATAAGCATAGATTTTTCAGTTCAATTTTGTTAAAAATGGCAGAATTATTAATTTTTGAAAAGCTGTATATTTGAAAAGGATGATGGCATTCAACTCAATTTTTGAGATCTAAAATATTGTTTTAGCTAAATAACCGATAGGTTGAAACATTTCGGTGTTATGTCTAAAAACATTTTATTTTTAATTTTCTTCATTGATAAATCCCAAACAAATTGACCGATTTTGATAAAATTAACGGTATTTGACGCAGTTTTTAAAGAACAAAAGCTGATAATATTTTTAAGTCAATCGGTAAATTAACTTGAAAGTTGAAAGTTATTTAAAAAAATTAAGTAAGTTTGCTAAGAACAACGTAATTTTAAATTTGAAAAGCTATAAGTTTTGAGAATTAGATTCGATTTTGATTTTTGAAACAGCATTTGACGTAGTTTTTTTAGTACTAAAATATCGTAGAACATCAAAAAAATTATTGGTTGAAAAATTTTGAAGCTATGTCGAAAAAACACTTTTTTCAAAATTTTTCGTAAACGATTACTCCCAAACGGATAAACCGATTTTGATGCAATTTATGTATTAGACGTAATTTTTTTGAGGAATAGAGCTGAATATTTTTGTACTCGTTACATAAATATGGAAGTTATATTAAAAAATACTGTTTCCTTTGGTGATTTTTCAAATTTTTTTTGGTGTTTTTCAAAATTTCTCAAAATCTTCTAGACCGGATCGGTTCAAATTTTCAGGAAATCTAAGTTAAGCGGAATCCAATCGAATGCCATCAACCGCGTTAGATCGGTCTAGCCGTTCAAAAGTTATGACATTGACATGTTTACATACACACATACACACACACACACACACACACACACACACACATACGTACAGACATATTGACGTCATCGTGAAAATAGTCGGAAAAGATTCCTAGGACCTCAAAACTCGATTTTCGAAAATCGAGGTAAAATCAGTGTTTTCCTTATCTACATACGTAGTGGGAAATTAAAAACTGGTTTGCTAAATCACGTTTTTTTACATTGGTTATTAAATAATAATTTTACAAACATTATACGATATACCTGAAGATATTATCTAAGGAATGTGCTAACTTATTACATGATAGAATGTACTTTACTTGATCATATAAAAGTCCAAAAACAGGCTAAAAATCTCTAAAACAAATAATTTGTCAATACTATTTCTAATCATCCACATGGTTTTTATATGGTGATATTTAGTTAAAAAAAAGAATGTACTAAATTTTGATTTTCAGCTGAAGTCCTATATTAACGACGAGTCCCAAGAACAAAATTTTATGGAGAGATCAGACTTAATTGGTTTTATAATAAAATTCGCATTAAACACGCATAAAGCTACAATTTACTTTTTATATTTATTGGTCTTTTTTTGTGGAAATACTCAAGTGAACATCATCTTATCTGCAATGTACTCCCACAAACAAACATATTGTAATTTGGTAATTTTGTAGATACGATTTTGTTCTTGGGACCCGTCGATTTATTTATCCGAAAATTAACACGTTTCCCAGCGGTTTCAGAATATGCCGCGCGCGCGCCGCCGACCGGCCGGTGACACCGCAACCGCTATGCCCCTGCATTTTAAATTAAATCTGTAATATCTTCGAAAATATTCATTTAAATTACATGCTGTAAACGGCCATATTGCTCTATATTAAATCAGCATATATTTAAGGTATTTAATTGGATAAGGATTAGTGCTGTATTGCTTAAAATTGCTTCGAAAAAAAGCCATTATTTCTCGTAAAAAGTAAATGACAAAAAAATGCTATTGTGGGTTATCCATAAGAAATAGACATATACCATCGCGGAGTTTTCTGTAGACCTTTTCAAGGTGTACAAATACTTAGTACATTATTTTGATAAATCTCGTAGGGTTTAGCCAGCGTTTGCAATGTAAGCGAAAAAAAAAAATTATTTACGACATGACATCAGAAAACTCAAAAATTGCAGTATTTCTCGACTCTATATTGAATGTTATTATATATATATATAAACCTTCCTCATTAACCACCCTATCTATAAATAAAAACCGCATCATAATCTTTTTTTTTAAAAGACTTAAGCATACATAGGGACATAGGGATATAGGGACAGACAAAGAATGCGACTTTGTTTTATACTATGTAGTGATGTAGTGATATGTCATGTGAAAGCGCTATAAAAATGATTGCATTGTACATTTTTACAAAATGGTATTGGGTCGATTCGTACAGGAGCGGCGATAGCATGGAGTGCCTGATGCATACCGGTGGATGTTCATTTTACTGAGTTTAATCTATCTGACAATCTGCAAGGCAGTTCATGAAGCCATTCTGCCAGGCCAGCGATTGGCTACACGTGCCACTACTGTCGAGGCAAATAGGTGGTTAGAGTTCTGCCACGTCTCGCCCCAGTTTCTTGGTACCACCTCCTTGTCTATTCCTGTTGCAAGATTCACGGTCATGTTAGATTTCGCGAAAACTTTGAAAATTAAATACCACAATTTCCTTTTTCATTTCACCGTCATGTTCTGGTTTGGAGTGTCTGGAGTGTGAGTTGGCCGATAAACTTACGCAAGTGGCATTACCATCCCGCCACGCAGTCTATAGGCGGTGGTTGTTTCTGTCCATCAGGCAAGCCATCTGCTTGTTAGCTATCTAATGTTAAAAAAGTACAAGTCGATAACATAGTGAAAGGTAATTTGTTGAATGCGGTGGTGTCATCGGATCTAAACAGAGGTGTGATGCGTACACATGTGGTGGCCGGTGACAGCAATCAGCTAATGTGTCGCGCGCTGCGGCCGGACCGGAACTGGGCGGGGCGCCTGAGCCAACACATTACGATATGACTTGCCGCGCTCTTGTGTCTGTCATATCGGCTGCCGTTTACCCGTAAAGCAACAACAGCGGCGAGGAAGTGTACCTACTATACAAATAATACTATTAATAAAAATTTAAATTTTTTTATGCACGTAACGCTCGGCGTCTTTGCATGTATTATTATAGAAATTACGTTTTTTATAGCAGACAGAGAGACGACTCTCTTGATAGAAATATACTTGTTTGGTGAAGGTAAATGCATGAATAAAACAGGGTACATTATCTTCCAAGCGTGAACATGGCAATGACAAGCACCAGCGCTATTGCGGTAAAGATAGGTAATGCCAAATCCTGATTAAACTACCTAGTAGTCAAGAAAGTAGTGACTGACACTTTTAGTCAATTGTGCGCCTTATTACTCTGTAAAAAGTTATACGTGGTCTATCATAAAAAATATAGGCGTCGAATTGAGAACCTCTACCGTTTTTTGTCGGTTGAAAAATGGAAGTTGTTTACCCCGTGCTAGCCGGGGCCTCTGTCAAGAATAGACTAATGCCATTCTATCGGGCGGTAGTGGAAGGCGACTAATTGGCTATATGTGTCACTACTAACGTGACTTCTAGGTGGTAGAGTTCCGCAACGTCTCGCTCGGGTCTGGTACCATGGCCTCATCTGTTTCTGCCGATATAGTGTCAATGTTTGTCATTATCATGTTCTGGTTTGGAGGATAAGGTAACCGGTAGACTTATGCATGTGGCATTGCCATCCCGCCAACGCAAAAAAATTAGCAACGCACCATTAACACCTTTGAGGATTTCTCTTTCCATCAGGAGAACTCTCTGTTTGTTTCCCATCCAATGTCGAGTATAATATACACGTCATTTTTGCTATCTAATGATATAAAATAAAATACATAAAACAATGTGCGAGACAACGATGTCGAACCACTTGTGCGAGTTTATCTTGCCATCCAAAATACAAAGGTGACAAGCGTAGTGGTTGCAGTGACAAAAGAGACAAAATAGTGGCACGGAGTCAGATTATGTGGTCGCAGACCTCTACTGCCTAGCCACGATGCCAGTAACATGTTTCTTGTTCATGACATTCTCAAAGTGTAAGTCAATGGCATTATAAAAAAATATTAAAATAATTGTTTGTATTAAAATAAAATAAAAATATCGTACTTTAAAGTGCCCCATTTTAGTACTATAGATAAACAATTATTTTGCCAACCGACAAAATGTTGTGGAAAAATGGTGAACCTGTCTACTGACGTTCGCTTCACTCTGTCCATACAACGAGACAACAGGCATGGTGATATATATTTAATTATAGTTAACGTCATAGCTACATCTCTGATGCTGTAGGCAGAGCAAAGAGAGTCATCGAGAGAGAGAGAACATCATATAACTTTTGAACGGCTGGACTGACCGAAACGCGATTGATGGCATTCGATTGGATTTTGAGTGCTAAGTGTGAGTTTTTCTTTTCGCATTCGATCGTGAGCGCGTTTCGAGTTTACTAGGAATTTGTATGTGATTTGTACAGCGCCACCTAGTGGTAAACTGGTTTCTCACGTTTACCACTAGGTGGCGCTTTACAAATCACATACAAATTCCTAGTAAACTCGAAACGCGCTCACGATCGAATGCGAAAAGAAAAACTCACACTTAGCACTCTGCTCAACTTAGACTTCCTAAAAATTTTAACCATATCCTGGATATTTTGAGAAATTTTGAAAAAACCTCAAAAAAGATTTTGGCGAAACAGTATTTTTTTAATATAACTTCCAAATTGAGTACAAAAACTAATCAGTTCTTTTCCTCAAAAAACTACGTTTAATGTACAACTGCATCAAAATCGGTTTATCCGTTTGGAAGAAATCGTTGATCGTCCGTCCGTTTAGGAGGAATCGTTGGCCGCGTTCCGATCCGGTAATAGTTTTAAAAAATGTTGACGTGTCAAAATAACTTGTAAAAAGTTTTATTGAATAAAGTTCTTCTGATTTTTGATTTCTGATTGACGAAAAATTTTGAAAAAAGTGTTTTTTCGACATAACTTCGAAATTTTTAACCTATCGGTTATTTAGCTAATGCAATATTTTATATCTTAAAAATTAAGTTGAATGCCATTCGAGAGATCGAAAACGATCATCGTTTCCAAAATATACACATTTTCAAAAATCAATATTCTGTCATTTTAACAAAATAGCTGTTTGAACTGAAAAAAGCTATGCTGATAGTTTTACTCTTTTGAGCTTAAATTACTTTAATTTTTTTGGCAGCGGGGAGTTTCAGGGATAGCTCGCAGGGTCAATCGTTTACAGATTTTTTTATATCTTGTTTGGCGCGTTATATATGAAATTAATAATGTATTACAATACAGCAAGCATCATCAATGCGTTGATTTAAAAGCCAACTTTGTATGAACCCTCATCACACTCCTTTGGTATAAAGGTCTGATTCAGGGTCACAGAGTAGAGGTACGAGAGTTGGTTGATGGTGGTTGCATGATGCATGTTATGAATGCCAATTTTGGATTATTGCTAAGTAACTTAGTGCATTTTATTTTACAATAGTTGATAGCCGTGGTTCCACATGTTTATTTACTGATTGCGTAGCGCGTATAAACGAAGAAAAATGTTATTGTGTTTAATGAAGTTGTCGTACTACGTTTTTTTTTAAATAAGACCAAAAATGTATCGTAATTCATCTATCTACATGTTTTGCGTCATGCGCACAACACGACCAGACTTCTATCACTTAAACTATTCAGGTTCAGTTAAGGATTCAACATACCAACTAAACAAACACAATACAGTGACTTTAAGGAACGTACACGAGTAATAGATTATATTATAGTCGTATAGCATTCGTGCCGTCAGCATCGCGCTACAAACTAGGAAATGACATATCCGGGCGGCGAGACGGGGCACGCGACGCACCGCGCGACAATGCAGGCCCGGCCGGCGCACTGCACACCAATCACTTAACCATAATATGAGGAAATATTTCAAAAGATTACATTTTTTGTATGTATTTGAACACTCTGTTGGTCGAGTGTCTAGCAACGCTGACTACGCAATCAATGCTCGGGTTCGATTGCCTAAAGGGACAAAAAGTGTGATAAGCATAAATGTTTGTGTTTCTGGGGTTTGAGCCTTTAATCAATATATTTCAGGTTATATCTATGTATAAGTGTTGTTGACTAACATCCATATCGCACATTGATATAAAAAACCCAAGATACACAATTAGTGTCTCAAAAACGTCCTCCGCAAATGAGCGCACAACTTTAAATTGTGCGCTATTTCAAATAGAATCGCGTCGGTCGCGACACTGTTAATTTAATTACTTTTTGAACATTGCTTTGTAAAAACAACTATAAATCCTGCGCTTAAGGTTCGATATGCTAAAACGTATGTTTTTGCCATATCTATAACTATTTAAATGAAATTAGCGACAGTTTTGAGTGTAAGTTTTGTTCGGGACTGTGCATCTTAGATTTTTTATATCAATGATTTCGCAAGCAAATAATATGCTTACGTAAACAACCGATATGTGTCTGTCATTTAGTCGACGTAATAGCGTACAATCAATTTGCGTAATTTGTTAAACGAATATTTATAAGTTTAAAAACACGCAGTATATTCGGGTTAGCTTAATTACATTATATACATAAGAAGTTGTTGATAACCTGCCCGTATCTACGACTGTACCATATTTAGGAGCAGGTACACGTTACCGTTACCTTATTTTTTACATTATAAGATAGCAAACAAGCAAATGGCTCTCCTGATGGAAAAATAAGACCATGAGAAAAAACACTACAGATGTTATTGGTGCGTTGCAATCCTAGTGGAGGGTTATAATGTCACATAGATAAGTTTCCTAACCCTCCAAACCGGAACACGACAGTGACAAGTACTGACGCTAATGCGGCAGGAATAGATAAGGTGGTGCTATCAGACCCGGGCGACACAATGTAGAACTCTACCACCTAGTAACGACGATGTAAGTTACTCGTATAGCCAGTCGTTCATCTCTTACGAACTGCCTGACAGAACGGCAAATAGTCTATTCTTCAAAGGAGCCTGGAACTGGGGGAAAGCTGCAGTCCTCTTTTAAGATAACATTTTACGGGAGATTCTTTGATTGATATTGTTTTGCTCTTTATCTTTCATTAGAACAAGTACAAATGCTTTTTAATACTTTTTTTCATCATACCTGACTGAGATGCGTTTATGTTTGCTAAGTTCAAAAATCAACTTGAACTTAGCAAACTGGCGGTAAGATATAGTCGCCGCTAATAATTATCGAGGATTTTAATGACGCGTTGCATAAGAAAACCGGTCGGTAAGGTCACCTGGACTGGAATATTATGTCAGTGACAGTACGACAGTCAAAATAGATGAGGCGGTGTAAGTAGGCTGGATGGTCTGTTCTTCGTAGCAGGTTCAGACTAACACAGCATACAGCAATTGGGCAAATAATTATCAAATCCCCCGGCCCCAGGGTCCTTTGAAGAATAGGCCAACAGCCGTTCTGCCAGGCAGGTCGTAAAAGGCGACCAACTGGTTATGCGTGTCACTACGATGGTAAGTGGCTACTAGGTGGTAGAGTTCTGCATTGTCTCGCCCGGGTCTAGTATCACCGCCTTACCTATTCTTGCCGCAATAGCGTCAGTGCTTGTCACTGTCGTGTTCCGGTTTGGGGGGTAAGGTAGCCGGTAAACTTATGCGTGTGGTATTAGACCTCGTCACCAGATAGCAACGCACCATTAACATCTTTGGTGTGTTTAGGCGATGGTTGACTCTTTCCATCAGGAGACCCATCTGCTTGTTTGCTATCTTATGATATAAAAAATAGTGCTTTATAGATCTTGTATGTTTGAACTAACTACTGGCAGTAACCTTCAAGTATTTATTTTGAAGATCTAAAATGTCTTAGTTAAACTATGCTACCCGTAGAAGTAACATAGTTTAACTTAGTAACTTTAGATAAAATTTTAAGCTTTATATATTACTAGCGACCTGCCCGCGGTTTTACCCGCGCAGCTTTTGTTCCCGTGGGAATATCGGAAAGATTTATACACTTAAACCTTTCTCAAGAATCAATCTATCTATTAAAAAAACCGCATCGAAATCCGTTGCGTAGTTTTAAAGATTTAAGCATATATAGGGACATAAGGACATAGGGACAGACAGAGAAAGCGACTTTGTTTTATACTATGTAATGATGAGAATTTGTTATTAATTCACAATTGTTTCTATTCAGATTGCTGGACAGCTGCTAAGAACGGAAGTATGCACCATCATTAAATACAATAATTAATAAAGGTGAGTAAGGACCGAAAAAAGCAAACGATTGTCAAAACGTGTCGCTACCATCGTGACTCCTAAGTGGTAGAGTTCTCAGTACGTCTCGTCCGGGTTCCTGCCGTCATCTTACCTTTTCCTGCCACAATAGACTTGAAACAAATTACTGGTGCGTTGCACTCTATCTGACAGGAATGTTGTCACATGCATGAAGGAGATTGATGAGATAGGCCTATAGTGCTAAAAACATAGCGTCAGCCGAAATTATCGAATTAATTTAATTTACAATAAGCCCATACTAGAATTCAACGGACACTTTTTAATAACAAGTTTAGGAGAGGGGGATTTTTGGGCGCAAATGTAAGGGGTTAAAGTGTCATTCAAAAAAATTGTACTGTTTTTGAAAATGTGAGCCTCACCCGCTTTCTGAGAAAAAGAAATAACGAAAATAAGTTTGCGGTACTTACTAAATTGTATAAACGATAAAATTATAATCGATTTATGTAAATAATTTTAATCAAAATAGAAGCTCGTGAGTATATGTAAAAATGTATTCTTGATTAATATTGATTTTAAGCAACAGTAATACCATAATTATTTTAGAAACCGTTTATAATATAAGAAATTATAATCAATATAATTTTAATAATCGATTAATTTCGTTACATTTAATTTTGTGCGATTTAATGTCTGTGGATTTAATACAGCTAAAAGTGACAAGTACAACTGAGACCACTGACAGCTCGTTAGTCGCGGACTTCACTCAAACTCATCGCTATTTTACTAGGTACAGGGAGGCATCCTTTAATTTAAGGATTCCAAAAATCTGTGTTTAAGTATTATGTCAATTTATAAACATGAAACACAGTTTCCTGTATTACAAGTATCAGTTGCTAATATTATAGCAAACTGTTAAACTATACCGTACGACCGTAACCTCACTTTTAGTGAATATCTTATATCTCTGTTCTCAGATTGCTAAAATCTGTTTTAAACTAGCTATTAATTGACACAATTTTCATCTTATTACAAGAGGACCCAAGATTGTATGGAACGGTATCTATCTACTTTAAAAATTAATGTACTTAGAAGTTAGGAAACTAATCAAACTTGATCGCTTTTTCTAATTTTTAAATCAAGCTAATATTTTTCTTTTCTGCCATAAAGTTCACACTTTATTTTATTTATGACCAACCAAACAACTTGGAAATATGTCTGATAGATAAGACGCAAAAAGTTAAATAAACTGTTATATAAAATGCAGCAGAAAGGAATGTATTTTTTATTGTAGTTGAAACTTACATCATAGAAGGCTGTATAAATATGTTACTCTTATAGCACTAACATGGTCTTAGCTTAGGACAATGTTAGTGCAATTGGCCATTAGTATCAGACTAAAGCAACAAAAAAAAAACATCTATTTAAGCTGCGAATGAGTGACAATAAATATTTTGTTTTTGTTATTTTAAACAAAAGTTTTTCATCTTATAAATTTTAAGTGGTTATAATCAAATAATCTTCGTGATGAGAGATACAAAAACGAATTACATCTATGTTGACGATATATTGCGACGTAAACAGCTTAAAATATTATGTAATAATAGTGAATCAAGTAATATTATTCCTTAAAGGTTGTTTGTGAATTTTAGCATTATAAAAAGTATCCGTTATACAATTTACGCTTTAGAAGAAATTATAAATAAATAAATAATAAATATTCATGGGACAAATTACACTTACTGATTTAACCCCAAAGTAAACAAATTATTTGCTTATGTTATGGATGTTAGTCAACGATACTAATTCATAGAAATACATATATAAATACTTTTACATACATAATAAACACCCAAACCCGGAAATACAAATATTTATGCTCATCACACAAATACTTGTCCCCGTCGGGGATCGAACCCGAGCCCCGTCGATAGCGTAGTTAGGTTCGCTAACCACTCGGCCAACGGGGCGGCCAAAATTTATTACTCGACCAACGGGGCGGAAAATTAATAATAATGTAAGCATCTATTGACATGTGTTGCGTTTTAGGCGAACTTTGTGTAGAACCTCATCAATCTCCTTTGTCACTAAGCTTAGTCTACAAACCAGAGCACGACTATGATAAAGAATGACGCTATTGCGGCAGAAAATGGTGAAACAGTTGTACCAAGCCCGGATAAGAAGTTGCGGAACTCTATTTCTTTTACTTTCAGTAACACTCTACTAGTCACAGAAACACGTACAATTAAACCACCTTAATTTTAAAATAAACACAATTTTACTAACTTTATTTTAAAATTAAACTTTCTTAATTTAAACATTAATTTCTTTAATTTTAAAATAAACTAAATTTTATTGCCTTAATTTTAAATTAAACTTCCTCAATTTAAACATAAAAATAAACTTTAAAAATAAAACTAAACTAATTTTACTACGTTTTAAATTAAACTGCTTTAATTTTTTCCTTGAATTATGGATTTTCGCAAAGTAATCAAAGAATCAAAGTACTATCAAAATATAGTACTATTTAATTAAAAATATACACAATTACTCAGTAATTTATTTATCGATCAATAAAACACTGATTTATTATATAATATATACTCGTATTTGAGTTTAGGTGCAAATAACAGTGAGCTTAGATACGTAATTATAATTTTAGAAATCATCTAAACACTATCAGTAATGCCACCGATATGCCACACATTTAATCTTACTAGTGATCTCCCGCGGACGAAACTGAACCGTAATTCTATCAACCATAAAGTACAAATATGTATTAGAGAAATTTTAGGATAAACAATGGATAACTCAATTTGATCGTAGACTGTAAGTACTAACTTACCAACGCAACCATAATCTTAGTCCTTAAAGAACATACTTTACGTGACAGACGCTACAGGATTACTCTACTGTATTCATTACTGACTAGTAATTGATCTAGAAAACAAAACCCGAGAGGAAATAGTCAGCTTTGAAACAGAGTAAGTTCCACTCTCACTTTTAAGATTATGAAATCTTATATTTATGACTTAGAATGATAAACAGTTCAATTCCGAGCATGCATATAATACCTATGTGATGCTTGGAAGCACGGAGTAACAGTATAAGTATTCATATGGTCCGTGCTGGGAAGGGTTAAAGTTCAAATTCAAAAAAACGTTTTATTTAAATAATCTTTACGCCTGTACTTCTGACGAGACGAATTTTTTGTGCAATTACTACCTGAGTGCTAAGTGTGAGTTTTTCTTTTCGCATTTGATCGTGAGCGCTGGTTTCTCACGTTTACCACTAGGTGGCGCTGTACAAATCACATACAAATTCCTAGTAAACTCCAAACGCGCTCACGATCGAATGCAAAAAGAAAAACTCACACTTAGCACTCTGATCGGAACGCGGCCACACATTAAGGGTAATGTATAAGATAGCAAACAAACAGATGAGTCTCCTGATAGAAAAAGTCAATCATCCCCGATAGACACCAGATATGTTAAAGATTCGTTGCTATCTTGTGGCGAGATCTGATACCACATGCATAAGTTTACCGGCTACCTTACCCTCCAAACCGAAACACGACAGTGACAAGTACTGATGCTATTGTGGCAGGAATAGGTAAGGCGGTGGTACCAGACCCGGGCGAGACAATGCAGAACTCTACCACCTATTATCCACGATGGTCGTGTCTCACATAGCCAATCAGTCGCCTTTTACGACCTCTCTAGCAGAACGGCACTTGGTCTATTCTTCAAAGGAGCCCAAACACATAAGGTATTTTTGACCCTTATAAAAAAAATTAAAGCGTATGACAAGTGATCACCTCTGTGGTATAGTGGTCTGGTGTCGGTGTTGATCATATGAGGTCCCGGTTCGATCCGGGTCGGGTGTTTTTTCAGTTTTCTGATAAACACAACATTGCCCGGGATTGAAAAAGTGCCCGGTTAACGATAGGCTTGCCCAATCACATTGTGGGACAGATTATTTTGGGCTAATCGTGGGTGCACTTGTACCTCTGCCTACCTCTTTGGTGATACGGGCGTGAAGATACAAGTGATCGCCTATGAATGTTTGATATCTTAGATGATAATGGTGCAAGTGTGTGTTATCTATACGAGTCCAAACTATCGTCGAAAACAAGGGCAATGGTTTTTAAGTAAAACAGATTTACAAGTCAGTATGTTACCATTGGACTGCTTTCCTGGAGAAGACTAGATGTAATTCATAAATTTAATCAATTTACTTTTAACAAATTAGTACCCTGTAGCAATTGTTAATTATTATGAACTAGCTGTGCCCGTGACTTCGTCCGCGTGGAAAAATTTCTAAAATAAAAACACGCATAGTACACGTTCTCGAGGGATTTTCGAGATAAATACTATCCTATGTCCTTTGTCATTTCATCCAATCACAAATTTCATCCAAATCAGTTTAGTGGTTTAGGCGTGAAGAAGAGACGGACAGACCGACAGACTTATTTTCGCATTTATAATATTAGTATGGATAACCAGCAAGAACGACCAGATGACTCTGTATGTGTAGGCTCCCGAGTGCTCGAGTACGGCTCACAGATATTTTTTTACTGAGAAACACAAAACGCAACGCAAATACATGAAGTTTTTTGCTGTTGACTTTCACTTAGCTGTGTTTGCCGTGAATGTTTTCCCTTTTCGGTTTCCAATTTCGATCTCTGGGAAATGTCTTACAAATACAGATATTTAGATAGTTCACGTGAGGTTGAGATGAAATAGTGGAAAACCGATGAAAATATAGGTAATAGAAAATATAATAGATTAGTATAACAACACCATCGCACCCAAACGTCTTTGTGTTAGTAATGCCAACCTGTGGATACACTGGCTACTAGCTTCAGTCCCAGGCTAGTTAAGTTTGTACAGAATGAGACTATTCATAAAATTTTTCAATTCACGTGCCGACTCGACACCACTGCGGCTAAAATATCGAATAAAATAAAAAGAAAAATATCTTGCTATAATATTATATTAAATCTGAGACTAGAAAAACAGGAGACTTCTCTACGACGAAAAAGAGATGACCTCTGCCTAAATACTTCAAAGTGTGTGCAAACGTACCCGCTACCTTACCCTCTAAGCCTAATCATTACAGTAACAAGTACTGACAAGGCAGAACCAATGAATAAAGTGAACCGTAAACTTTGGTAGGTAGGAATTTACAGATTGGATGGCAATACACCATTTGTATTTTTAGTATTCATAAGCGAAGGTGATCTATTTCCATCAGAAAAGCCATCTGCTTGTTTTCTATACTTCTTATGATATAAAAAAGTAGTACTAACCCGAGCGAGAAGTCGCAAACTTCTGATATCTAGTAACTGATTTGAAAAGCCATATAAATGCTTAGGGATGTACAATGTACATACTGATCTGTACAGATATTTGTATCGCACAACCACTTGTGGTAAGAATTGTTAGGGAGGACTTCCGTGATGTCCTACACTTAGAAGAAAAGTCACTTGCCTTCTTATGCAGCAGGCAAGACTTGACATGCCGGTACTGTCATGGTTACTAGGTGGTAGAGTTCTGCATCGTCACGCATGGGTTAGCTTAACCGTCATGATCAGGTTTGCCTCCACAAAATTGGTGCATTTTACTGTCGTAAAATATGTGCTTATGGATGTAGTGAGGACAGCGACCAACTATTACTAACATCTTTGTTTACTCAGTTGTCAGGTTCAATAAAATTATTGCCTTCATTTTGGAAAACCATTTGTTTTATATTATGACGCAAAAATTAGGTTTAGAGGCAGATTCTAGTGCTAATGCTTTTTGGATAAGTAAGCTACCATAAATATTTGTTCTGTGTAGATAACATTGATAATTATAAATCGTGTTTTTAGTAATACAAGAAAATTTTAAAGAATTTTCTTGTAAGTACTAATATAATTTAGTCTTAGGAACATGTTTTTTTTATTTTGGTTTTATTTTCCTGCGCCCTTCTAGACCAAGCCTGACGACGCCTTTGATGGGAATATAATGTTTGGGTAAAAAGACGCTGGCTTTTTTTAGGATAGATAATTATAAATAAAATCCATACATTAAAAGATGTAATTCTCATAAAAATACTTTCCTAACAATATTACTAGGTAGTATAAATTTGCGAGCCCTTACAAAGCTCTGCTTTTTGCTAGTAATATACTAGCAAAAAGCAGAGCTTTGTAACGTATCCCTATCGATTGGTAATGTTGGTAGATTCGGATCATTTTTTTATTTTTCGACAACCGGTTGCGATATTGTAAAAGTGATAGGTAATATTTGTGTAACAAGAATATGCTATCTTTTTTTTAATTAAACCCGTGGGAGGGATGCACTGTGCCGCGCACCCGGCTGCATTGGTACCATGGGTCTTCCGTGAAACAGCTTAGCTGCGTTTCGGGGGGAAGGGCAAGACAGGCAGTGTAATTAATGGCACCAAGACTTAACATCTTATGTCTCAGGATAGGCAACACACGAATGGAATATCTGGACTAGTTCTAGCCCAGGTATCCCATTTTTGTTCATTGGCGACGTCAATCACTTACTATCAGGTGGCACGTCTGCAAGTTTGCCTATCTCAATAACATTAAAAGATGTCTACGATCGTAGGTGCATTATTAACATTCTAATCAGCCATAGTAATTCATAACTGCCAAATGATTGTTGGTGATTTCTCAATTGTTACAGAGTTGTGAGAGCACAAGTCGGCTTTCTCTCTGCTGCGGTCCGTGGGAGCTGAGTGAGCGAAGGAGCTTCATGCTGCGACTTTGACCGTCACGTGATAGCCCCGATAAGATAAGGTACTTTGTGTGTAGTGTTTAGAGCAATGGCCTCCGATATTATACCGGCATCCTCACGATGGTTAAATTCCTCACTTGTGGAATCGATAATAGTCCCGCGTCGTTACAATGGTAACTATTCAATTGTTACAAGTAATATCCCCGTGTTACGATGTAAAAGTTGGTTCATGCTCCTTTGAATAATAGACCAACTGCCGTTCTGCCAGGCAGCCGGCAGGTCGTACAAGGTGACCGATTGCTATACGTGTCACACGGACGTGTCTATACGTGTCACACGGACGTGTCTATACGTGTCACACGGACGTGTCTATACGTGTCACATGGACGTGTCTATACGTGTCACACGGACGTGTCTATACGTGTCACACGGACGTGTCTATACGTGTCACATGGACGTGTCTATACGTGTCACACGGACGTGTCTATACGTGTCACACGGACGTGTCTATACGTGTCACACGGACGTGTCTATAGGCGATGGCTTTCCATCAGCTTGTTTTTTTCCAATGATATAAAAAATAGTTTAGGTGATGGTGGTGATAATGATGATGGTAGTGATAATATATATGTGAGTGGTTACGCAAAAAGGGACCTGAAGGGATTGGAAACGGTTTTTTTTTTTTGATAAATTCTGATTCTATGGTCCTTCATCTTTGTTTTGTTCTAATCAAAATAATTTTAGGTGCCGTAGTTTTTTTTTAATGATTTTTTATGTAAGCCGAGGCAGTTTTGAAAATATTACACCTTATACACAGCGCACACTAGTTTCTTTTTCTAGCGCGCACATAAAGACAAGTAAAAGACGAATAAATAAGTCACCAATAATACAGCTATCGCAAACACGTGCTATTTCTCACTGACGAAGTCGCTCACTAACGACACTAACATAAAACACCCCGCGCCTCTCTCATTTCGACTCAACATTTTAAACGTGATTTACTCGAAATCAATTATTTTCCCTTGAGGTCCCTTTTTGCGTAACCACTCACATATACATAAATATAAATGCTAAGGTACGCTTATTTGGATTAAGTATTCAAACATTTGACATTTGCTTTCCTATATTCTTAGCTTGAAATCATTTTGATTGGGGGTCGCTTCCCTACTTAGGTAATCGGTTTGCTTGTTAACCATCCTCTGCCATATCTGATATATATATAGTCTGTTTGAAGTGACCAATGTCTAACCAAACACCGGACTAGCTGGAAGATTAAATCACACTGGTTCATGATGTTGGCGAAAACAGTGCACTCAAATAAATATTGTAGCAGACAAACACGTTCATTTAATATAATATAACCAAATTCGCGTGAGATGGCTACAATAATTTCACATTCATATACAATCTTACCGCCATTGCTCTCGTTTACGGCGGCCCCCTCTACGCGGGGGTGGGCGCGGGGAGGGAGGCGGGAGGCAACCCTTTCCCTCCGAGGGGATGCTGCCATCCATCACCGGCGACTAGCGAAATGTATTTTAATCCACTGCCCCGCGCCCCAGCGCTTCATGAAACTTGAAAAATGATCTCAAACGCACACCAGTGTGATACGCCGTGTACGTCATGAGTTGGCACCATTACAAACATATTCTTTTATTGGATTAAATGGCAACACTTTTTTATGTCTTATTGGAATTTAATTTGACTTATAATAATCAAGTTATGTGGACGTTACTGAGGGAACCCGCAGCCGCACCAGAGCTGATAATGTATTCATAACACATAAATGGTGATCCAAAATAGAAATTGTAGGAGAGTATTGTTTAAGATATGTGACTTGTGGTAAGATATTTTACTAGAAAAAAAAGTTCATTCGACTGCTAGCCCATTGATGTTTAAAGGCGATGGTCGTATCTTTCCGCCAGGAGAGCCCTCAGTTCATTTTCTCTCCTATGACATAAAAAAGGTGTATGCAGTAACAACGGTTATCACTGAACCGAATGCATATTATATAATTTAAATGCACTAAAACTGCAGCAATCGACATCCATTTCCTGTGTCGCTGGAACGCTGCATTAGATCGTAACCATATATAAATGGGCTCTATGGGCTACACTCTCTCAAACGAACAAATACTTTTTAACATTTGGTAGGTTATAATGACCGAACTTTAAGGTAACAACATTGGCAACAAATATAAAAAATGCAACCACATTGAGATCTTCTAATTTTAGGAAGTCGGTTAAAGTTTAAGAAACGTAATAGTATGGACCAAAAATATGAAAAATGAAGTAGTAAAAGAAGTCGGCATGAGTAACTGCGCTATAAATGGAGTCAAGTTTGGCCATTCAAGTTTATAATGTGAAGCGGTCTCCAGAGGCGCAGAGATTTCCGCTCGTCGGCCGCCCATTAATCATACACAAATTGTTGCGTCCCCTCCGCCAGATATGTAAGCTTCGCTGGAGCCAGTCATCGCTTAGCCCTTTACAAAATTTGCAGAAAATGCTCCTTTCAGCGCGCCCAGCCTCTTAGAAAGTGACTTTGGCTTCGTGAAACATGACGCGACAGAATTGAGTGCCAGCGATGTGTTTTATACGTTTCACTAGAGAAAGGTGGTTTGTAACCTTCTGGTCTATGGTAACTCGACGTTTAACATTTATAGGATTTTTATTTTATTGAGATAATTTTGATTAAAAGTAGATGGTTGATTATTGGCCTGAGTACAAAATATGTGTTTGTGACATTGGGAATTGTGTTCAGAAAATATAACGATCAGACAAAGGAGCCAAGGGGGATCAGGGAAGTCAGTTTTAATAAAATTTGAATCTTGTTCTGAAATATATGGGCAGACAGCTAATGATAGGATAAGTTATCATATTCCTTGTTATGATAAAGAATAGGGCAAATGTTTTTTATAATACAGGATAGAAAAATGCTGGCGGTTCTTTTATTTATCTTTGTTTATGGTAAACGATAACTACCACCTACTTATTCAAAGCGGTTAATGTTAAGTGGTTATTCTCTTGACTAAGTTCAATCCCTCTAAGATGGAATGCGAGTGACAAACTTTGACGTAATAGTGATAAGAGAAGTTTAAGCGGCGGTAGAGTATCGAGGCCAATCAAATTACTCTACTGTCTAAAGGTCATGCTGGCGAAACAGTGAGCCTTGGCTTACGTCCTATCAGACACCTGGCATGGTTATTTATAAAAAATAAGTCTCTTAAACAGTCTGTCATAGTAGAAATATAGCTGTAACACCATAATTTTGTATAGCTGTATATCAATCAATATTTATTAAGGATTTTGGCAATCGTTGATATTTTTGAAAGCACGCCGTAGGTGTCGTACTATATAGGATTGTTATAATATCTTAGTCACCGACACATAATTTATATATAAATCCGAACTTTGAAATATATTTGAATTAAATGTTGAAAAACTTTGGAAAAGCGATTCAATTTGACGTTTGAATGCCAATGAACGGGCACGTAAAAATATATTTGCATTTTATAGGTTCATCGGGGCAGGGTCTCGACTCGTGCGGGTATGATACTGAATACATTTGATGACGGCGATATCTCCCGGACTACTAAAACATCTGTCCCGGAAAATTCACTCTCGAGACGTTTATCGCGCACTTGAGGGTAAATAGAGAAAAAACTGCAATAACGCGGTGTCATAACAAAGACGCCGCCACCGGCCGATAATACTATGATTAATACCCGGCGTTATCTCGAGAGTGCAGGCCTTGTCCGCCCCGACCGAACCATAACTACCCGCCGTCTAAGAAACTGTGTATCATCCCATACTAAACACTCCAATTTTAACTTAATCACTGCAGGGTAAAGCTTAAATTTAATTGTCAGAGATCTACGTTTAAGGTATTCTCGGTAACATCTACAAGAGTTACGGATTTCGCATAATGCATATTATATTCTTGCGAGGAGGGTCGGAGGGTTGTGGAGGGTGAGAGGAGAGGGGGAGAGGACCGCGTGACCGCACGTCTTTTGCACGCGACAAGCTCTCGACATTTTTTTATTATTATTGCGCTTCGATGGAATTTACACTGGGGTGGGTAATAGAATAGTGGACACGCTTGCTTTGGCCACTGGTGATTTTGAATATGATTTTTAAATCGCATAATGGAGTGAAGTCGAGAGGGTTGCCATATTCGCCAATCGGCGGTATAATTAGTTTTACGGGTATTGCGCTCACATCGAGCGATTAATTGATAATAAACAATGTTATCACAGCTTTCAGCGACAGGTGCGCTTTGCTAGTCGCACTGGTGTTGTGGGCTGGGAGTAACGCTGAACTTCAGTATGTAGATGCTCTTATGTCCAGATTTGTGTTTAAGGTTTAAAATTTTTATACAAAAATGGATCGCCTCTGTGGGCTAGTAACCACATGAGGTACCGGATTCGATTCCCAGGTCGGGCAATTCAAAAAATGTTTTTTTTTTCAGTTTTCTGATAAAAACAACGCTGTCCTGGTTAGGATAAGTACCCGGTTGGTTTTGTTGAATAGGCTTGCCAACTACGGCAAGACTAAGCATCTTCGGCTAATCGTGGATGCACTGGTTGTACCTCTGCCTACCTCTTCGGGGATACGGACGCGAAAATATTCTTTTATACAAATATTAATCTAGCCTGGTTATGTTGTTAGTAAATATGTCATTTAGTATAGGCAAAGAAATAATAATGAATGTCGAAGAACATACTTTTGAAATAATTTAAATATTTAGGTCCGCTTGAAACCAAACTATTTAAATTCTTTATAGGTATCTTCAAGCCCATATCCCCGAAGAGGTAGGCAGAGGTACAACAAGTGCACCCATGATTAGTCGAAGATATTTGGTCCCACAATGTGATAGGTGGCAAGCCTATTGCCAACCGAGCACTTTCCTATTCCGGGAAACGTTATTTTTTATCAGGAAACTAAAAAATCGCATTTTTGAATTGCTTGACACAGGAATTGATCTAGGGATCTCATGTGGTCAACTTCGACACCGACTGGAACTTTTTTTTCTTACGTACCCCATTGTGTGGGGTATCATTGGTACTTAAAAAATATTGTGGGTTTGTAAAAACAAGTTTTAGATAAAGGGACTCGTTTGTAAAATATTAAGCGCTAAAGTGTTCATTTTTGTTAGAGTCAAGTGTCACCTCCCTCCCCCCCCCTCCCTCTCTGCAGGTTAAACGGTTGGTTTTAGGGATGTGAAAAAATCATTGTAGTATGAAATATAATGAAGTTAAAAGGAAAACGCTTTACAAGTTTTTCAGTAATAATCGATCAACTTATAAAACGCACTTACAGAAGTTTTTATAGGCGATGAACCTGTGCGGATATATATTTGTCATTTACGTTTCTTTCATAGCATGAAACAATTAAAGTCCTCCTTTTAGCCCGTATTATTGTGATTGACAGCTTCGGAACCCTACGTTCCGTGGATTATATATATATATACACAATAAGGGCTATGTATATATAGCCCTTGTATAAACGAGAGCGGCAGACACATAGGTGTACATTAAATCATAACTACATTTGTTGTATGTTTTTTTCTAGAATTGGTGAAATTGGTGCCTTTTGGAAGAAACAAAATCACACACGTTCGTCCCGAGTCTGCATAAGTTAAGTAAATTGTGCATAATAATAAATCAATGTATTGTAAACCAACAACATCCAGCTGTCCGAGACCAACTAAGGAATTATGTGCAGGAGACCAGCAACATGTACTCAAATGACGAAGCTCTTAGTGTTATATGGTCCGTGCGTCAATGAACAGTTATTTTGTACGATTCAATGCGAAGCATTAGAGAGTGCTCTTTTATCGAAAAATTTTTCGTCTACATTTTTGCAACTACACATTTCTGTTGTTATTATCTTTCTAGTGAACCGGATCTACTTAATTTATATGCTATTTTATAGATAATTTAATAAAGATTAATTTTGCAAATTTCAAAAATTAATATAATGTTAGTAATAGGAACGAGAAATTCATAAAAATCTAAAAAATCCCTCAAGTAATAATGAATTGGGAGTTGATGGTCCCAATTTGTTCCACGCAGAAGTGTTGAACAAATTGAGAGGTTTATCTATATGGACAACTGGTTTAAACGGATTTCCTTTCACTATATTTGAGACCGTAATTTTGATTTAAGGAGGTGTCAAGTTTAACTGAACGGTTGAGTCATTTGTATGAAACATCGAAACTTTAGTATTTCAGATTTAGTATTTCAGACTGTCTGCTATGCTTTCGCGCTGAATCGGTTTTGATAAAATTTGGAATGGGAACAGTCCTATAGCGGCAGGACCGCAATAGCGTCAATGCGTGACAATATCGGGTTCCGGTTTGGATGGTAAGGTAGCCGGTACACTTATGAATGCGGCATTGACATCCCGTCCTTCGGTTAATAATGCTACATTAATGTTTTTGGTATCTATAGGCGATGGTTTCTCTTTCAATCAGGACTACCATTTGATTGTTTGCTATCTAATAATATTAAAATATATTGATGTTAGCTTATTTAAATGTTGATCCAGAATAAGTTATGCACTCGAATTTTTGACTATATTTCAGGAAGCCTTATGGCTTGGAAGACAAATCGCCGACCAGTGGAGCACTCCTGTCAGCAGCTGGCGTTGGAGCGTGGGCAGGTGATAACTTACACCATGTTGTGTAAACACTAGTTACGAACTTCACTTGTAAAGAATTTACTTTTCTAATGCTTCAGAAACCTTTTCAATGTCCCTCCCGTGTTCAAGTAGTTAGCCAATTCGATTCAGGTCATGACGTCCTGGAGTCGACACCTGGGTCAAACTTACGCGTTGTTGGATCAAAATCTCAGATTCATATGCACTGTTGCTCTGGATGATTTCAAACTAAAGCCTAACGGAATATCATGGTTTAATGATATTTTCTACACAGAGTAGATAGATTTGGAGTACGTTTGTGAACTAGTTGATAATAACGACTTTACCTACACATGTTAGTGTTAGTCACGGAATTAATCACCGAAATCGACATAATCTCGCGCTCCTTAACAAAGAGCTGATGATGATAAGTGGCTGCGGGCGAGCTGTCTGGGCGTTCATCAGTTGTGTTGATTTGTTATGAATACTCTACATATAATATACCGTACGGCATACACGTGAAACTGAGGAGTTTATAACTTTAATGACTTGTTAATTAAGTAATTTCATGTTCTACAGCCAAACTAAATTAGCTTTTTGCCAGCACAACACAACAACCCGTTATTACATGTAACGGGTTTGAGTTGAGAATCGGGCATAAAATAATATTACTGTTTTATTCCAGTTATCCCGATCATAAATTGTTTTATTCGATTTATGATCGGGTACTGTCTGAAGGTTGTATCAAGACTATTTATTATCGGCGTGTTTGTATAAACAGTAATGAATGTGGAGGAATCGAGACGAATCTGCAAGGATCGTGACATATGACACTTTTTTCTCCCTGTCTACTCCGTAAAGAATTTGACTTGAAGATATGTTAGTTACTCGATTAAAAGGTGCTCAAAGGTGAAGCAAAGCTGCTGAACCCAGTTATAGAAAGAAACTCGTTAATACTGACAAATGCGGTGACGGGGATCACCACTCGTACTGCTAGCCGAGAAACAGATGCACCACGGTGAACCTAGGGGTATTATTGTCAAATAAATTTGATCAGTAGTGTTGACCAGAGCAGCGCTCACTCTGTTTCTTTCATTAATACTTAACGCTACCTCATAATGGATGCGACAATATGTACATTAATTTATACGTCTAATCAAACGGGTTTAACAATAGAACCACAGGTGTGTTATGCTTTTTGAATTCTGCAAAAAAACCGGTGTAGCGATAATTATTTTATTTTAATTTCCATTTATAAAGTGATTTCAAAGCTTACTGGTCTGTTTTTAGAACTTACAAAGTATTAACAATTGAACCTATATAAGATTAAACCTCGTTGGTTATGTTGAACAATTGTTACGCATTGGTGTCGCACTCCAAATGTCTTCAGAAAGCCAACTCGAGCCGAGCCAAGTGATAATCTATACTCAGTAAAATACGAATTCACTTTAATTACAAATATAGCCAATAATGTCTCAGCGGCGAGGGGCCGGCGATGTTCGCGGACGGGCGGGGGCGGGCGGGACTGCAGCCGGTCGCCATGGCAACCGCCCCCGCCTAATCAATTGCAGAAATATGTACGATCCATTACCACCCTACCTAGAACCCCCGAGCCTCACAATTTATAGGCGCGGAATACATCAAGGGAGATCACCCTACAATGGACGATTCGTACGAGAATGAACAGCGACATTACACACACTTCGGAAGCGAAGAAAAGATGTGTCGCTTTTGCTTTAGTGGATACGTGGAGGCACACCTCACATGAATACATTTGCTTTACTGCGTTTGGTGATAACGCCTCGCAAGTTTGTTTTGGTCATGGAACAGCTTTACGAGGTTCCAATGTGATCAATTTCAATTTTAATGCTAAAAAGAGTTAACTAAGGAGAGTCATTTTTAAACCAGTTGAAACAAAGTTGTACCGTTGCCTGCTTTGATGATGGTTGACGTTTTAATGGCAGTGCTGGCAGTTGGCACACACCAGCGTACAACGTGTCAGTCGCAACTGAAGTAGCTAGTACGTGCAGTCCAACTTTTTTATGACATAGGGTTGCAAACGACCTGAGATTCCTGTAATAGATAAATTTACATTTTTCATGATTATTGGCGTCGGCCTTTTTAGTGTATTAGGTGATAATCTTTTAGCTGTCCCTACCATTCTAGTCGGAACATAATAGCGACAAGCACTGACGGTAGGTGTTGACGTCGTTCCTGCGCAAAAATGTAGTTGAGTCAAGATTGTCGTGACACTTTTAATTTCCACTCGTCCGGTTCAACTGAGAATATTAAAAAATTTTGAAATTTCTCGGTGACTTAGCCGACAAACATGGATCATGTCACAATTGTCGAGTTTGTACATTGCATCGAAAGCCGAAAAAATCATAGAGATCGATCGACATCTGTGGGAAAAAGTATAAAATACCCGCTACATTAGGGCTGTCTGAACCATATTGGTCAACGAAATCTCTGTTTTACACGCTTTGATTATGGTAGAATGGTTAACATCAATGATTTGTCTGTAAGGTGTAATGTGATCGATTACAATTGCTAAAGCCTTAAAGCCGTGTGAATTCCGCGAACATTACTGGCCACCATTCCACTCGTTAATTCACAACCTGCCGCCGAGATTGCTTCCACTTAATCCCGTAAACGATAATTAACTTTTTTCCCGTAAGTTTTATTTTTATTTATAATATTAGTTATGTTTTTATTTAAGTTCCTAACTTTGTATTTAACGTTGTTAGACCGCAAAAACTTTAATCCCTATTAATGTTATAAATTCGTCAGTTTTTGTGTATGTATAATGAAACATGCAGAATTCACAAACATACCGTTATTATAGATACAGCATATAGAGATACAGCATATCAAAAGTTTTGCTATTACTAGCGGCCTGGAATCTCTTAAGTCTCCCCAGAGAGTTACTCAACTCGTTGTCATGCATACCATCTTGACGCTCAGCCAGGCACGGTTGTTTAATTTACTCTTGTACTTTTATGAAAGAATTGTTAAATTTTGAAACAGACTACTTCATTGAGTTATATCGAGGAGATTTGGAATTGCAGTTTTTAAGACGAGGGTAAAAAAAGTGTTTCTGTTGCAATGTATATAAGTGGCGGGGGCTGATTGCCATCAGGCAGCCCACCGCACATATACCTGTTGATAAATTTTATGCAAATCCGTCCAACGATTGAGACTCTTTTCACATCTCTTAGGTTCGGGTCACACTTCATTCCCAGTAGAGGTTTACGTGTGAAAAACATTATGTTTGCTGTATTCAGATAAAAAGCGTAATATTTTGTATCATAATATTAATATCATTTTTATTATTTGAATTAAAAAGGATTGGATCTCCACCAAAAACGGTGTTTATTAATCGGTATAATGGTCAGGTCTTCAACATAAAGTGAATAGTCATCTTTAAGCTCAGTAGAGATTATACGGAGCTACTCATTTTTATTTAGCGTGAAAAACGTGCCTACAGGTTTTTTAACATAGTTTATTAGGTACCTAAAATATTAAATACAGAAGGTACCATAGGATTAGGTACCTAGGTAAGTAATATTTTATACATAACTAGGTTTGTGTGTGTTTTCAAATTAATAAAAAAACAGTTAAATGAATGTCTGTTAATAATTTCAAAATTCTCGCTCGTAATTCCTCGTGGGGAGAATTTATAGTAAAAATACATAATTTTTTTTCTATTAATGAATCAATCGATACCGTGTTTACCGTGAATAATAATATTTTGTCGCTTTCGGTTTGGTTTGGTGAATATTAATGATGTATCGATTCGGTTAGAATTGTAATCGTCGTCGTGTAAATATTAAGGGTTGTTATAATTTAACCTAAATAATCGTTTTAAGTGATATATGACACGGTCTATTTTTAAATGGACAATGCACATAATGTACTGGCAGAAGAGTTCACGTGAAATTAAAGATAAAAGAGAAAATAATTTACACGAAATCTATTCAATATCAGCTGTATAAGTCGATGGTATTACTCTATTTTAATCTTATTTCTTAAGTTTTCCTTCCATCTCCACTATGACTCCCTAAAAATTACGTAGCACTTAGGAAGTGTTTATCTTGGTAGGTTTATCTTGCTTAGTTTAGCAATTCCCATGGTGACTTTCCAGTTTCATCATCACCTTGCAGCCTAGATCCAACGCTAAAATGTTATCCAATACAAGAAAATTGAGTGCTAACTTAAAAAAATTACCTTCTTAAATTTAGGAGTTCACTGTTAATTTTTTCTCGTTTTCCAAATAGATTCGGAGATTTCTATCTTCGAAATTTCGACATCGTGAGAAAGAAATTATTGCAACGAAATAAACGCTTCCAAACTCCACTGTCTTGACACTTTCTATCGATGACATTCAGTAGATTTTTTCTACTGAGAGTCACAGATAGAAAGATCACATAGACAGATAGAAAGTCCATATTCAGATCCTCGTCATCATGAGTAGTAATTATACTTAGTATGTATGTACTTATAGCAACAAACGCTGAACCAAAACTTGGTTGTTTTGTCAAAACTCTGCATCTGTCAGTTCCAATCTCTACATGCAGACTACATCACGAGATCAACTGGATGGTCCCATAAGATTGCATAGCCACTGAACTTATACAAGTTTGCCAAGTTTTAGTGCAAACGCACATGGGAAAGTCGCTGAAAAATGGTTTGCAATATTTAGAAAATCTGTTATATACAAACGAACATTGCCAGTTAAAAAGAAGCTAATGATCTTCGAATGAGGATCTTATAGCATCAGGTCAAGGTCACCATGTCATCGCAACATAATTGAAGTAACAGAGTACAATATTTATTATCGATAAAGCTTACAACAAAAACGACAAGTTGCTTAATTTCTTTCATCAATTTGAAAAGAGGTGATGATCTTAAAACAGCTGAATAGATTCTATGACTCATATACTACACTATCTAACTAACTAATCTATACACTGAATCGTAACTAAGAACCATCTCGCAAAATAGAGCTTTCATTTAAAAAAATCGCAACCAAATCGGGACATCCGCCTGGTCGCTACGATGCCACGGACAGACACACAGATACACATCTACACAGATACGTAGATAGTAGATCTTTTTTATCTTTTTTTTACTTTTTCTTTTCTTTTTTTATATCATAAGATAGCAAACAAGCAGATGAGTCTCCTGATGGAGTCAACCATCGCCTATAGACACCAAAGATGTTAATGGTGTGTTGCTATCTTGTGGCGAGGTCTAATGCCACATGCATAAGTTTACCGGCTACCTTACCCTCCAAACCGGAACACGACAGCGACAAGCACTGACGCTGTTGCAGCAGGAATAGGTAAGGCGGTGGTACCAGACCCGGGCGAGACAATGCAGAACTCTACCACCTAGTAGTCACGATGGTAGATACTCGATAGCCAATCAGTCGCCTTTTACGACCTGCCTGGCGGAACGGCAGTTGGCCTATTCTTCAAATGAGGCCGGGACCAACACGGCGTAAACCTGAAATGATACACATCTGTAATTTATAATACCCCTCGTTTTGCGTCGCGGGTAAAAAAGAACACTCTACACGGTGGTGAATGACCCTACCATACACCAGCGTGGAAGAGGGTCGGATGCTGGCTATGACTGCAAGGTACCGTTATTATATTTATTGTGTAAAAGCGTAAAAATATCACCTGTTTCCACTCCAATGCTATAAAAATCCTGAGACAATTGATTCCCATAGTAAAACGCCGCCCGCGGACATTATCTCCGACAGATCCACTCGCTTCCTCTACCTGCCCGTGGAAATTGCTTCCACTTAATTACGTGGAGCGATTGTCTTCTAAAATAGGAGAGAAGCCATCGAGTTTCAAGTTAATTTCCTCGCCGGGGCTAATCCCGCGCCTAATTATTGCACCCGCCCCCCGCCCGCCTCCCGGTACGGATTAATTGATTTCAACAGTCTACGTAGTTTTCACTCGTATATAAAATGCATTTGACGTGAAGTTCACAAATCAAATTAAGTATTGCGAACAAAGCTAGCAAGTGGATTTTGAATTAATACTTACGGATTATAACAAAACAAGGTGAGTTATGGAATATCTCTTAGTATGTGAATTAAACCTCTTTCATTTATAAAATAAACTAGCGGCCTGCCCCGGCTTCGCACGGGTATAAAATATATAGCCTATGTCACTCAGTGAAAAAAATGATTAAAATCGATCCAGTACTTTTGATTTATTACTGCCCGTAGCCCGCACGCGTTAAACTTGAAGTAAAACAATTCCCCTTTCCCTGCCATGAAGATTTCCTGCTATCTTTGGAATATCTAAATTCATATAGGTACTACATTTTTAGTTTTTACATTTTTCATATTTCTTTTATTTTTATAATTAATATATTACAGAATGTCTTTATATACAACGTTCACAGCTTTCTTGTTATTAGATAATACAAACATGTTTTCTTTAAAGGTTATTCTTGAAAAAGCGACATATAGTTGGCCATGTGAAAAATAGTCAGCGCTCATTTCTAAGCCTGCAATGTTGAAGGTTTGACCCTGCGATTTATTAAGGCAAGGCATCGGAACAAATGGGAAAAAAATGTGTAAATGGTTGACCCTACGGGCCATCCCTGAAACTTCTCACTAAATTAAGGTATTTTAAACTCAAAAGAGTAAAAAATATAAGCATAGATTTTTCAGTTCAAACAACTATTTTGTTAAAATGGCAGTATTATTAATTTTTGAAAAGCTGTATATTTGGTATTATGCTACTAAAATTTTGTTTTAGCTACATAATCGATAGGTTGAAAAATTTCGATGCTATGTCAAAAAACATTTTATTTTTAATTTTCTTTATTGATAAATCCCAAACAAATTGTCCGATTTTGATTAAATTAACGCATATAACTAATAATATAAACTAAACTAACTATTTGACGAAGGTTTTAAAGAACAAAGCTGATAATATTTTTAAGTCAATCGGTAAATTAACTTGAAAGTTATTTAAAAAAAATTAAGTCAATTTGCTAAAAACAACGTAATTTTAATATTTGAAAAGCTATAATTTTTGGGAATTAGATTCGATTTTGATTTTTGAAACAGCATTTGACGTAGTTTTTTTTGTACTAAAATATCGTAAAACGCCAAAAAATGATTGGTTGAAAAATTTCGAAGATTTTTTGGTGTTTTTTCAAAATTTCTCAAATTCTTCTGGACCGAATCGGTTCAAATTTTCAGGAAATCTAAGTTGAGCGGAATCCAATCGATTGCCAACCGCGTTTCGATCGGTCTAGCCGTTCAAAAGTTGTGAGATGTTGTTACATACACACACAGACACACACATACATACATACAGACATACTGACGTCATCGTGAAAATAGTCGGAAAAGGTTCCTAGGACCTCAAAACGTGGACATCTGGTGAAAAGTCGATTTTCGAAAACCGGGGTAAAATCAGTAACTTCCTTATCTACATACGTAGTGGGAAGTTAAAAACTGGTTTGCTAAATCACGTTTTTTACATTAATTGTTAAATAACAATTTTAAAAAAAATATACGATATACCTGAATATATTATCTAAGGAATTTGCTAACTTATTACACGATAGAACGTACTTTACTTGATCATATAAAATTCCGAAAACAGACTAAAAAATCTCTAAAACAAATAATTTGTTAATATTATTTCTAATCATCCACTTGATTTTTATATGGTGATATTTAGTTTAAAAAAAAGAATGTATTAAATTTTGGTTTTTAGCTGAAGTCCTATATTTATTTATACGAAAATTAACACGTTTCCCAGCGGTTTCAAAACAAATGGCGCGCGTGCCGCCGACCGGCCGGTAATCCTGCAACCGCTATGCCCCTGCATTTTAAATCTGTAATATCTTCGAAAATATTCATTTAAATTACATGCCGTAAACGGCTATATTGATCTATATTAAATCAACAATTTATTTAAGGCATTTAATTGGATAATAATTAGTGCTGTATTGCTTAAAATTGCTTCGAAGAAAAAGCCATTATTTCTCGTAAAAAGTTAATGACAAAAATGCTATTGTGGGTCATCCATAAGAGATAGACATATACCATCGCGGAGTTTTCTGTAGACCTTTTCAAGGTGTACAAATACTTAGTACATTATTTTGATAAATCTCGTAGGGCTTAGCCCGCGTATGCAATGTAAGCGGAAAAAAATATAATTATTTACGACATGACATCAGAAAACTCAAAAATTGCAGTATTTCTCTACAATATATTGAATGTTATTATACATATCAACCTTCCTCTTGAATCATCTATTAAAAGAAACCGCATCATAATCCGTTGCGTAGTTTTAAAGATTTAAGCATACATAGGGACATAGGGACAGACAGAGAATGCGACTTTGTTTTATACTATGTAATGAAGATTGTGTATTCTTTTATAGACGGAAAACTTTAAAATGCTGAACTGACGTTAATAAACTTATCATCATTAGAAGGTTAGGTATATTGTACAGATGTATGACAGAATTGATATTAGATACATTTAAATTTAAAATTTAAAAAAGTTGGCGGGCCTAGTTTTGAATGAATGTATCTATTACATATACACTAACGTACTAGATATTGCTTTAGGAGTTACATTTTTCAAAAACATTTACGCACTTTACGTCTCATTTTATCCCAAAGGTTAATAGGTCTCATTTTATCACATTGACATTTTTCAACCATATCATTTTGTAGCTTAGATTTTCAGACTGTTTAGAGCTCAAAAATTGCGTCGAATGCTATTCGAAAGATAAAATTCGTCCATTGTTTTCAACTTGATCCAACCCCAAAGTAAGCAAATTATTTGCTTGTGTTATGATTATTAGTCAACGATACTAATACATAGAAATACATATATAAATACTGTTACATACATAATAAACACTCAAACCCAGATATACAAACATCTATGCTTATCATACAAATGTTTGGTCCTGTCGGGAATCGAACCCGAGTCTCATCGATTCGTAGTTAGGTTTGCGATCACTCGACCAACGTGGTGGTCATATGTAGAAGTCATTCATCCTATGTTTGTCTTATGAGACAGTGTCTCGGTGCATTTGATTCACATACAATTGATTATATACATAATTATGTAAACAGTTGGCACAACTAGCACTTGATGTGCTAGTGTTGCTGCGTCATCCGAGCAATGCGTCAGTGTGAGTCCCCTCGATAGCGAAAATCATCCCATCAGCTTATGCAAATACTGCTAATGTATGCTGCGCGCGTCAGGGGTGCAGTATTGATCGCTGCATGCATAATGACGACTCCCCATCCCTCACCGGTCATTACGGCGTGTTTGTTTTCGGCACAGCATCCCTCCTGCATCGCTGCACGTTAATCGATATTGCCCGTCGTAGAATATAAGTGATCTCTCCAAGATAGTGGGACATACGTCATTAATAATGCATAATTGCTTTCGGTTCGCCAGCTCTTTGAAAATAAACATATCAAATTAAAAATACGATTCAGTTGATTTGAATGGTATTTCAGAAACTGTAAGCTAAGAAAAAAATATACCATAATTGGTGTTGCCTTGCGGGGTAGTTACAGAGAACCGAATGTCAACAGACGCCCAGTTATCGGCGGTAGCACCTGCAGCAGTGGCTGGTAGTACCACGTGCCAGGAGTTCGTCGGCTGACTGAACAGTTGATGGTATTGATTCTCGTATTTGCCAAATTTAACGTTGTTTTAGATAGCCAGAACCAGCAGCTTCACATTGTTCCTGAGGCACGAGGCTAATGCACTATGGTGAGCCTCCAGGCGGCAGTCAAGATTTTTTTGGACAAAAAAATAACGCTTTTAGTCTGAACCGTGAATTGAATACATACACATAGACATAGACACATTCGTTACAACCAGCTTACATCGGCCTTCTGCCAAAGCCTTCCCTAGTCGCTATGGGCACAAAATAAATAGGCACACAAGTCAAACTCATGCAGTACTTCACTTTTCAAACCTGCACTTGGTAGTCGCGCTAGGGCTATTAACTTTGGCTTATGCACAAAAGACTGGTAGTTAACTCGTATCTAGGTGTTTGATTTATTGTTGTTATTGTTATATTAACTAAAATATTTTAATGTTATTGTTATACCTATTCCAAATTTTCTGCACAAAAAACTTCACTGACTCGTGTCCAAGCAAGTGGCACTCGCGCTTGCACTGTTCCCAACCATTCCGAGATATCGTGTCCGTGAGCGGTGTCTATGTCCACGTTTCTCGAGCACCTTTACTATATATGTTAGATTGTCTTCTGTACCTATTTGTTTTGTGCTATGGGGCGCGCGTGGTATATGGTTCAAAGAAGAGCTTTGCAAGGTCTGGGTGTCATACACAGGTAAACTGGAAGGCTTTCTTCACGTGCCCATGCAACAAGACGTGGATGAGCACCCGAGACCTGATTTGAATGAGCAAATAGGTAGTAGGCAGCGGCGTGCACAGGATTATGATACCTGAGTATGCGACGGAGTACTCGGCCACAAAAACTTTTTCTTTTATAGATTTCAGCGGCGTGCACATAATTATGACACATTTTATTCATTTACTTACTATTAATTAAAATCATTTAAAACGTACGAACGTTTTATTAAAATATCTGTGAATAGCAAGTAAAGCACTGCTTTTCTGCCTACAAGGAGCCCACGCGCCTGGTAGTAGGTACTACTACTGTTTACGCTACGTAAAAGAAAATAAAACATTAGTTTTTACTTCTAGTAAACTTCAACATTTAATAATGTAATAAATAATTACAGAGTCAAAAATCGTACAATTAGTAAAAAACTCAAAATCTTTTTTAAAATAGCACTTTGGTACTTAAAACATGAGAAAATATTTACTTATTAAATTAAAATATCAAAATGGTTGATATGTGTAAGTACATACAAAATGTACAGATGCTTCGAGTATAGTGCTACCAACTTAACCGTTCAGTAGACAAAGTCGGAACTGCAGCCGCCATATTGTAAAATGTCATTCGTCTGCCAGTTTTTAAACTTCCGTACCTAAAAGGTAAAACGGGATCCTATTACTAAGCCTCCACTATCGTCTGTCCTTCTGTCTGTCACCAGGCTGTATCTCATAATTCGTGATAGCTAGAAAGCTGAAATTTTCAAAAATTATGTAAATATTTCCGTTACCGCCATAACAACAAATACTAAAAATAAAAAAATATATATTAAAGGTGTACAATAAACGTGTTTTCTGCTCAATATACCGATTGACTTTAAAATCTTATCAGATTTTCTATTAGAAAAACTGCGCCAAATACCTCTAATTGGATCAAGATCGATCAATTTGCTTGGGATTTATCAAGACAAACATTGTTGAAAAAAATGTTTTTTAACATTGCTTCGAAATTTTTCAACCTATCGATTATGTAGCTAAAGCAATATTTTTAGAAATCAGAAATCACAAATACTTTATTCAATAAAACTTTTTAAAATTATTTTGACACGTCAACATATTTTTTTAAAAACTACTACCGGATCAGAAACGCGGCCACACACTGAGAAGATCCGGCGGAAGAAACTCAGCGGGCTTGTCTTTTTTTTTTCATGTCATCTATTTTTTTACAATATGACAATATTACAAAAAATATGTATGAGATCGGTATGAGGAGCAATTAATCCCAGGCTTTTTTGTCTTCTAAATAATCTGAGATTTTATAATATCCTTTTTTACACAGTTTTGTTTTAACACATTTTTTAAATTTTGACTGGTAAATCTCTTATAGTTTCGGGAAGTTTATTGTAAAAGCGTATACATTGCCCCATAAAAGAGTTACTTATTCTGTGGAGACGAGATGCATGCACAAGATTGTTTTTGTTCCTTGTATTGAGTGTACGTCACCATTTTTTTTAAAAAAGCAAATATTTTTACGAACGTACATCAAGTTTAGATCTCAAAAATTGAGTTAAATTTCATTGGAAAGATCAAAATCGATTATAGTTTCCCAAATATACAGATTTTCAAAAATATAATTACTAGACCGTGGTCGGACGAACAAACTTTTTTGATTTTGAATTTTGAAGTTTTGACGAGACAACCGTCTTTTCTATCTTCGAAAAACCTCGAATCGGGTAGCTAGTAAAAAAGAAAAGAAGAAAAAAGATAGATGAAAAAGAAAAGTTTTGGGTATCGGACTAAGAAAAGTTTCTACTTAACGTGTAGGACAAAGTTACTCTACAATTATAACAATAATTAACAAGGTGTTGTGAAAAAATTAGATTGTTTTTAAATTGATTAATATCAATTTATAAAACTCAAGATTCAGGAACTTTAGAGCAGAGGACTCGTCAGAAAAATCATCGAATGTGTAGGACAAAAGTTTCATCGTATTTTTTACAATATAATCATGCGAATATTGCATAAAAATAATATATGTTTTTTAATAAAATGTATTTTTCCTTCACTGAAACACAATTTAAAAAAAAGCACAACATCTTTATTGGTTACCCGATTCAAGATTTTACGGAGATAGAAAAGATTGTTGTCTCATCAAAACGAAGCTGTACACAAAAATTCAACTTGTTATTAATCAAAAAATGTGTTAACGGTTGACCCTACGGGCCATCCCTGAAACTTTCCACTAAATTAAGGTATTTTAAGCTCAAAAGAGTAAAAAATATAAGGATAGATTTTTTCAGTTCAAACATCTATTTTATTAAAAATGGCAGTAAAAAGTATATTCATTTTTGAAAAGCTGTATATTTTGAAAACGATGATGGCATTCAACTCAATTTTTGAAATCTATAATTGGCTTTAATAATCGATAGGTTGAAAAATTTCGATGCAATATCAAAAAACATTATATTTTTAATTTTCTTCATTGATAAATCCCAAACAAATTGACCGATTTTTATTGAATTAACGGTATTTGATGCAGTTTTTAAAGGAAAAGAGCTGATAAGATTTTTAAGTCAATTGGTGAATTGACTTGAAAGTTATTTAAAAAAAACTAAGTAAGTTTGCTAAAAACAACGTAATTTTAACATTTGTCAAGCTATAAGTTTTGAGAATTAGATTCGATATTGATTTTTGAAACATTTGACGTAGTTTTTAGTACTAAAATATCGTGGAATATAAAAAAATGATTGGTTGAAAAATTTCGAAGCTATGTCGTAAAAACACTTTTTTCAAAATTTTTCGTCCACGATTACTCCCAAACAGATTTACCGATTTTGGTGCTATTTATGAATTAGACGTAGTTTTTTTAAGAATAGAGCTGATTAGTTTTTGTACTCAATTGGTACATAAATCTGAAAGTTATAATAAAAAAATACTGTTTCATTAAAATTTTTTTTGGTGTTTTTTCAAAATTTTGCAAAATCTCCTGGACCGAATCGCTTCAAATTTTCATGAAGTCGAAGTTGCGCGGAATCCAATCGAATGCCATCAACCGCGTTGCGATCGGTTCAGTCGTTCAAGTTATGAGATGTTTACATACACACATACAGACACACCCACACACACACACACACACATACATACATACAGATATACTGACATCGTCGCGAAAATAGTCAGAAAAGGTTCCTAGGGCCTCAAAACGTGAACATCTGGTGAAAACGATTTTCGAAAATCGGGGTAAAATCAGTACCTTCCTATGTAGTGGAACTTATTGACAGGATAATTGATTTGGTATTAGGTTTCTAATGATGCACAAATATCATTCAAGAACTTATTTAAAATACGAGTAACTATTGGCAATGTTATAACCAATCACAGAACAAAATATAATAATTCCGTGTAACCAATAAATAGGCTTATAGACTATTATAAAGTTTTATGAAATAAATTAGCTGCACCGCGCAGGCCGCTGCATAATAAAAACTTAAGTTGAAACCCACGGGAGCAACTCATTTTCCGGGACAAAAATATATGCCTATGTGCTTTTCCAGGTCATCATCTGTCTGTGTGCCAAAATTCATCCAAATCCGTTTAGTAGTTTTTGCGTGATGACATATATACATCCACCAAAACATCCAAACTTTCGCATTTATATTTTACATTACTAACATAGATAAACTACCTCTTAAAATAGATATTATTTTTTTACATACATAAAATTAAAAAGATAGAAATTTGAAATGATTTTTGTAATAACGTCGAAGCCGGGATGGGTCGTTAAGTGTGAAGTGTTTCATTAAGTGCAATAATAATAAGTCGGAGGGCAGTTTACAACGTGACAGCGGCGTGGCTTTAATAAACGTTTAACACTTTCTTATGAACTGTTAAACGCCAATCCCGCGCTAACTCTATCTTATATAGCTCTTAATATTGAAAGATAAATGTTTGACAAGACGCTGCTTGGAGACAAGTTACCGTGGTGCCATTACGAAGTCTTGTGCATGACACCAATATTAATGCGCACGGTGAACTAATTATGCGCTTGTTGGGCTGGCCTTCTAGAAGATCTGTTGTAATGACCAACAAATATTCCTTCAGCGTTTAGTTGCAGAGATTGATTTTTTATTTCTTTCATTTAGGTGATTTACATAATTCAAAAAATATGTGAACCCAAGTATTGTATTCTTTCATTTCTGCCTCTCTCAAGAAACGGAAAAATGGTGTTGGATTAGACTAGAGTTAAGTTTTCATGTTATGTTAGATAAGAATGTGCAAGACGAGGTTGACATACACATTATTGTATAAAACCTCAACAACATATTACCTTACGGGGTAGGCAGAGAGAACCGAGTGCCATACATCACGATCCTTGCAGGCTTGTCTCGCTTCCTCCACATTCATCACTCTCTTCATACACACACGCCGGTTGTGAAGACTCTTGACACCACCTTCGGACAGTACTCGATCAATCTGATCGTGGTATGTCAGTCTTGGTCTTACCCGGTACCTACATCCTTCCACATTCGCGTTGTATATCTGTTTTGTTAACCTTTCATCTACCATTCTTTCTACATGTCCGAACCAACGGAGCATGCCCTTTCTCATCTTTACACCGACACTTTCTTTCAAACCTAACCTCTCTCTCACTTCGGCATTACGAACCCGGTCCGCGAGTGTCACACCACATATTTTTCTGAGCGACCTCATCTCGACCGCGTTGATTCTACTTTCATGCCCTTTCTGACATACCCAACTCTCACTTCCATACAATAGCGTTGGGATAAGCACGGGCACCCTGACTTAAAATTGTGCTATTAAGTAATCTTCCAAACGCTCCATTCACTCTGTTCCCTGCACACACTCTTCTTTCAACATCAGCGGTGTACCTTCCATCCCTGCTAAAAGCACATCCAAGATATACAAACTCATCCACTTGTTCCAGCACTACGTCATCGACCACAACTCTTACATCCGTTCTGGTTGCTTCTCTTTTAAATACCAAAACTTTAGTTTTCTTCGCATTCAAATCTAAGCCCATACTCTTACAATCCTCATTCATAACTGTGACCAGTGTTTGCAGCTCAGATGGAGTTGAGCCTAAAAGTACAGCGTCATCTGCATTAAGCAGGCAGTTCACCACTAGATCACTCATGCGCATTCCCACATTCAATGACCTCAATCTTTGGAGACACTTATCCAGATATAGAATAAACAGACGAGCTGACAACACACAACCCTGCTTGACGCCGATATTGACATCGAACCAGGGCGATATGTTGCCGTCCACCCGCACACATGCTTTGCAATCCCAGTACATGGATTGCAAAGCACGCAGCAGACGCCCATCTATCCCATAACTGGGTAAAATGTCCCAAAGTTTCTTTCGCACAACTCTATCAAACGCTTTCTCCAAATCCACAAAACCGCAGAAAACCCTCTGGCCGACAGCCAGATGCTTCTCTACGCTGTTGCGGAGTGAGAAAACTTGATCCATACATCCTCTTCCAGATCTGAAAACCCCTTGTGCCTCCCACAACATTCCCTCGGACTTCCCTTGCATTCTCCTTTCAATGATCTTACCTTATAAGCTGATCAAACTGATGGCCCTATAGTTATTGCAGTCTATACGTGAGCCCTTGCCTTTATACAAGGGCACGATGACCGCGCGCCGCCAGTCTTCGGGTACTCTACCGGTCCTCCAACATGTATTGCAGAGGACCCAAAAAGAGTCCCAGACGGCAGGACCACCGTATTTGATCATCTCAGCAGTCACGTTATCTATTTCCGCAGCTTTTCCATTTTTCGTACTTCTTATCGCCCATACAATCTCTTGCATAGTAATGTCCTGGCACCGTCTCTGAGTCACTTACTGAGTCAGAGACGGAGGCAGCGTCCTGAACAGCATCATACATGGACAGTGATCACCGCCGCCTATGGACATCTGCAAAACCTCTGGTATTGCAGATGTCCATGAGCGGCGGTGATCACTTACCATCAGGTGCACCTCTTGCTCGCTTGCCCCCTCTTCTATAAAAAAAAATACATATCTCCAAAATATTCACTCCATCGTTTTAATACGCTTTCTGTGCTTGTAAGAATGTCACCATCCTTAGATTTAATCCTATTCATTCTGGAGGCTGCCGAACAACTCCTAGACTTCTTCACCTCCCTCCAAAAAAGTTTGGCGTTTGCCTCGAAGTTGCTCGCCAGTCTCTCTTCCGCTTTCAAGCATTCTCTTTCACGCTTTTCTTTCACTAAGGTTTTAGTGGCATTATTACAACGATAAAACTCTCAACCTCAACAAAATAAAGATCAACAAAATAAAAAACCTCAACAAAATAAAGATTAAAAAAAATAATAATATGTGAACCCGTTGTTCCTGCAGGCCATCCCTGAAACTTCCCGCTTAGTTCAGGTATTTTAAGTTTAAAAGAAACAAAAACGATAACTAAGCAAAGATATTATTAGAGTTTAAAAATCTATTTTGCTATAAATGTCATTAATTTCATGTTTGAAAAGCTGTATGTTTTGGAAACGATGATCAATTTTTAACTTTCGAATGGCACTCAACGCAATGTTTGGCTGAAAAACGTCGAATAAATATCAAAAAACATTTTTTTCAATTTCTTTATTGGCGAAATTCACCATTTTTGAAATTAAATTATTTATGTCGAATATTTGTAGAACTGGATGTTGTTTCATTGCTATTAGCTTCTGAAGCGACAAGCAAAAAATCACTAATGGTACAGTGAGCACGGCGACGGAACAAAGGTTAGTGGCATCCAATTTTAACAGCTATCGCGCCCGCGAGCAATCGCTCTACTGTGAACACGTAGACATTTTTGGTATATTGTCTTACACATTGCTTACACAAAGGCGTGTCGTGTCTTACCATTTACGTCCATATATACTCTACGTAAAATGCAATTCATGAAACACGTAGATTTATTTACAAGGCGCATAATTTAAAAGTATCTGAGTCCCAATGTATTCAAAATATTTATAGGGTTTGGTAACGGTTGTTCTGGTTTTTAGGGTAAGACAGCCGATAAACTCATGTAATCGTCATTTTCTCCACTCTACATACCAATGCTGACAATGCACCATTTACGCGTTTGGTGTCTACAGGTGATGATTATCTTTTTTAAATTAGAAGAATCATGACGTTTGTTTGTTAACTATTAAAAATATATAATGATAATTCTTAAATATTTGCTCGCCATGTCACGGTAGAATATGTTGGTAACTTAATTATTTTTAACAACTCGTAACACCCATAACCAACATATTCTACCATGATATGGTGTGCAATTTTTTTTAATTATAATTATTTATTATTAAATTAAAAATGCTGTGAGTAGATTTTTAACAATTACTACCGGATCGGTACGCGGCCACACACTGAGAAGATCCGGCGAAAGAAACTCAGTTTAACAGTTTCACGATTCAATTTGTATTTTATTTGTATTTCTCTACAAACTGAATCGTGGTAAGCTCATTTCATCAGCCCATTGCCATCCATTCCTACATATGGACCTTCGTAACACTTCATTACAACTCACTTTAACTTGACCAGATCTTTGATTCGTGTGATAGCGGGCTGGCTAATTGTTTATTGTACATACTTTTAAGTTTCAACTTTGGGTCCGTCGGTTAGATATAATATATAACAATATATGCTAGACCTCTATTGCGGGTTCAAATACCAACACACAAGCAAATCAAAATTACATCTAGTTGACGGATACCAAAATAAACTTAACTTCACTTAACACTAATACTTAATTTCTTCTTGTAAGGATTTCGCCTTTTATCTGCCACAATTTTTAACACTTCTAAACTGAAAGTATATAGACTTATGTATTATTATTTATCGATATTTCCTTCTATTTAATCTCAGATTATCAATGTCAATGGCGCTACATAAGATCAGCACAGGATTAAGCTGGGCTAGATTGTTTGTTTCCATATTGGCTTTAGACTACGACATGTACCGGGATTAAATATAGAATATTGGTTTGCTTTTAGAAGAAAAACATACATTGCGTAAATACTAGGCTCCGAGAACAACTTACATCGTGTACATAATCAGCAGCGTGACATCTTTAAATAGCATCGTAAAAGTGGGTTTTGTGTCGCAGGAATGTAGATTCGGCCTTAGGCGGGCGGCGCAAGCGGGCGGGCGGTTGCATTCCGCCCAGCCAATATTATACGGCTCTAGTTAGCGCGCACTGATATTAAGAATTCCTCACTGTACAGAGTAACACAACTGCAGACTTATCGCTTAGCTTGAGAAATTTTTGTTATTTATTCGCTATGTCATTTTTACATTTGCATCAATCCCTCAAATATGCTCGTTTAAAAATTTTTAGACTTTATCAGGAACTTATTGATCTATTCTTAAACAATTTATCTGTAAGTTGTAGAGTAGGCGACTATAATTATTGAGGGAATTTTACAGAATGACGAAGATAACAACCGTGAAATACATAAAAAATTCAAAACCGTAAATTAATCTGACAATTTAAATATCATACACGATCTTTGTGTAAAAAAAGGTCAAGAAGTCATTTCAGTGAGTTCGACTCGCACATTCAAATTATTGTTAATTATAATTATAATAACTTGAATTATAATTATCATTAATAATATTATTATTAATTATAGACTATAACTATTATCTAAAAGCTCACATGATCTATACCATAGTAGCTCAAAAATATTACTAGAGATTCTTCGAGACAAAACCTCAGTATAGCCTGGTGGTGTGTTGGTACCCGTACCTCAGATAATTATTATAAACTATCGAAAGTCGTTTTAAGATCGTATTACGCAGCAATCGAGATCATTACCTATATTTTCAGACAGTTGAATCTTGGTGAACCAGGAGCGTTTGCGGACGTTTGTTTTACTTCCCTCGAGGAAGGTGGCGTAATTATATTTTATTATAAGCATCTTCAGGAGAAACGAACACTACCTCACTCTACGGAAGTGTAAGTAATACTACATTCGCGTTATTTATTCGCGTTATTTAGTGAGGTAGTGTTCGTTTCTCTTGAAGATGGTTCGGTTTCGAGCGTGAACGTGCGTTGAGTACATACTTAAATTGTGTGCTTTTGTGCTTTAAGCCGGCGAAGGTCGTGGGTGTAAAAGTGTGGTGGATGTGGGCGGCTAATTGTGCCGCTGGGGTCTTCTTTTTGTTCGGACCATCGGTGAGTCTTATCCATTTATAAAACCAACATCTTTCTTTTCGGTGCCATCGCGGAAGATACATAGAGCAGTTCGCGAATAATAGCAAATTTATTTAATTTCACCTTTTTAGTAATTATATTTATTTTAATGTGAATGGTTATACTATTTTTTTAAATTTTGTGCCAATGTCTATGTAACATTCGCTCAGGCTACAGATATTTCTTGTATATACAGTTCGTTTATTTATTTAGTGTTTTATACATAAAGAATAAAATTTTAAAATGTTTAATTTACAGAAAACTCAAGAGTTTGAGTTTCTCTGCTTAGAATTGAGTTAGTGCTTTCTCTTTCATGATTCAGTGTTTTTTATCAATATGAAGTATTTTGTGTGTATGTGATAAATGTCTACTCTGTGGCTGGAGATTGGAGCGAGCGGTACAAAGTTGGTAATTGAAAAATCCTTCCAGTCGCCAGCCACCGCCGGCGTTCAAATTAAACTGTCTTCCCATTGCACATACCATTATATTACAATGCTGCTACTTACAGAGCTACTGCCGGGAGTTGCGGCTTTTATCAGCACATTTGAATTAAAAATAAATAGTAGATACGCTTTAAAAATACTTTTCAGATAATCGATAAAATCTCAATGAAATGATGTAGTTAGTAGTTTTACTTCCACGTATCACTGAAAATTGTACATATTGTAGGACGTTGTTGCCAGTTGGAAGGACAATAGATACGACAGTGCCACAGACCACATGAATAGGTAGTACGTGGAAGTCTTTGGCAAGAGTTGCAGTTGCAGTCTTAGCTACCAGTCTCATCCTTTTATTTTGCTTTCATTCCAAGTACCCATTTTCACACTTTTGACTCCAAAGTTTTTTAGTCCGGATAATATAATGTTACAAAACACTATAACTAACATTGAAAAATGGATGAATGACCATAACCTAAAAATAAATTATTTAAAGACAAAAATTATGCAATTCAAACCCCATCAAAAAATAGAGTTAAACATAAATTTTTTGTACAAAAATGTTAAAATCGATTGTGTACCCACGCATACTCTACTCGGATTAGTAATTGATACAAATATTAATTGGAAATCACATATAGAAAAAATAAAATCTAAACTATCACAATTTATTTATTCCCTGAGGGAACTCAAAAAGTCAACAGATATTAAAACTGCTACCACAGCGTACTATGCATATGCTTACGCATGGCTAAGCTACGGCACTGTACTGTGGGGTAACAGTGTTAATGTCCACGACATATTGGTACTACAGAAAAAATGCATCCGTATTCTAGCTAACATACAATACAACGAATCATGTAAACCCCATTTTAAAAACTTAAAAATCTTAACTCAACCTTGTATATATATATATTGGAACTTTGCAAATTTGTTAGGAAAAATAACCACTTATATACAAAATTAGGACAAATACCTCGTCGCTATGAATCACGTTCAAAAAATAATTTATATCAAATAACATCGAAGTTAAAGTTACATAGTTCCGGGCCATACCCCATGTCCGTAAAAGTATATAATAAATTACCAGAAAATCTGAAAAGCGAATATAACTATAATAAATTCAAAAATAGTATAAATAAACTTTTAATTGGAAAAGCCTATTACTCTGTCAAAGAATATTTGGAAGACAAATCACTCTAATAAGAAGTTGCTACCCCATTGCCATTCCAGTTGCTGCGCCTGACAAGGTACATAATATTATGTAAATCGTCTTATGCACGTAAAGTGAAAAATATTATGTAATGCAACTGTATAATAATAAATAAATAAATAAATAAATAAATATAAAGAATTGTCGTTCTGTTACTATTATATTATTATACTAGCTGTTGCCAGCGACTTCGTCCGCGCGGACTTCGTTTACTCCGCACAGCTCCTCCCCCGTAGGTGATAGCGTGATAATATGTAACCTATATGTTGACCCGACCTTTTAGTAATATTCATGCAAAATTTGAAGTAAATCCATGTAGTATTTTTTGAATTTACCCCAGACATACATACAGACAAACAGACAAACAGACAAAAATTATAAAAACTAAATTTTTGGCTTCGATATCGATTGTAGATCACGCCCCAAATATTCTTTTAAAAAATATTCAATGTACAGTTTTGACTTTCCTACGATTTTATTATATGTATAGATAACATCGAATGTTACATATGAAGGTATTGTAAATGTCCCATGAGCAGTGCTGACTGCTTCCCATCAAGTAGCTCACTCGTTCGTAGGTCTACAAATTTAATAAAAAAGGTTACTGGATTGGCCATGTTCGTCCGGGATATAAAATAAAAACATAAAAAATCGTTTACACTCTTTCGTTTCGTCCTTCATCTTTCGTTTTGTTGAAATTATTACAGGCTGTGGCATCTCTACCAATTAACAGGTAGGTTTACTTTTTGTACATTATTAGATAGCCAACAAGCATAGGGCTCTCCTGGTGGAAAGAGACAACCATCGCCTATAGATGCCGAAGATGTTAATGGTGCGTTGCTATCCGTATGCCAAGGTGTTAATGCCACTTGCATAATTTTAACTGCTATTTTACCCTCCAAATCGGAACAAGACAATGACAAATATTGACACTATTGCGGCAGGAATTGGCTACGCGGTGGTATCAAATACCTGAACGAGACCATGCGGATCTCTACCACCTATTAGACATGACGGTAGTGTACACGTGTAGTACACGTACACCCAATCGTTCACCTTTTACAATCTGCCTGGCAGAATGGCAGACGATTTATACTTGAAATAGGGGACCACGACCAACACGGGAGAAGAAATCATTAATATTTACTCCAGAAAAAGCTCTTGCCATTTAATATCTCGTCTGCTCCAGAGTAGGGTAAAGTGGTTACGCGGTGGTGGTTTTTCGTGTTTGAGAGCATTATGATAAATGACGACTTACAACCATTTAAAATTAGGCAAATTCCTTCTGCAGCTTAGGTAAAACTATATAACATTTTCGATCGTAATTTAAAATGCGATCACAAGAGTACGCCTACAGTGGGGGTGGGGGATGTCGCGAGAGATACCCCTGCCGTGGGTCGAGGGGTGGGAGGCACCCCCTGGCCATTCGTCAGCGCTCCACAGAAATGTTTTCATTTTTATTTCATAAATAAAGAGCGGAATCTCACCCGAGCGTAATGAGGAGCACTACAATGTTTCTGCGACTCAAGTGACGTCCAAATAAGTTTTGTTAAATAATAGGTAGTTATTACCAGTGACTGAGTTGTGTTGGCATATTTTCCTTTGTCTGTCAAAGCCTTATTCCTGATCGCGCTTTCTACAATTTACGAAATTATTGGAATCGTTAGCAAATTGGCATTTTAAACATTTACCGACTAATTTTAAACCTAAAACTGAAAAAGTAATTAGGGTATTATGTGTATTCATAGGGTAGTAAAGAATATATCCATAGTTCCGTCACCTTTGGACAACAAAGACCTAATAGTTGATATCTATGGGACGGTGACGTAATGCTGCATAAGTTTACCGACACCTTGCTCTATTAACTGGAACACGACAGCGACAAGCACTGACTCTATTGTGGCAGTCGAAGCTATGGCGGTGCCCGGAAAAGCTTAGCTTTATCTCAACTTTTTAACATCCCGCTAAATTTATCTACTGATTTCACCCCGATTTTCGAAAATTGATTTTTTATTAGATCTCCACATACTGAGGTCTTAGAAAACTTTTCCTACTGTTTTCACGATGATGCCAGATGTCTGAATGTATGTATGCCACTGTGTATGTATGTGTGTATATAAGATGCTTTCTCATAACTTTTGAATGACTTGACCACAAACCACATGAATACTGGCCTGACCAACCGAAACGCGGTTATCGGTATTCGATCGGGTTCTACCAAACTTTCCGGAAAATATAAATAGATCCGGCTCCGCAATCTGAGAAATTAAAAGAAAAACCTAAACAAAAAGTCCCCGAAACATTTTTTTTAATACATTTTAGAATTCAAACTCTTTTCCTTCAATTGTTATTGTATGTAGAATATTTATATAGAATGTAAAATATTTTTTTAAAAACATTTTTGGATATAACTTTTTTTCAGCCAATTGGTTTTAAATCTTTTACATTTATTTACATTTTTTGTTTTCTTTACACACGTAGCTTCCTTGTACATGACATTCTTTTTTGAAGGTTTTCTACGGCGCTGGTGCTGCAGTGGAACTTGTATTCGTAAATATCGCGATATTTTTTTAACATTTCTATTTATGTTGGGAACAGAAAGAAAACAAAAAAATCACCAAATTTGAAATCTCAAATTTGAAATAAATTAAAAAATATCATCACGCCGGTTCCCTTGAATGTCAGGCAGAGTGTACCAAGCGTTTATAGATTTCCGTTTCTCCACAATTGCGGTTTGTCGGTTGGCACTCATCTTAGCGGATCGCTGCATGTTACAGACTTGAAACCGATTATCGTCTATTTCAAGCAATAGCCGGGACCGACGGCTTTACGTGCTCATCCGAGGCACGGAAATGGTATCACACCACCTCCACGCTCCGAGCTACAACTGAGAATTGAACTTTCGAGAAAAACTTTGGAAAAACCTCAATAAAACATTTTGTTCGACTCGGAAATCGAACCCGGGTCGAGTCGTGGGTGGGGTCAGGTGATCTAAGCCAAAATTAAATTAAATGGACCTAACCATTCGTAAACAGCGCATTTCACATCATTTTCAGCTCATCACATGTAAACGTGCTGATTATATGTTTCAGTGCTAAGGAGTATGAAACAGAACGCACGAAGATGACATCTAGTTTTAATAGCAAAAGACCTACCTAAATTTTACTAACATAGTCTATAAGAAAATATGTTACTAACATTATGGGCTGCAAGTGCCTGATATAAATGATTTTTATTTATTTTATTATTATTATTCTATTCAATAAAAAATGTACTATAATTTGCTATAAAAACATACAAATATACAAGAATAGCTTTGTTTAAAGTATGGGATAATCTAACCAAAAAATAAAAATGATGAAATTCAATTAATCGATACCGGAAACAAGAATTTATATTCACAAAAGCTATATTTGAATTTATAACCAAATTGATTGTTCACTAAAAACTGAAATGTATTCAAATTGTTTTACCACGTCGACCGGCCACCCTTATATTACCTACAAGATTACGTTGTAAACAAGTGGCTACATTCCTCGACAGTTTAAAATAGGGCTCTCAAAGCGCGGGTGCACCGCGGGGCGCTGGAGGGCGAAAGGGCAAAGTAATTGGACTCAAGAGCGGTCCCTACGACATATTGCAAACATATTCTCCGCTTGAAATTTATTGTAAATCGCGGCCGGGGGATTTGAATCCACCCCCCGCCTCGTCACTCCAGCGCCAAGGATATCAACCGTCGATATATCGTGACACCCGCGCCATGTTGTGGCTATTTGTAATATTAAAGATAAATGTTGCAAACAGAATAGACATCTGCATAGTTAATTATTACTGTTTTATACCATTAGATCCATACTAATATTATAAATGCGAAAGTAACTCTTTCTGTCTGTCTGTCTGTTACGCTTTCACGGCCAAACCACTGAACCGATTTGGATAAAATTTGGTACAAATATAGTTTGAGACCCAAGAAAGGACATAGGATAGTTCTTATCCCGAAAATCCCACGGGAACGGGAACTATGCGGGTTTTTGTTTTAGAATTTTTTACACGCGAACGAAGTCGCGGGCACAGCTAGTAGCAAATAAGTAAATGACTCTATTGTTGTAAACAGAAACCATCACCTATAGATACCAAACTGTTACCTATAGGTACCAAAATGTTAATGGTGCGTTGCTATCCGTGTGGCGGAATGGCAATGCCACATTGGTGATCTACCGGTTACCCTGCTGACTACCGTTCGACAATGACAAGCATTGACTTATTGCGGCCGGAATAGGTAAGGCGGTGGTACCAAATACCTGGGTGAGACGTTGTGGAATTCTACAATCTAGTAGTCACGGTGGCAATGCCACGGTGACTTTTACGACCTGCCTGGCAGAACGGAAGTTGATATTTTCTTCAAAGGAGCCCGGACCAACACGGAGGAAAATTAGACATATATTACGTTCGATTCCTTGTACAGTCATCCGAAATCGTAAAAAGTTACCCGAAAAAGTATATGCTTGATGCGCTATATCTTCGTCACACACGTGGGAACGCACCAACACCGTCTTTACTAGGAGATGTAGCTGCTAATACGTCGCAGTGTCCTTCTCATTTTATTTTCCTTGTCAATCCAACTCTGTGCTATCTTACATTTGACACGTTTTAAGAGCTGCCTGTAAATGTGTTACTAATACCCTAATTACGAGTGCACAGAGTGGTGCGCAATGTCTCCTTCAGATCTGATCACGTTTCCTTGTTAATATCTCGTTCGGTATATCATCGATGCTTGTCATTGCCATACGCTGGCTCGAATTGTCGTAATCGTGAGACGGGGCACCAACGTCCCAGAGCAACAACAGCAGTACAATGCTAGGAAAGACTACAGTAATAAAAAAATATTTGTAATAAATATAACGTATAACTACTCATTTTTAACAATTTTTTTTAAAAGCACCTTATTTATTAGATAAACTGATATATGCTTAATAAACTAGAATTAATAAATTACTTAAATAAATTTATTATAAAACTGTAGTATGTAGTTAGTTACATTTTATGAAATATGACGTCAATATTTTTTTAAGTGTTGTAATGTACGTATAATTAATTACTTATTATTTATATATTCAATAAAATAGCAGGCCACAGTCTACACCAAACTACCAATTAAAACAATATTTGTAATGACATTGAAATTTATCTTCGTAATTAAAACTCCTGCTGCATCACTATTGCAGTCAGGTAATTGGTGCGCGCTAGTATAACTATAGAACTCTCTGCAGTGACATAAAATCCAAGAAACTGCCGGTTAATCTAGCGATGTACATCTTCGCCGCGTGTCAATAAACCGAATGGACTTTGAAAATTCGCAACATTCTCCATGTTTGCCTTCGCTAGCGTTTTTTCGACAATCCTCCCTCGCTGGGAATTTATTTACCTAACGTTTTTTATTCCTTGTAATTGTGTGAGTTATCTCCAAAGCGAATATTTATTTGGGTCGGAGTTTGCTTTCCATTCCTCGTCGGTGAGTAGCCTCCATCTCGTGGTATTGTGACATAAATTGAATTTGTTGGGGTTCGAATCAAATGTTGTCCCAAGAAATGACTTGCCCGGTGAATGACGTTATCAAAAAATTCGATCGTACAGTGGCTATAGGCAGATATATTAAACTCAGTATTGGGTGGACACTGTCGAGGGTCTCGTAGCAATACTGACTGTGACACTCAATTAGAGAATAGTTTCTATCTCGGACACGGATAACAACTATATTTGTTTATTGATATAAAATATTTATTACTATACAAATAAATGGAAAATTAAACTATACTAGCGATCGCACTCTAGTTCAAATATAATGTGTTTCAAATTAGTGGTAGTGTGCGTGATCTTTATTTTTATTTATTTAATGTATTTTAATACATCCATATTAGTCCATACTAATATTATAAATGCGAAAGTACCTCTGTTTGTCTTTCTCTTCTTCACGCCTAAACTATTGAACCGATTTGGATGAAATTTGGTGAAATGATACTTTAAGATCCGAGAGAGAACATAGGATAGATTTTATCCCGGAAATCCCACGGGAACAGGAACTATGCGGATTTAATTTTAGAAAATTTTCCACGCGGACGAACTCGCGGGTACAGCTAGTTTATAATAAAATGTGTATTAAAATAAAATAAAATAAATAATATATATATATACATATATATATATATATATATATATATATATATATATATATATATATATATATATATATATATATATATATATATATATATATATATATATATATAAATATATAAAAAATATTGGTTTTCTGCAATTCTTCTCCATATAAACATTAACTGTGCCCGAGTATTTTTTCGTAAAAAGGGGGACAAAGTTTTCGCTATATAGATGACGACATCTATATTGTTAAAAGAGGCGCGATAATGTTGTTTGAATAAAACGTTAGAAAAAGTTTAATTTACAAAAGGATACAAACGTTACTACTTATATACTAGGTACACCAGCGCGGGCGATCGCCTGTGGCCGAAATGCGACCACACAACAGTAAAATCTCTTCTAAATTTGACAACCGACCTTGGCCGTAAAGAAAATGGTAGATATTCATGTGTGTATATTATTGTATGTCACATATGTGAATGTAGTATGTTCTAATTCTAATGCATTATGTTTCCGCAATTCCGCGCAATGTAAATTTCATACTCCACCGTTCTCGTAATTATCTTGAAAAGGGATCCAAAGTTTTTTCTTCGCGTATTAATATATAGATTCCTTACATTTGTGTGTGTGTGTGTGTGTTTGTGTAAGTACCTAATGAAATATACCTAAAGTTTGAAGTTAAAAATGTGTAAAGACTGTTGTTAGATCACCTTACAGACACACACACGTGAACCAACTGTTCTTGGATCCTGGTACCAAGAACAATGAACTTTCAGTCACGGTACCAGTCAAGTCGTGACCACAAACATTAACGCAATGAAAAGGGGGCACACAATCAGCATTAGGCGGAATATATTTGGAGTAAATCTTTGACGGCGGCTTTTATGTATATCGTAAAAAACGGCGAGTGTCCAGCGGGCGGGTGAGTGAGCTATAAATACGGCTCGTAAAGTCGTTGGGCCCCCGCCGCTGCCCGCATCCGTGAATCCAATATTATTGCTACAAGCGACAATATGTCATTTAAATACCAAACAAAACTATTGCTAATTAGACGAATATCTCACGTTATTGTAAGTAATGTCGATGACAAAGTGGTATTGATTTGAATTTGTTGACCCGTTTTAGTCGATGTCACGTTTGAACAATACCTAGACTATCTGCCTCTTGCCAGGCGGTTCGTTAAAGGTGAATAACTGACAAAACACTACTATCATTGTGAGTACTAGGTAATAGAGTTTGCAATTTCTGGTACCTAGACCTAACAAAGTCTGAACTATTCCTGTTGCAACAGCTTCAGTGCTAGTCACTGTCGTTTTTAGGGTTCCGAAGTAAATTAGGAACCCTTATAGTTTCGCTCTGTTCGTCATATACCTACAACTTTTTGAAATTAAAAACTGTTAATTAGTCATGTGTTATGACAGCGCGTTATAGACTATAAACTATATTTTTCTAGTTTTATGTTGAGTATACATAGCACGCTAAAATATAACGCTATGCATTAGATTAATCACGATAACTCTATCGTCAATTTTACAAACTTTAAGTTTTTGAACTCTTCGAGCTCATCTATGGTTCATCATCAGCATCTATGGCTATTTATAGTCGTCGCTTTTTTGAGCTTAAAATACCTCAGTTAGCAGGAAGTTTCAGGTATGGTCTGCAGGGTCAACCGGCTTACAGAATTTTGCTAACGACACGCGAGTACCTTGTCTTTCCCGCGCCACGCCCCGCATGTCGGGATGCCCCTAGCGGCGTAAACAATAAATAGCGGCGAGTATTGCTGATCATGCAAAATACTAGACATAAAACTGCCTCCGCCATAAACAGAGGGGATTTGATAACTCACGGAATGACGTAAACCCCGGCCCACCGCGCCGGTTCATGTGCCAAACATATAATTTTGCTTTAATGAATTAAGTTAGACTATAATATTATCGAAAAGATCTGTGTCTTCTTTCTTATTTCTGTTTTAACGCGGACGTTACCTGTCTCGGCCAGACGCATAAGTTTAAAGGTTCGAACCCCAGCTCGGACAATTCACCCTGAAAGTTTTATTAGTTCTATTTTTTTATACTTTTTTGAGTCACTCATATATTATGTATGTTTTCAGTTACGCAAACAAAACCGCGGTAACTGCTAGTATACTTACCTCATAAAATGTACTTATGTTAATTACTTACTTTGCTATATCTCTGTTATTCTGCTATATTATGTTAGATAATCGTTATTAGGGTTATAAAGTTAGTTAATTTCATTGAAATGTGGTGATGGGAATCTCCGCTCATCTCGGCCACCGACAAACCGGCGAACCGTGGTGTAACGGAAAGTCTAGAGCCGTTCAGTTTTTCATTCCCGTAATGGAATCGTAATGATACTTATACTTACATTCCCGGGATGAGGGTGTGAGGGGGTTCATGTTTTCTTCATATTACCAATCATGTGGTTTTCCATTTACAAATAGTCGAGTTTTCACTCAATTATAGACACTGTTCAAGCGTGTAACGTCGTCTTCTTGCTGTCAGTACATTATTGCCAGTCTAGTTGTACTTACCTTACCTAGTCTAAATTTATTATACAATCTTAAGGAAAGCAAACACCACTGGTATCTATAGAAGGTGGTCATTGCCTTATTTGCTGTTTTAAAATAACCGTTGGTACTTTTGTTTATGTTGTTTACAGTCACGAAGTCGTTCTGTCTTCACAGTTCACGCCCGTCTGTGTGGACACATGGGGTTTTGTATCACAGGATAGCTAACAAGCAGACGGCTCTCGTTATGCATACCAAAGTTGTTAATGGTGAATTGCTATCTTGTGGCAAGGTCTAATGCCACATGCATAAGTTTACCGGTTACCTTATTCTTCAAACCAGAACACGACAGTGACTACCACTGATGCTATTGTGGTAGGAATATGTAAGACGGTGATACCAGACCCGGTCGAGCCGATCCAGAACTCTACCACCTAGTAAACCCAAATAATCAGTGGATACACTCTATCCTCATTTTTGATTTCTCGGTTATAACGTCAAACGCAATTGTACTGTGATGACTAGTCGATTTTGAAATAAGATAGAAAGCAAGACATACCTATTTGCACTATTTACTTATAGTAGTGAAAAAATGAGCTCATGTTCAGCGATGAAATAAATATTTACCGGTGGTATGGATGCGCTGTGCCGCGCTCCCGGCTGCATGGGTTCCACTATCTTGCTTGTGTCACCCTCGAGCCAGCTTTGCTGTGTTTCGGAGAGAAGGGCAAGACAGGCGGTATAATTACTGGCACCGAGACTTAGCATCGTATGTCTCAGGATAGGCAACACATAAATGAGTTACTCTGGCTAGTTTCTGGTAAACTAGTTTATGTTCATTGGCGACGTCGACCACTTACCATCAGGTGGCACGTCTGCCAGTTTGTCTATCCAACTAACATAAAAATATATATATTATACATATATAATACGCAAAAACTAATTATGTACTAATCAAATTCAAAATGGTGGTATCCGCAGATAGAGTGAAGTAAGGGCGCGATGTGGCGGTCAGGCGCGCGGTGGAGAGCGGTAGCGCCACAGAGGCAGACGGCGAGAGAGCGGGAGCGTACAGAGTGTTCAAGTGGTAGGTAAATTTGTAAAATTAATACATTCCTTTAAAAATATTTATACTTTTATTTACTAAGGCATATATTCCTTATATATTAACCTTTATTTAACCTTTGCAGTGGTCAAAAACCACACATATACCACCACACGCTGTTCATATCTATGCGATTAGTCGAAACTTTTTAGTTCGTACTAGCAATACGTGAAATAAGTTTCTCTAAAATTCGGCAGCACATCTCTTGTTGTAGATGTCATGACCGTTATAGGCAAAGGCGGTTTGCTCGGTAGCCAGCCAGTTTATAAAAAACATTCCTGTGGTCCTCTTATGAAATATATTGAACAATTATCATCTTAATTCTTGTCAAGGAACTTAAAAAAGGGGAATAAAAGAGTTTTTATATGTATCATAGGATAGAAAACAAGCTGATGGAAAAGCGATTTGTTTGTTTACTATACTGTGGAGAGAGACAACCACTGCACATAGACACCAAGTGGTAATGGTGCGTTGACACCCCGGTAGCGGGTTGAAATACCCTATGCATAAGTTTCCCAGTTATCTTATCCTTCAAATCGAAACTGGATAGTGGCAAGCACTGATTATATGGTGGCATGAAAAAGTGAGGTGGCGAAACCAGACTCGAGTGAGACGTGCCAGAACAATATATATTTTTATATGATAAGATAGCAAATAAATAAATGGCTCTCCCGACGGAAAGAGACAACCTTCGCTCATAGACATCACAGATGCCAATGGTGCGTTACTATTCTTGTGGCGGGATACCACGTGCATAAGTTTATCGGCCACGTTACCGTCTAAACCGAAACACTGCAACGCCAAGCACTGCCGCTCTTGCGGCTGGAATATCACTTGGAAGTTATGTGTTCTTAGTTTTTGTGTAAGATGGCAGATGATCTATTCTTCAAAAGAGGTCAGAGCCACGCGAGACTTACTCTGTCGTTACTGTTGTCTACTATGCGGTGAAGTTCTCTGACGTACCTCATTTTTGAACTTGTGAACTAGGATGTAGTTCACAGGTTCAAAAATGAGTTTTCCAGCATGTTGGTCCGGGCTTCTTTTGAAAAATAGACTGCCGTTCTATCGGGCAGGTCGTAAAATGCAACCGATCGGCTACACGTGTCTCTAACATGGCTACTGGGTGGTCGAGTTCTGACTTCTGCATTGTCTCGTTCGAATCTGGTATCACCGCCTTACCTATTCCTGCCATAATAACGTCAGTACTTGTCACTATTTCGGTTTGGAGGGTACAGTAGCCGGTAAACTAATGCATCTGGCATTAAGACCTCGCCACAAAGATAGTAACGTGTCATTAACATTTTTGTTGTCTATAGGTGATAGTTCTATTTCTTCATAGGAAGAGCCATCTGCTTGCTTGCTATCTTATGATATAAAAAAGTGTTAGATAGCTTCTAAAAGTAGGAGTTTGTGTGGCTCGTTTGATTTGAAATGATAGCTATGAAATGTATTGAAAGGATTTTCAGCACGCTAAACCTGCCAATTTTGCAACGTTAAATTAAAATTATAAATAATGGTTCTCCGTTATTCTAATAGAACTCATATTTTTTAATTGTCGATTTCCACTGCTTTAAGGATTCTCTTTTTAAATTTCCTAATTATTCAAAGTTTCAGAGTTAATAACAAAAACAAAAAAAAACCAAAGTTGTTAATAATGCATTATTAATCATTATTAACAACTTTGGTTTTTGTAGGCGATGGTTTCTCCTTCCACCAGGAAAACTATCTGCTCGTTTGCTTTTATAACTTACAAAAAAATATATATTTTTATCCCTATATATACCCTACTTTCCAAACCAGAACGCGACGGCGGCTGACACGAGCGGCAAACAATGGCGCCTGCCCGCATGTGACGGAATGGTAATGCCATGTACTATATGTGACGGAATGGTAATGCCATGTTCCGCATGTGACGGAATGGTAATGCCATATACCATAACTATCCCGCCTGTATATGCGTCTCCGAACTACGAGTAGATCACGATAATGACAAATATTGACGTCGTTGCGGCAGAATACGTAAAGCGGTGGTACCAAATACCCGGGTGTGACGTTGCGAACTCTACCACCTAGTCTCCATGTCCATGAGTCCACTCACCATGGTAGTGACATGTATAGCCAATCGGTCACACCTTACGACCTGCCTGGCAGAACGACATTTGGTCTATTCTTCAAAAGAGCAAAAGAAAAGAAAGATGTTTTTATGTTTATGTGTTTGCGTGCTTGTATATTTCTATGTGTGTTTGTTTGTGTATTTAATGCTCACCGTTTTACAGGTTGATGAATCCTCCTCCTGATGGAAAGATATAGACCCTCGCCTATAGATACCAAAATATTAATGGTGCGTTGATGGTGGCAATGTCACATGCATAAGTTTACTGGCTGCCTTACCCTCCATATCGATACATGACTGCGACAAACACTCACGCTATTGCGGCAGGAATAGGTAAGGCGGTGGTACCAGACTCGGGCGAGACAATACAGAACTCTACCACCTAATAGCCACGATGGTAGTGACTCCGTAGCCAATCGTTTGTCTCTTACGAACTGCTTCGGAGAGCGGCAGATGGTCTGTTCTTCCAAGAGAGCCAGACCAACACGGGGTTGCTATTTTATATCATAAGATAGCAAACATGCAGATGACTGTCCTGATGGAAAAAGAAAACTATCGCCTTTAGACACCAAGGATGTTAATGGTGCGTTGCTATCCTCGTGATGTGGTCTTAATGCCATATTAATAGATTTACCGGATAACTCACCTTCCAAACCGGAACGAGACAATGACATGTATTGACACTATTGTGGCAGTCTATACACCCAGGCGTGACGTTGCAGAACTCTACCACTTAGTAGTCATGACGGTGGTCGCCTTTTACGACTTTCCTGGCAGAATGGCTAGAATAACACTTTTGACGGGGAGATTAAACCCGGGACCTCATAGCTTAAGTCGAATAGGTTTACTTAAAACCACGAGGAAATATTTTAAAACAATAAATAACTCACTTGGACAATCAAGTTGTGAATAGTTATAACTACCTACTATCTATTGACATACGCCTTTTAACACTTTATTGCTCTATATCATCTATATTAATTAATTAATTATAATATTATAAATGCGAAAGTTTGGATGTTTGGATGGATGTTTGTTACTCAATCACGCAAAAACTACTGAACTAATTTAAATGAAATTTGGCACACAGGTAGATAGAATAACCTGGAATAGCACATGGGCTACTTTTTATCCCGGAAAAATTAGGCAATCCCGCGGGATTCACCAAAAAATGTATAATGCAGCGGGCTGCACGCAGCAGGTAGTTAAGGCGATTACAGCTGCGAACGACCTTGAGTTTCTAACAGGAGCGGCGCAAATATTATTTCTCGCGCTGGCGTGGTCCAAAGTCAAAGAGTATTTACAGTTGATGCAGATACCTACATTTTAACATTTTCGTTCACCTATATGAACTTTTATCATCGTGAATCGACTGAATGTTGTCAAACTCAAAACCAATAAACAGTAATCGCTCATTTATCGATTACATATACATTCATTTTACAAAAACGATAAATATCTAAAGAAAAAAAATATACCGAAAATCGACAAAAAATCATATAACAATTTACACAATAATAACAGTTACGTATCCTATTTCTTTGAAAGTGTTGTAATATACAATACATCCCGTGTAGCACTTTATTTTAATACATACAATCAACAATTAATATTTAACAAAACCTTTCAAAATTTGATTTTGTAAAATGTAATCTCTTGAATAATATTTTAAAACTTTAACTAGCTTCTTAGTTTTTGTTTCAAAATCACGTAAGAGAAAAGTAGAGATATAATTTAATTTAATGTTTATATAGGAAAGTACTAAATAAGTTGGTTTATTTAGACCATTTGTATGTATAATATATTTTATTTATTTATTTTTAGTTGCGAAGTCCTTACTACCTTCAAATAGTACCAGTTTTTTATTTTTTTTTTCTTTAGAGTTTTGCTTTTTATTCGCTTGCTTGAATTATCTTCGTTGTTTATATGTTTTTTTTTATTTTTGTACATTTATACAAAATATTGACAAAATACTTATCTATCTATAGCTAATAAAACATTCAATCGTAAACGTAGGTAAGTACATGAATAGTCTAAAAATATTATTCAGCGTCTATTCGCAAACAAAACCATTTATAAAGTACTAGCTTTCAGCCCCTTTAATATCCTCTTTTACCTCTTTAAGAGATAAAACTCACAGCATCCTTACATGCACGTTTATTTAATTGAATTAAAGAACGTGACTAATAAATTTGAAGAGATTTTGATTAAACATATTTTATTTTTTCTACAAACTTTACCACTTTTTTCATCCTTTGAAGAGATAACATTTGAAAACCTTAAACTCGTATTCATTTAATTGTATTAAAAATTATAAATACTAAGTTTTAAATAATTTCTACAATATTCTACAATAAACAATCTATTTTTTATACAAACATCAATGCTTTTTTTACCCTTTAAGGAATGAAATTTAAAAAATCCCCAAATATATGATTCTTAAATTGTGTTGAAGAACATAAGTGCCGAATTTCAAATTATTTTGACCATAAACGTTTGATTTTTCATATAAATTGTAAACACACTTTTACTCCTTTAATGGATGAAACTTCGAACATTACATGCATGTTTCTTCAGTTTCGATTGAAGAGCATAAGTACTAAAAAAATCCGAAAATTCGTACTTCTTAATTGTATTAAAAATCAGAAATACTAAATTAAAATAATTTAGATTTTATAGTAATGCAATAAATAAACACTTCATTTTTGATACAAACTTTAAAGCCTCTTTTTACCTCTCTATGGGCTAGAATTCAAAAAAAATATTAAATTTGTATTTAATTTTTTTTTCAGATAAAGGATAATTTAATTACGGCATATCATTCATTACAACTCAAAAATGACAGAGTTTCATACAAACTTTCACCCCCTATTTTACCATCTTAGAAGATGAATTTAAAAAAACCCTTTCTTATTCCTTGTCTATATCATAAGAACAACATCTGTAAAAAAACAGCCTTCTCGGACCAAGCTCATTATCTACTATAAAAAAACATCCAAGCGTAAACGAAATGTTCAATTTCCAAACGGCACAACCTTACTATTGTGCCAAACGTTCTATCTGTACTATTACTCTTTGACTCGAATATGGAGATCGGAGCATGCTAACATGCGACACAGCCTCCCCGTATGAACGCTATCGGGAGACTGACTTACGACGCAAGCGCTGTCCGCGAATTAAATAATAAGGTTTTTATTGATTTAATAGCACACTATAATGATTTTGTAAAATTTTGAACTTAAATTTTATAAAGCAATAAATTGTCTGTAATAAAAAGAAAAAATCATCAAAATCGTTACAGTAGTTTGGAAGTTATAAGCAAATTTTTGCGTAAAAATAAGAAAGATATTCGATTTTTTTTCGTCAAAAATAACAATAAAATTTGAAAAAACGAACTTAAAATTTAAACTTAATTATATTATACGTATAATGCATATTTTTTTTTAATTATTGGACCAACCAGTTAGCAGTAGTAGGCTTTCAAAGAGGTGTCTATTTCGTAGTTTGGCATTACCTATCGCCTTAATAATAAATTCTATTCAGTCGACAAAATAGTAGACGCAAAATGAGTAGTTTTCAATTAACTATAAAAATTATATACAATTATTAAATCTGAAGAAAAATTCGTCGCAGTTACTTATTACAATGAAAGATGATATACACAGTGAATACCACAATACACAAGTTGAATAGGTTGGCCGTTTGTATTACTCGTAAACATCAACGAAATAAAAGAAAAGATGTAATTTTATGTTGAGATCAACTCTAGTAATGTATCCAATTTATATTTTGATATATTTATGATAGAACTGACACGGTGGCATCTTATAGGGCTCGCGACAAATCCGGGCGGCCATTCGAGCCACTATCGTAAATGTAAGCGTGGATCGATTGGGTATAGATCCCAGATTTACAAAACCAATATCGTAACCCGGGACTTTCAGCCCCGAAATCGCCGTTTGGATGTGATGTGTTTTTGGTAAGGCTTTGAGTCACCTGACTGGCTGAATAGTAATGTATTCTGGAGTCGCATACCCTTGACACCCTGTGACATTGTGCGACAAGAGGCAGGGGGCGCGGGTTTAAAGCTTATGGCGTCACGTGTTAAAATGTAAATTACCTAAATACAAAATTTATTTAAACTTTACTAACTCAATGTATATCTTTAAGTGTTTCGTCCATTTTTTAAAAGATTTAATATTGTTTCCATTTCGTTAAAGATTATTTTTAATTCGGACCATGATATATGGCACTCAATCCTGTCAGCCTTAGTTTAATCACTTCTAAATTTGAAACTAAAAGTTGCGGCGTCACACCAGCTGGGACTTTTTTATATATCATAAGATAGCAAATAAGCAGATAGATCTCCTGATGGAAAGAGAAAACCATCTATTTCATGTAAGCAGTGGAAGTTGGCTAGAAACTGTTACTTTTAAAAGAAATGTGGCGTCGCTGGTTGGTATCACTGAACAGTCGTAGTGGTGGAAGCGGCGAGCCAACTATTGTCAGGGTTGCATCATAACTGTGCAGGTTGATGAAATTCGGTGCACAATATATATTTTACAGTTATAAAAATTAAATTTCATTACCAGAAATCAAAAATGTTATCAACTGTTTAGAAACTTTTTAAGTGTTTTTATTGTGTCAACAATTTCTTAGGCGACTACCGGATTGGTAGTGCGCTCACATACCCAAAAAACCTACTGCAAAAGGATACAAGTATGTTGTATAACACAGCTTTATGCTCGAGGTAATAACATTAAAATAATGCCAAATAATATTTTAAAACGTTACAGACCCAAAGGCGGATGTTGGCAGTAATTCAAATGATATTCTAAAATACCACTGATTCTCTAGAACGTCTTAATTGTTTCTAATATATATATATATATATATATATATATATATATATATATATATATATATATATATATATATATATATATATATATATATATATATATATATATATATATATATACAGGGTATAACAAAAATAAGCACTAATACTGAAGGAGCGTTCAGGATGTGTGGTTAGCTCTTTAATTATACATTTTTAATAAATAAAAACTATGAAATTTCTGAGAAAATGAATGTCAAAGTTTTTTTTCAAAATGATCTGTGGCAGCCCTGAAGTATAGCACGCAGTAACGTACGCGCACGGTTTACGCAGCTATGAAAGGTCACAATCATATGATAGATGTCAATGAACTGCTAGACGCACAACAAAGTACTAATTACTTGACAGAGTAAATAATGTAGATATTATTTAAAGAGTTTTTTTATATTTTTTTCTACCAGGACTGATGTTGGAATAAACCCATGAGGGTCCTTAGTTTGATTACCAGGCTGGACAATTTGATTCATAGGTAACTTAACTGGGTTTTGATAGCCATAATTATTACATTATGTTAAAAAAAACACTGTCCGACTATTGGTGTCACTCGATAGCATATTACGATCATATTAAAATAATTATTAATTACTATACTCATATTCAATAAAAAAAATCTCATAAAATTTTATTAATCGTAAATACCTACCTAGTAGTCTCATACCTAGTTTACGTAAGGCAAACCTGCGGCTATTAGGCATTTCATGCAGGAAAATCTCCCGCCTGGCAACAAAATTATATCAGCTGTGTACCTAAAATTTATTGTGACCTGGATTATTATTTCTAACTCTGAGTGAAACTATTAGTTTGGTACATACATTCTAAAACAAACGTGGCAAATAATCCAATATAACTAATTAAGGTATCTTTTTGTTATGAAAACACATTACATAAATTACTTCATCACACAATATCCACCTTCAAAGTCAACTATTCACATGTGTTTTCAGTGTAGGTACCTAAATCTATTCCGTGATTCATAGGCATTTTACAATGTATTATCTGGCATGGTTTCAACTTACAAACTGTTTTAATGGCATAATACTTACCTCTAGTACCTACCCTGTTTGCTTCTAACTTCACATAACAAGGTGTCTAAATAGGTAATTAGTTTTTGAGCAGGTAAATCATAGCTATTATCACTTTTTTTACACACAATTCTAAAAACTTAGTAAAACTTTCTCGTTGATAACACGACACTTCGCAAAATAAATATGCATTATCATTAAGAATTAAGACACAACACAACCTTTTATAAGCATTTTTGACAAATAAACCTACGCATTGATTAGCCTAGAAGTCCTTTGATTTGAAGTATTACCGACATCGCGCTAGGCGTCTCAACGCGGCGCAACGCGGTCTCAACCAAGCGCCCGACTTAAGGCCTTGCTCACACACACTACTGAATATTTTCCGCGGGAATTTTAATTGCGCAAATTAATTTTCGTTACATATGAAATTTGACATGGCTAGCACTGCTAAAAAAATGTCAAGAATCGGAATGTTCCCGGTGAGTTGATAGGCTCGTTTGTCACTATCACTACATGGCTGATGGAACTTAGTACCTACCTAAAGTTTGTTTTAGGTGCGCCTCTTCTTACCTTTTTTTATGTTATTGAGATAGGCAAACTAGCAGACGTGCCACCTGATGGTAAGTGGTCGACGTCGCTAATGAACAAAAATGGGATACCTGGGCTGGAACTAGCCCAGGTATTCCATTCATGTGTTAGAGACATAAGATGTTAAGATCCTGAGACATAAGATGTTAAGTCTCGGTGCCAGTAATTACAGTGCCTGTCTTGCCCTTCTCTCCGAAACACAGCAAAGCTGTTTCACGGGAGAAATTGGCAAGACCTTTCTAAGTAGTAGTTATTTCAGGAAAAAGATAATTTTTGACTACGTTTTTTTGATTACATTTTAGATCAAAGATTTTATAAAATACTAGCCGTTGCTCGCGGCTTCGCACGCGTGGTTAGAGTTTTTTGTGAATGTCAAAAATAAACCACGCAAGCGAAACCAACGAAAACTATTGCTAATTTTAGCGATTGCCGGGATTACATATCAACCTGTTCATTCATTCAGAAAAATTAATCTTTTTCATCAAAATATTGTTTATCATACTGGAAATGAAAAAGTATTAAGTTAACTTTAAAGCCGCCGCCGGTCGTTTGTACAGGCCTTTAGAACTTACACGTGTTTTGCGGCTTATACAAAGTGCAACGAAACGCTTTGATTGGCGAAAAGACCACTTTCGGAAAGAGACAAGACACTCCCTTTTTTCTGCCATTTTGTTTTTATGTAAAATCATACTAATATGTAGTTCCGTATAGTTTTAGTCAACATTTTTGTCACTTTTATGATAAGAGTGATGCCGGTTTAGGCGTTTCTTCGTAAGGTACTGGGTTCGATTCTCAGTTCGCCTGGTAGAATGGAGGGTAATTCTTCTTAAGGCACTCAAACTAACACGGGAAATGATTTTTGAAGTGAAAACTTCTTTAGGCGCGTTGAGCGTTTTGGTAGAGGGTAAAATCCTCGTTTCGCGTCACCGACATGCTAATGATAATAGTATATCTATAGCTATGTTTTGCATATAGTTTTAATTACTCTCAACTTAATAGTTCCGTTTTCACTTCTATCGGCAGTCCCACGACTGCTACTGTTTTTTTTTTATTTATGGTGCAAGGGGTCCCACCACCACCTTCGGGACCCAAGACAACCTGACTGCTGTACAATGAAAGAGGTCCTGGCACCGGCTTCCTCCAGAGAGGTTCGGAGGTTAGACGACAGTCGCTACGGCAAACTCAAACTCGTTCCTAGCGCAAGCGTGGAGAATAACCGGAATAAACTCTAAGATGAAGAAGATTATTTTTAAATTTGTTTCACTGAACCCTAATTAGTTCGGAAAAGTACCTAGATAATTGTAAAGGAATTTTTATTTTTTTATTCAGTTGCCGTTTGTCTTTGGAGAGCGTAACTATTGCTATTATTGCCGATTTTTTATGAATCTTACTTAATACCCATTGATTGGAAATCGCGATTTTAAAAATGCCACGTAGAAATAATAATGACCGTCACCTTTACACTAATAGTGAATTTTACGAAATGATGCTATGTGTTGGTGCTGCTAGGAATGGTAGCATTAATGAAGCGAGGGAGATTTACCGACAACGGTTTATTGATGGAAGGCCACCAGCAGAACAACGTCATTTACCTCCGTACTCAGTATTCCGTAACATGTGTTTACGACTTCAGCGTACTGGTTCCTTCCACCGCGAACGAAACGTTGGACGTCCTAATTCAAGAGTAGGTACTGCTATTGAGACTCGGATTCTAAATCATTTTGACGAGAATCCTCGGACCAGCACACGCCGATGCAGTGCTATGTTAAATGTAAACCATATGGTGGTGTGGCGTACTCTGCAGGATGATGGACGACATCCCTACCATTTTTCAAGGACTCAGGAGATAGGACTTGCAGACCATATGCCCAGAATGGACTTTTGTAGGTGGTACCAGAACCGTGCTGAAGCAAATCCCGAATTTGCTTTTAATATTTTATGGACAGATGAGGCTTCTTTCACAAGAAATGGTGTGCTCAATTTGCACAACGAGCATGTGTGGGCACATAATAACCCGCATGCCTCGAGTGAAAGTAGCTTTCAGCACCAGTGGAGAATTAATGTCTGGGCAGGCATCGTTGGGGACTATGTTTTGGGGCCGACTATTTTACCTCAGGGTCTTAACGCTCAAAGGTACCTACAACACCTGAGAGAGGATTTAGAAGAACATCTGGAAAATCTTCCACTGAATGTATATCGTAATATAATTTTTCAGCACGATGGAGCACCCGCTCACTTTGCACGCCCTGTGCGTGATTATTTAAACGATCGATTTGCAGAGTGGATAGGTCGAAGTGGCCCGGTGCCTTGGCCACCTCGTTCTCCAGATCTCACGTGCCTAGACTACTTTTTATGGGGTTATGTGAAAAATAAAGTTTACTCTGTGGAATGTCATACACGTGAAGAGATGGAAGGTAAAATTAATGCAGCATTTAGGTCCATAACCCCACATATGTTGCATAATGTAAGGTTATCAATGTTACGCAGAACTGCTCTTTGCATTGAGAAGGGTGGTGGTCATTTTGAACCTTACTTATAAATTAATTTGAAGACAGTGTTGTTTTATTATTGCCTGTAAATAGTGAATTTGGATTAATGTATAATAATTAATCAGTGACGAAAGTGATATGTAAAAAATTGCTTATTAAATGTGTGTAAGTACAAGTACGCGGTATTCTTCATGTCTATGTGTGCGTCACGCTATTCATTCAACGTGTTGCTGACGTCACATCACTTCCATCTTCAAGGTAGGGGTGTGAAAATAAACTTTAATTTCTTATTTTACTAAATTTATATGAAACAAAAAATGTGTGCCTTTTGGTATAATATTTTACCAGGTGTTTGTTTAGTTCATGTACACGTATACCCTTGAAAGTTAGTGCTTATTTTTGTTATACCCTGTATATATATATATATATATATATATATATATATATATATATATATATATATATATATATATATATATATATATATATATATATATAAGATATATAACATATATAAAAACTATATATATGTTATATATATATATATATATATATATATATATATATAAGATATATAACATATATAAAAACTATATATATGTTATATATCTTAATAATATTAAGATAATATATAAGATATATAAAAACACGCAAATTAATATTTACTTCAGGTAATTAGAAGTTATTGTTAACACGATAGAATCAAAATAACTACAGTATACTTGAAGTCAAAATAAATTATAATAACATTATCATCGCTTTACAACTTGAAACACAATCATTACATTTTTGCTAAATTAAATTTTATTTAATTATTTTAGTAATTATATTACATGTTATATCCTACATTTTATGTTATCATACATGTATTTTTATTACATTATTATTGCCATATTTTAAACTGAATACGAATTTGCTATTCGGCGGAAATAAAAAAATTGTTAATTCGTTAAGTCTTTCAAAAGTATAATTAAATGAATGTTTCTGGTTTCTAACAAATCCAACATTCAGTGCTAAAGTGCTAATATTGTATTTATTTTGAGTAATGGTTTTTAACCGACTTGCCAAACAGGAGATGTTTCTCAATTCGCCGTATTGCTATTTAATGTTTTCAACGTAGAACTCCGCAACCAATTTGGATTTATTTATATTATATATTTCCAATTTGTTTAAAATCTATTCAGGGGTTTCAGATATACAGGGGATTAGAAGGTGTTTTACTACGTTTTAATTATATTCCGTTATTGTCGTAGCGATGTAGACGTATAAATCTATTAGTTATAATTAAATATTTTTTTTCTAATTTCTTTGGGAAATAATACTGGCCCGAGATTGGATATGTTCCCGGTTAATATCACTAGTCACATCATGGAAAATTGTTGATATTTATGTAATTTTATAATAAAATAAACTGTTTAGAACACGGAAAAATTATATATTGTATCTGCGTATTTTAGACAAAAGGTTAGAACAGCCATAGAACAAAAATGTAGCCAACATAACAAATAACAGACTATACAGTGATACCAACTAATAACAGATAAGGTTGCGTTCTTATTTACCAACACTCCCTCCAGAACGCAAACCCATTTTATTTAAACAAAACATATGTTTTTCAAATGTTACACCCTTTGTTAAATTGTCAGCAACCATGTTGCAACCACTTACAAATAGAAATTTTATTTTAGAATTAACAATATTCTCTCTGATAAAATGTAATCTAATATCTATATGCTTAGTTTTAGGTTTATAACAGTCTGTTGATGCCAGTCTTATTGCACTTTGATTATCACTATAAATATTTAACGCACTATCCAAGCCTTGACCAAGTTCAGCTTGCAGTTGTTGAAGCCATAAGGCCTCCTGTGTTGCTGATGCCATCGCCATATATTCGGCCTCTGCTGTGGAGAGTGCCACAGTCTGCTGTTTACAGGAATTCCAGGATATAAAACCATTCTGAAAAATAAAAGTGTAACCGGTGCAAGATCTCCGGTCATGTGGGTCACTTGCCCAGTCTGCATCGCAGTACCCTGTTATATCTTTAGCATCCTCCTTGATATAACATATATTTAGGCTCTTAGTTCCTTGGAGATATCTCATGACTCGTTTTACTCCAAGCCAATGCTGAATTCCTGGGCCATTATAGAACTGACTCAACTTATTCACCGCATAGGTAATATCAGGTCTTGTGACCTGTGACAAATATAAAAGACAGCCCACCGCTTCTCTGTATGGGAAATTACTGGTTTCATCCTCAGGTACCTTATCAAATTTAGTATTCACCTCTATTGGAGTGCGTACTGGTTTACATTCAGACATGCCAAAGCGTTCCAATACTAGGTTAATGTACTTCTTTTGGTCTATCATGATCACACCTGCTTTACGATTTCTACTAATATTAATGCCAATACATTGATGTGCCTCACCCATATCTTTCATACAGAGTTCCTCCTTTAACTTTTCTTTGACATCGGCTGCTGATTTTTGATTATTTGTAAAAATCAAGAAGTCATCTACCCATACTGCAATAAAAAGCATTATTGATTCATTTACTAAATAATAGATACATGGATCAATTCTTGATCTTTCTAAACCAATTTTAATTAAAATACCGTTCAGCTTTAAATTCCATTGACGACTAGCTTGCTTGAGTCCATAAATAGATTTATGCAGAACACATACTTTAGAATTTTTATTATAACATTCTGGTTGTGACATGTATATTTCAGTATCTATGTCACCCTGAAGAAATGCGCTTACAGCATCCATCTGAATTATATCTAAGTCATACTTAGCAGCTAGAGCAAGCAAGAATCGAATTGAGGTATACCTTACCACCGGAGCATAGACCTCATGATAATCGTTTCCTTTCTTCTGAGCACAACCCTTAATCACCAATCTAGCTTTAAAACGAACAATGTCTCCCTTCTCATTGGTTTTACTCTTAAACACCCATTTACAAGGCAAAGCCCTTTTGTTGGATGGCAACTCTACCAGTGACCAAGTTTTGTTTTGTATTAAAGAATCATATTCCTCCTGCATAGCCTTCTTCCATTGTTCGGCATGTGAAGATGAAAGAGCCTCATCGAGATTCTGAGGGTCGTTCAAATTAATTATAGGACAAAAATAACTCACATCATGTTCATCCCTCTCTGCATACTGGACAGCTTTGCGCGGACGTAGGTTAATACTACGTGTTGGTGTCGACAGATCAATTGATTCGTCTGGTATGTATAATGAATCATCATTGTTACCTGACAGATAATCTTCACATGAAGAATGCTCAGAGTCATTTTCTAACTCTTGTTTACAGGATTCTTCAGAAGTTTGTATTACAGGATCATTGGGTAAGCAAGGTAAGTATACATTATTGTCAAATTTTTGCACATTTTCTAAGAATATTACATCTCTACTCTTGATGATTTTGTTTGTGTTTAGATCAAGTAACCGATATCCCTTGCTAGATTCACAATATCCAACAAACACTAATTTTCTAGATTTAGTATCCCATTTTTGGCGTTTTTCTTTAGGTATTTGTACCATAACTTCAGAGCCAAAAATTCTTATATGAGATAAGTTAGGTTTCTTACCTGTCCACATCTCAATAGGAGTTTTATTATCAATAGATTTAGTAGGAGATCTATTAATTATATAAGCTGCTGTTGCTAAGGCCTCGCCCCAGAATTGCTTTGATAATTGAGCATCAAACAACATACATTTAGCTCTTTCCACGAGTGTCCTGTTCATTCTTTCAGCTAACCCATTTTGCTGCGGTGAATATGGGGTGCTCGTTTGATGTTCAATTCCGTGTCTACATAGGAAACTTTCAAATTCTTTGTTACAGTATTCCTTGCCGTTGTCTGACCGAACAATTTTAATAATTTTACCCAGTTCATTCTCTACTTTGGATTTATAATTTTTGAATACTTCAAGAACACTCAATTTGTCTTTCAAAAAATAAACATGAACTCTCTTGGTAAAGTCATCAATAAAAGTAATGAAATATTTCATACCTCCCAGTGATACTTGTTCCATCGGTCCACATAAGTCTGTGTGGATAAGCTGCAGTGGGTGTGATGCTCTTGATCCAATTATATTGAATGGGAGTCGGCTCTGTTTACCTTCTAGGCAGGTAGTGCATGTGATCACATTCTTATTCTCAACGGGGAATGGACTGACTCCCTCTGCATACTCTGGCAGCTTGTTAACATCAGAAAAGTTCAGATGTCCCATGCGTCTATGCCATAAAACAATATCATTTAAATTATTTGAGCATGTTAAGTTTGAAAACACTTCTCTGTGAGTATTTAACTGATACAGATTGTTTACTAGTGTAGCTGAACACAGAAGCCTGTTATTCTGGTCATAAATATCACAACCTTTATCTCTAAAATTTACTTTGCAGCCATTTTTCACAATAGCACTCACGGATAAGAGGTTAGCAACAAGTTTAGGTATGTATAGAACTTCTCTTACCTGAATTTTATTTTGTTCACTTCCATTTATTAATAAATTAACCTTTCCCATACTTTCCACAGGTAGCGGTGTCCTACTGGCAACTGTTATGGCAGGTATTGGTGGGCTTGTTACATCATACATCCAGTCACATCTATTGGTCATGTGCATGGAGGCACCAGAGTCCACATACCACAGGTCCGGATTCATTGTCTGTGAAGATGCTGAAAAAGCTGCAATAAAACTTTTATTATCTTCTGCTTTCAATGTATTTTTCTTCTTCGGAGCACGACAGTTCTTAGCCATATGGCCGTGCTTGTTACAATTGAAACATCGGGGCCCTCTGTGAGCCTTAGTTGTACTCTGATTCACTTGAATGGCGGGTTTTCTTGTGAAGAATGCTGTACTCTCTGAACGCTGAACTTCCTGTAGAAGTTTTGTTTTAATTGAGTCGGCACTGATCTTCATTCCCGAGCTCTCCAGACCCATTATCATTGGCTTATAGGTTTCCGGTAAACCAGCTAACATCAACGTCCCAAGCCATTCATCGTCTATGTTGAAGTGAATATTCCTAAGCTTGTGCGCGGTAGACATAATCTTAGTCACATAGTCGTCTACGTCTCGTGAACTGTCCAATGTAGTTGTAATAAGGTCTCTCAATAAGGCTACTTTCCTGTACAACCCGCTGTCATCAAACGCATGTTGTAAACTCTCCCAGACTTCTTTACATGTAGTCGCACTCTGTACATGTACGTAGTTTATCGGGTCCAGCAATAATATGAGTTTTGAATGTGCCTTAGTTTCCTTTTTTCTATCGAGATTGGTCCCGTCAATACAATCCCACAATTCTTCCAACTTGAAATAGGCTTCCACGGCGAATTTCCAAGTTGCGTAATTGTCTCTTCCGACAAGTCTATCAATGTGAAATGAATTGTGGCTGGTGTTGGCCATTTTCTACGAGAACTTGATAACTTTTCACAAACTTTTCTGACAACCACGCCCGCAATTTTTTTTGTTTTGGCGGGAATCTCAATACGCCGGTAATTTTTATTAGTTCTAACTGCGTTTATACTTTAATCAACCACGCTCTGCTACCATGTTGATATTTATGTAATTTTATAATAAAATAAACTGTTTAGAACACGGAAAAATTATATATTGTATCTGCGTATTTTAGACAAAAGGTTAGAACAGCCATAGAACAAAAATGTAGCCAACATAACAAATAACAGACTATACAGTGATACCAACTAATAACAGATAAGGTTGCGTTCTTATTTACCAACAAAAATAATATCCTTGTTTTTAGACATTTTTCTTTATTTGAAATATGTTTAATCTTCGACACGCCCGGCTTTGCACTAAAACAAATAAATCTCACCATGCACGATTTTGGGACTAATTCGGCAGCGTATTGGATTAAAGCTCCTTAAAATATCTAGTTGGCTTAATTTTTTTTTGACAAATTTGATAATAATTATCATCATATATCATCATAGATACATGTTAAGTTAGATCATAAGATAGTTTTTAGTGATTTTACAATTCAGTGTAATGCACAATTCATTTAACTGAATAAATATATTTTGATTTTTTTTTGATCTTTAAACCAATTTACATACAATATTATGTTATACACCAAAACCTTTCTAATGAATCACACTGTCTATTGGTGAAAACCGCATGAAAATATGTTCAATAGAGTTTATAGCGAATATACCGACAAACAGGCGCGGTGCGGCAAGCTTGTTAATGATACCGTTGGCAAACCGTGGGAGCGTTGTATCTCTGGCTACCTCTTAATGGGGGTATGTGCATGACGGAATTTATTTATTTTTGTTTGGATAATAATATCGCCGGCATAACAGGAGTAAATGGTTCTTCACAGAAGAAGTCATTTTAATAATGACCATTTATGCGGTTGCGTTATAAATGTTTTTTTATATCGTAATATGTAGTAAACAAGCAGATGGCTCTCCTGATAGAAAGAGACAACCATCGCATATAGACACCAATGATGTTAATGGTGCGTTGCTATCTTAATGTGAGATCTTAATGCCAAATGCATAAGTTTACCGGCTACCCTACCCTCCAAACCGGAACACGACAGTGACAAGCACTGACGCTTATGCGGCAGGAGTAGGTAATGCGGTGGTACCAAACCCGGACCAGATAATGAAGAACTCTATTATCTAGTAGCCATGATGGTGGTGACTCGCATCGCATGACATCGCATCGACCGCCTTTTAAAAGTTGCCTGGGTAGGATAATTGTGACGAGTTAATATATATTGCTATTCTTTAACCACTTCATTTGACAACATTTAAGTAAATCCGGCTGTGCCTGTTACCCTGTTACAATTTGTTGGGTGTATTCGTGATGTGACTTCACAAATCGCAACTGATCAAACACAATTTTATTTCTCACGCTGGCAGGGTGGCATGCGAGGAGACGGCACTAAAATGTTGCAAATGACATAGGTGGCAAATGTAGTGAAGACATTTAGGTGTTATTTCAGAATTTTTGTGATTTCTCAGTTCTGCCAATCTGTGACTTATCCATGTCCAATAATAAATTATGCACTAAAATATTCATACCGTATCCAAAACGAACCTGTCTTTTGTGTATGCGCGGCGGGTGCGGTAGTCTAAAACAAAGTGTTATTTCTCGCGGTCCCGCGGGAGGCGCGGGTGGGGGTGAGGGTGGGGAGTAATATTTTTACGAGTCACTTTTATTGCGGACAATAAATTTGTCACCGCCCCGCGAGTGTTGCGACATAGGGCCTGCAGTGTTGGTCGACTAATTTGGTCATGGGTTTGGTGCCTTTACTAGTTTACCTTATTCAAAAATTTCAAAATTTGGCTTAATAGCCTTGGCTATCACGGAATTTCTTCAGGCTTCAGAGACCGGTAAACTAAATTTTTCCTGGGAAACATCTGGGTCTTTTATATAGAATAGGCTATTTACGAGTAGGTACGTGTCGAATCGGTCATGATAATTAGGTAGAGTTTTACGATTAGCCTGAGTCATGTTTCAACTTATATTATAGCCAGTCGTTATTTCTTTGTTAAATTCAAATTCTCTTGAGTTTTGTGTGACCGCCGGCGTGATAGTATTGAAGGTTGGTAGGCAGTCTGTGGGTCGCTGTACAAACACCGGCGCCAGGTCACCAGATGTTTGCCGTTCCATAAATACTGAACAGCCCCCCCAAGACAAGTGGCATCAACGCTAGGAGAATAGAAAACAAAATGTATGGATTTGACATAAGCTGTTGATACGAGCGTAAACGAATTTGTAATTGGTAGCCAAGTGTCATTCGTGAAACGAAACGTTATATTGTATCGATCATCTTTGATCAATTTCATACAAAACCTTAGCCAAGTGGCACTTTTGACAAGCAAAATTGGTGATCCAATGATTAGCGAACGCTAGAACCCTGTAAATTACGCTAAAAATGGCGGATAATCACTATTATTTAATCAGCTGTTCTAAATCGTGGATAATATCTGTTAGAATTTTTGATAATTTTAAAGTAAAATGAACGCAAATTGCCATAATTTAAGAGTCCTAACCTAACTAGGGGGTTTTCAATACATTTTCTTTTTTTAAGTCGCAGACGCCTTTGTAATGAATTTCGGTTTTCATCCCCTAACTCCACGGGGAATTAACTCAGAGCAAAGTGACCTTGACAAAAGTTGGTGTCCCTTACCCCCTCCACGTAATGGTGCAACAAAAAAGGGGTGTTATATAGGGTTGAAATTTTCCATCAAAATTTTTCTAAGTCCTGCGCACGCTCTGACCGCCAACTGAGCTCTCTGTTCATTCTAATATAACGCATTGGCGTCATTTCGACCAAATTGGTAGCCAAGTGGATTATGGCTTGTTAACGTTCTGTTAGCTCTGTCACTCAGGCACTTATAAAAAAAAGGCACTTTTGTGAACAGAAGTTTATTATTTACTACTAATGTTTTACACTTATCTTGGAACTTGAACAACTTGGATTACTATTCACTCGCGATTCCCTTATGTAGGGTTATAACGACCCGGAGTCGGGATATAACACTAGTCTATTCGCTGTGTCCAGGCCGGCGGGCAGAAACCAGGTCCGTAGCTGGGCAGCGTTTAGGCTAGAGAATATCTAACTAACTGAAATTTGGAAAAACATCTGTTTATATACTACTTTATTGATGATTTGCAGTTATGATTGCAAATCAGCAATATACTAAGACTATAAGGGGTGTAACACCTCCCCCCTTTAAAACGAAACATCCGGAAATAAACGGATGTGAGTGTCATCCAAGTTGTAGGGAAATAGGAACAATGATAGCTTAGACCTAGGACAATTAATTAGTATATCAAAAACAAAAAATAAAATAGTATAAATGACATTAAAGTTAGGATACCTTGATATAGTAATATAAATTAGTACATTAAACAATCACTAGGAACTAGAAAAAACAAGATTATGTTTATAAAAATCTAAACAATAATTCTAGACACTTTGATATAGTAATATAAAATAGTACATTAAACAATCACTAGGAGCTAGGAAAAACAAGATTGAGTTTATAATAATCTAAACAATATTTAAGTTTTACAATAATTCCAAGTTTCTTCTTGGTGTACTAGAGTCAGTGCTTTCGGTATCAAAATTAGACATTTCGATGCTAGATCTTGCACGAATACTAGTGCTAGGTTTTGTTACACAATTATTTATGATTTTAACACAACATGACTCATTTCTTCTATTATTATTGTTACAAAAACATTTATACAATTTATACGAAAAAAATGAAAATACAGTGATAGATAGTAAGGTTGTCAATATACTAAAATAGTGACTATATTTAATGTGATAAGGTTGATTTTCGATTTTCGATAATTCATCATTTGCTTGATTTAACCTATGGGAGGCATATTGTAAGTAATCTAAGTTAATATGCGATAATTTTACGGGTGTTAAATGTGGCATTGTATTATTCAATTTAGCTTTAGAACAGCAGTCATCTACAATAATATTGAAATCTGGATGTGGAATATAAATTTTAGTTTCAAATTCTTGAGCTGGGATGAATTGGAGTAATTTGTGATATGCTTTACAGTGTTTAGGTAATCTTAAAATACCGGTTCCAATGATATCGTGATCTTCCAGATTTCCATTACAATTGATAGACAATTTTGTTATATCAGATTGAACATATATCCATTTGTTATTTACAAGTCTTTGCCATAAATCTATTTCTCCTAAAATTAACTTATAACTACATGAGTCCGGAATATGTTTAACATGTTCGGTTAAAATTATTATTTCACAAATGGGATTACCAACACTTGATTGCACATTTGCTAATTTGCACAGATAATAATTGTTGTTTAACACTTTACACTCACTTAAGCCTTGAAGCATAGAATATAATAATTTATCCTGTGTTATCGCCAGGAATTTTGCAGATGGATTTATTAACGCAAAAGTATTAGGGTTATTTATGTCATGTGGGGTTGGCAAGGAGTAGATGTGATAAAGATTGTATTCAACGAGTGATGAAACTAATGGTATTTTGATAGCAAAAATTAATTTTTCGTCACTGATAAAAGAGGAGATTTCAGCTATGTCAATGATTTTATGAATATTAGCTAGACTCAAATGTAAGGGAAGACTTAAAATAACGTCATTATTTTTCGAATTCAGTTCGTTATATAATTGTGTTGGACTTAAAACTGACGGATGAACTATATTTTGTTTTCCAAATAAAATAGCATCATTAAGGTCTCGTAAGTTAAAATTAAGTAACATCAGTGAGCTTTCTAAAGCACTAAAGATCATAGACAAGTGAGTGACTACTTCTAGTTTGTTTGTGTTTTCTGATATAGTATCTAAAATCTTACCTAGATTTTGGATGTTATTGTTAAGGACATTTTCATTGGCATTAAGTTTAGAAATAGTACTATTAAATGAAGCTATTGTGGAGCTCATAATATGTATGTTTTCTTTAGAGATGGAAGCTAAGTGTTTCTGGTCATCTTGAATAGAATTAATGGCATCAGTGAATGCTTTAGCGTCATCCTCGTCAAGTGAGCCAAAAAGTTGCTTTAATATCGGACCACCAATACCAAACCAAGCAGATCTTTTTACTTTATGAGAGTTATTATTATCGGTTATGTGAGATAAAGACATATAGTTATTTTGAACATTACTAAAAAGACTTTCTAGGGGGTTAAGAACATTGTAGCAATCAGTTTTTACCTTAGTAGATTGATGTGTGTTACATATTTGCTTAGAAGTTTCTAGGACCTTTTGAAGAGTGTCGATGTGAGGCTTTATGTATGATAGATCCGAGAAAGTGACGATATTCCAATAATCATTGTAATATTTTAGATTACCTATAGGATCATAAAAGAGACCAGGACTATTAACTATTGGAGTGGTCAAATTTGATGTTGCGAAGGATCCTGGCGCGACGGCCCTGCAATAGAATTACTAAGCTAAATAATAATAAAAGATAGAAAGGTTATCAAAAGTTACTAATTAAGTTATATAACTCACTAATCTAAGAGGGGCATATCTAAAGGAACAGTGTTGCTAGGAGTTGTGTCTACAATAGGTATATCTAAAGGAGTAACACTTCTTGAAGGAGGGTTTAATACAGGTACATTAGAGTTTGAAGAACTTGGAATGTTATGCGCTAATTTTATTTCATCAATATGATGTCTGACATGTTTGCGATTAATTAAAATTGTGACGTTATTATTGTTGTGGATCTTCACTATTCTATAAGGACCTTTCCAAACGGTGGAGAGGGCTTTACGTAGTCGATGATGTTGTTTTAGATAAACCATATCCCCAACGTTGTATGATATATCCCTAGAGTTTTTATCGTAATAGGTTTTAGACTTTTCTTTACTGCGTAAAATATTGTCCCTAGCTATATTTCGGGTATTAATTAGTTTTTGTTTCAACATTTTGACATAATCGGGATATGTAGCCGTAGGATCAATGTCGTAGAGAGAACTGGGAATATGTGGTTTGCAACCAAACAGAAGCTCGTGAGGAGTAAAATTCGTAGAAGAGTGAACTGATGTAATATAAGAGACGATTGCAGTTGGGAGAAATTTGTGCCAATCATCATGATTGCTATTAACGTATGACTTTAGATATTCTTTTAGGGTACCATGGCTTCTTTCAAGAGCGCCATTGGTTTGAGGATGATAAGGTGTAGAAAAGAGATGTTTAATTTTAAATAAAGATGTAATTTGTTTATATACATCGGCAATGAAATGGACTCCTTGGTCGGATAGCAGACTTTTTGGAATTCCAAAGTGGCAGATAAATTTAATTAGACAGTCAGCCGTTTTTTCAGCCGTTGAATGAGTAATGGGATATGCCATGGAATATTTTGTTAAGTCATCTTGAAAGGTGACTATGTATCTAAATCTTTCGGGGCCAGATTCTGGTAAAGGTCCAACTATATCTGTGAATATTCTCTGTAGTGGTTCGGAAGAAGTGGAAGTGATTTGCATAGGGGCTTTATTGCAAGCGCGTAATGCTTTATTTTGTTGGCATTTGGGACAATGTTTTACATATGTCTCGATGTCATTTTTCATACCTTTCCAGTAATATGATTCTTTTAACTTATTATATAAACGGGAAGAACCTATATGACCACCAACAGGTGAATCATGGTTATCTTTAAGGATAGTGGGTATTTCATCTGAATTAGGATAAGTCAATTTGTTATGATAAACATTAATCTTAATACCAGTATTGTGAAATATAAAAGATATCATATCATAAATTAAAATGAACCTTAAGTTATCAAAGGGATTAGAAAAGTCGGAAATAGCAATTTCATTTAATTCAGAATGAAAAATTATAAGGTTATTTCTTAAATCCTTAAGGACCTTAAATATATCCTTGTAGCTAGCGGAATCAAAGTGATGGACTTTTATGAACATGTGAAAAAACGTTTTGTCTTTTATCGTAGAAGACTTGACAGTATATAATTCCTTTTCGGATGATAAGAATGATTCTTTGTCTTCTAATAGATTAAGTATGTCTTCGCAATAGGGGTTTGAATTATCGAGATCGACAGACGTTGGATACGCAATTGCCTTGCACGGTGTTTTTAAAAGGTTTTGATTTGTTTCAGTGATTATCGTATCGTAGACCGTTGGACTCGATCTTTTACGCATAAAGGTCTCATAGGTGATGGTATCTATATCGTCAATTGCATGAATCGGAGGACGGGAGAGAGCATCGGCATTACTATTTAGTTTTCCTGCTTTATATACGATTTCGTAATCGTATTCTTCTAACTTTAAGCGCCACCTTACTAATTTGCTGCTTGGATCCTTACAGTTAAACAGCCAAATATTATAGCTAACAGTTCCTTCTCTGTTGTGCTATAATTTCCTTCAGCACGATTTAAGGTTCGGGATGCAAATGCGATAGGTAAATCTTTTCCAATTTCGCCTTGCGAGAGGACAGCTCCTATGGCATAGTTAGAGGCGTCAGTCGTGAGTATAAATTCCTTTGAAAAATCTGGATATTGTAAGATAGGGGCATTAGTTAGCATTAGTTTTAGTTTGTTAAAAGAGTCTTCCTGTTTGTCTGTCCAGTTGAATTCCGTATCTTTCTTTAATAATGAAGTTAGGGGCTTAGTAATCTTAGAAAAATCTTTTATAAATTTACGATAATAGCCTACTAATCCTAGAAAACTTTTAATGTGTTTAGGATTTTTAGGGGTTGGATAGGATAAAACTGACTTTACTTTATCAGGATTTGGGGACACTCCTTTATCCGTGATAATGTGACCAAGATATGCTACTTCTCGTCTTAAAAACTCGCATTTGTCCGGTTGCAATTTCAAATTGTGTTGTCTTAAGGCATCGAATACGAGACTAAGTTTTTGGATATGGGATTTCAGATCAAATGAGTATATTATGACGTCATCTAAATAAATAAAACAGTGAATACCTTGTAGTCCAGAGAGAACTGTATTCATCAATCGTTGAAAGGTTGCTGGTGCATTTTTAAGCCCAAATGGCATTCGAGTATATTCGTAATGACCAGTGGGAACAGAGAAAGCTGTTTTTGCAGCATCAAGGTCACTCATTTTAACTTGGTGAAAGCCAGATGCCAAATCTAAAGTGGAAAAATATTTACTATGTCCTAGTTGGTCGAGTATGTCTGATATATTGGGTATTGGGTAGGCATCACCTATTGTTATATCATTTAGTTTCCTATAATCTATAACAATTCGCCACTTCTTTTGGCCAGAAGCATCTTGCTTCTTGGGTACAACCCATATTGGTGATGACCAGGGTGAGACTGAAGGTCTTATGATTTTCTGCTCTAGCATTTTATTTATTTGTTTGTTGACTTCTTGTTTGTGGCATTCTGGATATCTATATGTTTTTACTTGTATAGGTTGAGAGCTAGTCGTTTTAATTTCATGAGTAGTAGTATTAGTATAGGTGAGAATATCACCTTCTAAATAAAATAAATCGGAATATTCGGCACATAAGTCTAAAAGAGCATTAGTCTCTTCTTGATTCAAGTGTTCCGTTCTTATTAGAGTTTTTACCTTATCAGATCTAGAATTTGAGAATTTGACTGTACCAATTTGGAATTTCGAACTAGAAGATATCTCACAGGGTTGAATTTCAACAAGTAATGACTTGATTTTTACGTCAGAGTTGGTAGTATTAAGGACAGAGACATTAACTTTTCTATTTTGTTTTACCGTTACGATACAGTTAGAAAGATACACTCCTGGTTGGAGTTCAGCCTTGTCAATTATTCCTGTTTGTATTTCAGGATTTGAGGTATTGCACTCAATAACCATTTCCGAACGCGGCGGTATTATATATTCAGGTTTGGTAAAATGAATTGGTATTATGTTGTTGTTGAATTCTAAAGTTTTATTTTTATAATTAATGTTGCAGTTGTGGAATTTGAGGCAATCATTACCAATAATGCCATCAAATTCAATGTTAACACAATCAGGAATTAAATGAAATTTACTGGAGATTGTGCTATTCGGAAGTATAAAATCTAATTTGAAATGACCAAGGCTATTCGAGTATTCTGCATCTTTGTCGATTCCCTTAAATTGTACGATTTCAGGTATTAATTTCGGTTGTATATATAATGAAGATTGTTTTATGAGTGATATACCGGCACCTGAGTCTACTAGTAGAATCAACGCTTTGTTTGAATATTTTGATTGAACATAAACATGAGGCAAATGAATTTTATTATTGTAGTTGATTTCATAAATATTAGAATACATCTCGGAAATACAAGTTTTTGGTGATTTATCAAAGTTGACTTTGTTGTTACATTTTAGAGGTTCGGTGGAGTTGTTTGATGTAGTGTTTTTAAAGGATTTGATGGAATTAAGAAATCCAGCGGGATTAAGAGATGCAGTGGTTTTAGTAGTAGATTTGGGAGGTATAGTAGTTTTATTTGATACAGTAAACTTAGTCGATTTAGGAGGTATAGTGAATTTAGTAGCAGACACAGTGGAGTTAGCAGATTCAGTGGAGTTAGCAGGTACAGTGGAGTTAGCAGATACAGTGGAGTTAGCAGATACAGTGGAGTTAGCAGGTACAGTGGAGTTAGCAGATACAGTGGAGTTAGCAGATACAGTGGAGTTAGAAGATACAGTGGAGTTAGCAGATACAGTGGAGATAGCAGATACAGTGGAGTTAGAAGATACAGTGGAGTTAGCAGATACAGTGGAGATAGCAGATACAGTGGAGTTAGCAGATACAGTGGAGTTAGCAGATACAGTGGAGTTAGTAGATACAGTGGATTTTGGTAAGATAGTTACAGCGTCGGTTTGCGTGGATGATTCCGTACGACGCGGAATCGGAATCTTCCTTAGTTTAAATTACCGTCAGTAGAGTTTGTATCAGGGTAGTTGTTTGAACTGGAATTATTTGAATCATAGTTATTTGTTATTTCGGTGAGGTTGTTAATTCGTTGCGGGGTTGTATAATTGTTTTTTCGAGAATTATTATATTGCCGTTTCTTACATTGGCTAATATCATGGCCTAGGTTTTTGCAATAACGACATACAATTGATGAATTATTTTGTGCATTAGGAAAGGGATAATGTTGACTATGTGATGGGCCTTGGGAAAGATTAAGGATAGGACGTTGTAATCTATTTTGGTAACAGTTTTTATCTAAGTGTCCTGCTTTATTACATATTTGGCACTTAGGTTTTATTTCATGTCGCGAGGATTGTATATAATTTTGTAGTTTCTCCTCCTGACATGCAAGGTTTATGGCCTCGTGCAGGTTTGACGGATTTCGACATCTCAAAATATTAGATATGTTACTAGGTAGCCCTAATAAAAATGTATGAAGTGCCAGGTCTTCAGTGCTGGCGATCCGGCCTTTTATCTCGCTAGGATCCTTAGTGGAGTGTGTGATGTCCGTCTGTAATCTAGTGAGATAGGTCTCTACTCTTAAACTAAATTGGGTGACTGACTCCCCTGGTTTAATTTTGCAATTTTGTAAGTCGAGTAGGAGGTGGTCTCTGTGTTTAGTTTCACCAAAGGTGGCTTTCAAAAATTGTTTTAGTTCAGGCCAGTTGTCAAATAATTTTAAGGAACAAGCAGCTTCGGCTTTTCCTTCTAATTGTGAGAGAATATATTTAAACAGGATATTCTGTTGAGATGATGAGGCGAGAGTTAGTGCGTTTTCGCAATTTCTTATGAATGGTGACAGTTTATTTTTGTCGCCATCGAATGTTTTTATGAATTTAGTAAGGATAGAGAAATTTAATTCCTCTGTATATGAAGAAGGGGTGTGTTTATTTTCGGTAGTCATATTAATTTACTTAAATATATATTGAATTTAATAGAATTAGAAAAATAAAATTTAATTAGAATATTTATGTTTAAAATTCACTCGCAAAATTACGGCGAAACAAATAATAAATTATTATAAATAGGCAAACACTTACAACAATAATAGTATGTGAAACATCGGTTCGGCGGAAGGTCGGCGTTGAATTACCGCACGGCAGCGATATGATGACACAATAGTTGGAACGTGCAGCGTTGTAATTATGCAATTTCGAGTCGAAGCGAGGTATTTGGTGATATCCACGTGCAGCCAATAGCCCAGGGCTGGGCAGTGAACCCTCTGGCACTGTGTGGCTCGGCAGCAGGTTGTCCTTTAGTCCAAGTTGGCGGTCTCACGAGTGTCAATGCGACGATGGAGACGGCAGATGGCCAGCTGTTTAGCCAGGCCTTGTAGCAGGTCGTCGTCAGGAGTAGGCGACCCAGAGGATAATAAATCCCCTTTTCTTCTGACACCAATGTTAGCTCTGTCACTCAGGCACTTATAAAAAAAAGGCACTTTTGTGAACAGAAGTTTATTATTTACTACTAATGTTTTACACTTATCTTGGAACTTGAACAACTTGGATTACTATTCACTCGCGATTCCCTTATGTAGGGTTATAACGACCCGGAGTCGGGATATAACACTAGTCTATTCGCTGTGTCCAGGCCGGCGGGCAGAAACCAGGTCCGTAGCTGGGCAGCGTTTAGGCTAGAGAATATCTAACTAACTGAAATTTGGAAAAACATCTGTTTATATACTACTTTATTGATGATTTGCAGTTATGATTGCAAATCAGCAATATACTAAGACTATAAGGGGTGTAACAGTTCGTTCCATACGAACTTTACGAATTATATCGAATATTGTCTCTGAATTGAATATAATAAAAATAAGAACAGAGTCGCTATATCTGATTCAATTTTGATTGTATGTACCGCGTGAGTGCGAATAAGATAAAATATACTATCTTTTCTTCTTAATTACTGTCATGCCGTAAGTTTCTATATAGCTAACATGTTAATTGAACTCTGTCAGTACTACGGACTACAAATTTAAAGAGTTATAAAATTAAATACTGTCACCAAGATTTATGTATTTATCTTCATTGCTATCAAATTTGATTGTTTTAACATATTTTAAGTAAATCCTCTTTACCTACCTTACAAGTGAACGTAGAATTGTGCAAAATGTTATCGATAGTCACATTTTAAAACTTATGTTTCAGATTTATGAAAGCTGATGATAAATTTATTATTAAAAATGAACAAAAATATGCAAAACTGAACATATAAAACTTCTTTTTTACGTATTTTTTGGCATACATATTTACAGAAATGTAAAATTGATCGAAATCTATTGCTACACTGAAAAATAAACTATCTTTCTTTGTTTCATTAAATTTACAAAATACAAGGGTTGTAACAAGAATATAGTGTTTATAACTTGAACTTATAGTGTCTGTAAAATATTTAAAGACGAAATATTATATTTATCATCATTAAGACATTGTCAGCATTTTGCAAACCTATCACTACTTACAATGTGTCTAGGCAGTTCGTTAGAAGCGAACAATTGGGTAAACGAGTCACTAGTATTGTGGCTTCTAAGTGGTAGGGTTCTGCATTGAACAGCTGATTGAATAATAGTGATCAACCGCCATTTTAAGCGTAATCTGCAGGGTTCTAGCGTTCGCTGATTATCGAATAATTCGCTACTATTTTGCTTGTCAAAAGTGCCACTTGGCTACGGTCTTGTACGAAAATTGACAAAAATGATCGATGCAATATAACGTTTCGTTTCACGAATGACACTTGGCTACCAATTACAAATTCGTTTACGCTCGTGTCAACAGCTTATGACAAATCCATAAATTTCTCTTTCTATTGTACTAACGTTGATGCCACATCTTGGGGGGCAAGTCTTTTTTGCTTTTAATGCACTTTTCATATAAATAAAACTTATAACCTCGGTGAAAATAATACTTCAAAGTGACGTTTACCGTCAATTCAGAGACAATATTCGATATAATTCGTAAAGTTCGTATGGAACGAACGTTGAACAAGCCATGATCCACTTGGCTACCAATTTGGCCTAAATATCGCCAAAGCGTAATATTTGAATAGTTACTGAGCGTTTGCCACTTGTCTAGGGGGGCAGGTATGTATATTTCACGTCGTGAACCCAGTGTGATTTGATCGAACCGATAATTCTTCTACATGCTTTATTATAGAAAAAATTTGGAAGTAGCAAAACACTGTAATAAGCTATCTTAAATTTCAGTATAGATATTTGTCTAATAGCCTAACGGTTGTCTAATGCACTAAACAAGAATACCCAATCAAAGCTCTTTTTTCGTCTTTATTTCAAAACGCATAAGTCATATATTTACAAAACATTATATATCGCAATCGTAATTTAAAAAATAACTTCAGAAATCGGTGCGATTAGGCGATTATTTGGAGGTAAAAAGTGGTGATCTCACGGAGCGAGTTTCCCATCGAATTAGGCGGCAGCCAACAGTGAGTCAGCAGTTCACACACTCATTCGGCTCTCGGGCGCAGCGGCTCGTTTGTGACTACCCTAATTGATGTAAATGTTTACTTCTTAACCTATACATTAAATTCATTTGTCCTCTTATCGACACAGTATGCAAAGTTGTCGCAGATTCATGGATATCTGCTTATCATATTATATCTTAAGTAGTAATGAGGCCAAACCTATGTGCTTATGATACTCGTAGTTATTCTGCCTTTGACCATAATCTTTTTCGCACGTTCTTGTCATAGCTCATCTGCTCTTTATCGCGAGTGGTCAATTATTTAAAAGCTCAAATATATATTTTTATATAGATTTTTTGTATATCCATTTTTTTTTCAAATGGGGCAAAACTTTTTTGTGGTCAACCCGTAGGTCTTCTGATAGTTTTTATACTAATAAATCATCTTGCTCTAATTATTAAAAAATGGTATCAATTTTATCGACAATATGGTAACCAGAGCGAGCTTTATCTTCGACATTCAAAATTGGCGGACTAAAAAAAGACTTTAATCAATTTGGCTATTTACGGTACTTACTTCTTCTGCGTAAGTTCATAAGCGTCACACATATTTTACGAGCCTGTGTTGCAATTTTTTTGTAGTAAACCTTCTGAGAATTTCTTCCTTAGATTCACTTACTTTGGCGGACAAAAAAAGAAGAAAAATGGCGGCAAATTGTTTTTACTTTTTATTTTTCTGATTTATAACGGCATCATTTTAAATGTATCAAAACCAATCAGATGCAACAGTACAAGCAACGTTTTACTTATAAAAAAGGAAGTTATAAAATCCATTATAAGGGGCCGTTCAAGTATTACGTAAGCCGTAAGGAGGGCTGGGGGGTCTTTGCTTTACTTATTTTTCATGAGAAGAGGGGGGGCGTAGGGGGGTTTGGATGGTGATTACGTCTGCAAAATTCATTGTAAGTAATACTTTTTAGAGTTTACCACAATATTTAGTTGATTTGAACACATATGACAACATTGCTTGTCTATTGCTCGAGAGTTAAACGCCTTTTCAGCGGTTGCTCAAATATATATTTACTGAGCAACACGGTCACTCAATATAGCAAACATCCAATGTTAACATCTAAGACTTGGATTAATGGGAGTATTTCTCATGAGCTAAAGGTTGTGAAGTCGTCAGAATGAGCATGAGGCTAAAACATTACGCGTATATCCAACTATTTGCATGTAGTATGAACCCCACGAATGTGCTCTCAATGTAGCTTCGACCTAATACTTGTTTTTGTAGCCAGGAAAATTATTGGAAAAAAATGCGTAACTCGGTTAACCCTGCAGGGCTTCCCTGAAACTTGCCGCTAAATTAAGGTATTTTAAGCTCAAAGGAGTATAAACTATAAGCATTGATTTTTTCATGTCAAACATCGAGTTTGTTAAAAATGAAAACGATGATGAATTTTGGCCTTTCGAATAGCATTCAACGCATTTTTTAAATCTTAAATGTTGTTTTATCTACATCATTGATAGGTTAAATAATTTTGAAGTAATGTCGAAAAACTTTTTAAAAAAATTCTATTGATACCTAAATCCCAAATAAACTAAACGATGTTGATATAATTTACGCTATTTGGCGCCATTGTTTAACGAGAAAAGCTGATAAGATTTTTAAATCAATCGGTTTATTAGCCTAGAAGTTACTTGAAAAATACGTAGCAAGTTTGTTTTAACAACGTTATTTTATTATTTGAAAAGTTGTAACTTTTGGAAAAATGACTCGATTTCGAAATATGAAAACTCGATTTTTCAAAAATGGGGGCTTAAGCAGTATATTACGTATGTAGATAATATCGGAGGATGCTTGGTATACAAGTAGTGCGCTACCATGCCCTCAATATATCATAAATATTATAATCAACATATTGTTGTTTTTTTATATCATAAGATATTCGCAGGACAAATTACACTTACCGATCTAACCCCAAAGTAATAAAATTATTTTGCTTGTGTTATGAGTGTTAGTCTACGATACTAATACACAAAAACATGGTTTCGGTCGGGGCTAAATTAAGGGCACCAGTGCCTAGACAATGTTTAAAAAAATTGTTTAGGCACTGGTGTCTTAGAATAGAAGTCGGTCGAAATGATGTCGAAACTAAACTAGTTTATTTAATTTAATATAGCAAAATGTAAAAGAATAAAACAAATAGACGTATTAATTGTTAGAAAATATTAAAGTTATATTAATTTAATTTTAAAAACATGTTAATATGTTGCTAGATTAAATGTTATCTCTTTAAACTCCTTAAACCTAACATTTTTTCTTATTTTTAAACTTGAAAATTGCTAGTTTAAAAAAATAAATATATCAATCTTTACGTAAACATAGGAGAGGGGGTAAGGAACTTGCTTACTTTTGCTGACATGCAGAAGGGGGGGGGGGGGGTAAATAATTGTGAAAAATATGATTACGTAATACTTGAATGACTCCTAAAATCCATTAGATCCCAGATCAATAGTTTCCAAAATATTTGTTTCTTCTTGCATCTAATAATAGGACTGGATCAATTTTGACGCGAAAAGTCAATTTCTCAGACGTCGTTTACAGACCTAATACCCATTGGCCATTTTTAAATCAAATATCTAAGAAAGATTAACGTTTCGAAACTATAAAATACGAGTAGCGACATCGGCTTTCTATATTTAACGCATTCTGGAAAAATACTCTTTTAATCTATACATATAATAAAATCGTAGGAAAGCCAATGTATGTCCGGGGTAAACTCAAAAAGTACTGCATGGATTTACTTCAAATTTTGCATGAATATTACTAACAGCTCGGGTCAAAATATAGGCTACATATTATCATGCTATCACCTACGGGGGGGGGGGGGGGGGGAGAGACGAAGTCCGCGCGGACGAAGTCGTGGGCAACAGCTAATTTTATTTAAAAATTAATACATAAAGTGAATCTCAGATCTTTTTTTAACTAGGGAGTTTCCTTTTTTGGATTATTTTTTAGAAGTTATTTCTTGATTGGAGATGTAATTTATATTATGTGTATCAAACTGTGATATTACTTTCGAACTTCCAGGTATTTTAGGTAAACACTTGTTAGGTTATGTTAGGATTAATGATGAAGGACCCAGTTGCAGCACCAACATGTGACCACCGGGCATGGTACCTCGACTGTGTAGTACACCTTAGTACCTGTGTGAATTATAATAGAGGCATTTGCTCGTCAGTGTTGGGGCAGGTCAGTGCCTGCGGCCTCAAGTGGGCCATTGTCCGACGACCGATAACTGCTGTTTGCGCACCCATCGCGACGAGTGCTTACTCATGTAGCGCTGTTATTATTACATTCGCGTTGTTCTGAAGGTGATGTTATCAGCTATTACGATTGTTTTCTTCATAAAATCTGCGTGTTTATTAGCAAATATACTGTCTGTCTTATATTAAATTACTGACCTCTTAGATTTACTTTTTATTTTTTTTGGATTAGAAAACAAACAAGCCGACAGTTCTTATGTTGATATGAAACAATAGTTGCCTACAGATGCCTAGGATGTTATTAGTGTGTTAACAGTTGTGAGGCACATACGCAAGTGTACCGGCTATCCTGATAGATGGACAAGTTTTATACCCAGATACGGTACCACCTTCTTAACTGCTCTTTGTACCATAATGTTGATGTTTAACGCTGACTTGTTCTAGTTTGTGGACTGGATATAGTCGGTAAGCTCACGCGTCTGGCCTTACTTTCCTGCCACACAGGCAGAGACGCACCATTTACAAATTTGACGTACAGGGGAGATGGCTGCCGCTTATCATTATATTTACTACAAGCACTAACGTTATGACGTTAGGAGCAGATAAAACGGCAGCAGTCGCAGTGGTGGTGGTGTCACATTAAGCCTATACTCGCATGCAATCACCGGCCGACCTCAATATCAAGGATTAATCTTCATTAGAAGTTCTGACCACAATTATCCATAATTTTATGTTATAACTGTTACAAGTAATGACCAATGTGATTTTGTGTAAATGAGGGCATCACCGGTTGTATTCGTAGCGATAAATTTGCCTATTTTATTACTTTATAAGATCATCAAGCAAATGTCTCTCCTGATGAAAAGTGGCAACTATTGCCTAAAGACACCAATTCTTTTAATGGTGTGTTGCTATACATGATGCGCGGTTGAAATATCACATTGCACACCTACCCTCCATGTCGGAACACGACAGCAACACGTACACGTACATTGTCTACCTTACCCTCCATGTCGGAACATGACAGCAACACGTACCGACGATATTGCGTTCAAAATAGGTTAAAAGTGGACACTATAGAACTCTACCATATATTTAGTAGACATGATGTTGGTGGCACGTATTTGCCTTTCCTCGCCTTTACGAGTTGCCTAGAAGTAGGGTAGTTGACCCATTCTTCAAAAAAGGTCCGGATTTTCCTTTATCCGTTAAAAGTGACCGACTAAAACTGGATTTTGAGCCGAAACCGAAACTGAAACTTTAGCTCCTATTCCAGTTTTGGCCGACACCGAAAGCGTAACATTTTAAAACTATATTTTTATCTTATTACTAGCTGTTGCCCGCGACTTCGTTCACGCGGATTTCGTTTACTTCGCACAGCTCCTCCTCCGTAGTTGATAGCGTGATAATATGTAGCCTATATGTTGACCCGGTCTGTTAGTAATATTCATGCAAAATTTGAAGTAAATCCATGCAGTACTTTTTGAGTTTACCCCGGACATACAGTACCCGGCGATAAATATTGCACATCGACCTTTGGAAAGAGACAATCGGCTAATTTCGGCTTCGTAGAGCGTTATCTCTGTCGCACAAAATACAAACAGTCCGGTACCTATTAGGAGCTGTTAAAACAAGTGATTTGCTTCTTTTGATATTTTTATTCTTTGTATAAAATACACTAATTTTTCTATTGTAATAAATTATCCGATTGTCTCTTTCCAAAGTTCGATGTGCAATATTTATCGCCGGGTACTGTACAGTACCCGGCGATGGTCTCAACTGAAAGGCTATGTAGCCTCTAGAAATGTGGGTATGAACTTAACTACAGTAAAAACATTATTGACTGAAAAAGTAAACATGATCGGCGCTGAAGAGTGGAAAAAGGTTTGCGATCATGCAATCAAATGTGAGAATGAATATAGAAGCATTCAACACAGTTTAGACAATTACACTGATAGATTAGTAATAAATACGGCTGATAGTGACAGTGATATTGACCTCTTTGAGAGCACAGATAGTGAAATGGAAGTAATTGAGAATTAGAATTATTATTATTTTTATTGCAATGTCTCATTTTAGCAATAGGTATAATGGTGTTTATTATGTACACTAAAGCTGTAATGTTCCAAAATAATTAAATACGTAAACATAATGTAAAAATGTTTTTTTATTTTATTTTACCCCAACCTAAAGCCATCACTTATAGAAAAATTAGTGTATTTTATACAAAGAATAAAAATATCAAAAGAAGCAAATCACTTGTTTTAACAGCTCCTAATAGGTACCGGACTGTTTGTATTTTATGCGACAGAGATAACGCTCTACGAAGCCGAAATTAGCCGATTGTCTCTTTCCAAAGGTCGATGTGCAATATTTATCGCCGGGTACTGTACATTGACTTTCCTACGATTTTATTATATGTATCTTATATCTTATTATATTTTTGTCGACAACAGTAGATAGTAGGGAAGTAACCAAATTCCAAGGGGGGGGGGGGGGGCAACCGGCCCTCAGTGCCATCCTCCTCGGTACTCTCATGCTTATCTGTCTACTACGCCTATGGCTATACGTGGTTAACATATGGCATGATACTATTGGGCAATAGTGTAAACGCAACGGATCTTTTTATATCTCAAAAAAGTGTATCCGTATTCTTGAAAATATTAAAGAATCAAAAAACTGTAAACCACTTTTAAAAAAATCAAAAATGTTGACGTTACCTTCAATTTATATACTCGAAATACTTACACTGCTTAGAAAATACACTCAGTTTTATAAAAAACGAATTGATTACCCACGGAAATTTACAACTAGATTTAAATATAACAGAATTACCAATTTCAACCCTTAAAATGCACAGCTGCGGGCCAAACATGGCTGTAAAAATATTTAATAAGTTACGTACGTACGTAAGTACGAAAAAATGTAAATGACGTTAAACCTAAAAATATTTAACATATGACGCAAGTATTGAGTATTAAGTATTGACATGTGGCTCAGTTGGTTAGAGCGTGCCGTTCAGGTTCGCCGTGCAAGTTCACTGATTCACATCCAGTTGTGTGAAAAATATTTTCTTTGTTAAGTTTTTAAAGCAATCTGCTTTTATTAAATGTTGTTTGATGATAGAAATGTGTGCATCTCATCTTGATGCCTTATGATTCCTCAGAACATAAATTCACTGTCTAACATTTTCGGATTCCAGTTTAGAATAGAAGTAACAACTAAAATTGGACATGACTCACACTCGCATAACACTGTCTTTCTTTTGGATTTTGTACTCTCTCTAATTAGTATTTCATCAGTCACATGCGTATATTTGCGCAGAGGACTGCGATTGTATAACCTACATTTATACATGGGATGAGAATACCCACAGATCACACAAATAACTACTAGCAGATACGGTGTTATATGGGAAAATATATGTAAATGTCAAACACTTGCAGATAATATTATATCATGAAAAAATAAAAATATGCCATATTGAACTATTTTATCATATCGAATAAAAAGTTAAGGCTTAAAGAATACCTCTGGAGTGATTTTATTTCATCGGTAAGTATTATATCTCTGTGTAAATGCAAGCGATATTGATATCCTAAGAAATTGCCTTGAAAGACCTTATACATGGGACACACTAAAAGTTTCGCACTTCTAGCGAATCGGAACTATTTGAATTTCGAATGTTATATTTTTAAAACATTGCTACCTTCTTAGTAATAAAAAAAACGATTGGCGGGAAATGATTTGTCAACTGTTTTTTTATCACACATCAAAGTTCTACATACGTAACGAAAATGAGTAGTAAAGATTTTAGAGCGATGATTTTTTATGATTTTAAAAGTTCTCTTTCTTCGTAAGACTGTCCGTTCGTCTTCAAAATGCTTTTGGGAGAGAAGCATCTTGTTTAAGCACCGTGAGGCGATGGTTTGCTGAATTTGAGAGAGGTCGAGTTTCTTTACATTACAAATTTCGTGAAGGGCGGCCTTCAACAAAAATAATGTGGCTATTGTTAAGCGGTTAATTGACAAAAACCCTCGGACTATTACTGGAGATTGGTATGAGCCAAATTCAGAAAATTTCACACGAAGAATTGAAAGTTCGGAAACTTTGTTGTCTTTGGATCCCTCATGAAGTGACAGCGGAGCAGAAGCGGGCACGCGTGGAACGGTGCTCACAGATGCTACTGAAGTACGATCACGGACATTCTAATGCTGTTAATGACATTGTCACAGGAGAGGAAACGTGGATTTATTGTTTTGAACCCGAAAAAAAACAGCAATCTTGTGAATGGGTGTTTCAAAATGAGAACAGGCCAACAAAAGTGAGACAGGCGAGAAACGTTGGTAAAAAAATGATCACTTTTTTTTCTCAGCTACAGGTCCCATCTACACAATTCCACTTGAAAATCAAAAGAGTGTTAATGCCGAGTGGTATTTTACCATTTGTTTAGCCAGGGTGTTAGAAAAATTTCGCGAAAGACGACCCAAAAGCCGCATTCTCCTACACCATGATAACGCTTCTTCACACACGGCCAACAAAACAATGTCATTTTTAGCTTCCGAAAAAGTACATCTCGTCACTTATCCTGAGCATAGCCCAGACCTAGCACCCTGTGATTTCTGCATTTTTCCCAAAATCAAAGATTTGATGAGAAGTTTTACTTTTACCAACTCCGAAGAGGCAGTGACAGCGTTCAATCAGCACGTAGAAAAGATGCCTTCAGATCTGTAGTCCCCCTGTTTTAAAAAATAGTTCTATCGCGTGAAAAAATGTTTAAAATGTAAAGGAGATTATTTTGAAAAGCAATAAACATAATATTTTGATTATAACATGTTATTTTTTTAAGTTACGCAAAACTTATAGTGTGACCTACGTACAGTTTAATCCGTGGGAATACCCTACTAGTGACTAAGCATCGCAACGTCTTGAATTTATTTTGGGTTATTTATTCTTCTATTAAATGAATTATCGAATAAGACTCAAGAGATCCAAATTTTTAGAAGAAATATCTAAATATTATCAATAAATTTAAATAGGTTTGTTTGTCAGTGAGTTTGTGAGCCACTTGACATGATGTTTGTCGTTGCTAGGCTCACCAATATCTCCGCCTATTTCGGGACAAATCGGGACTGTAAAGAAATGACAACTTTATAATAATTATTACTACGCTAAAAATAAACAAAATATTACATTTGAATTTGGAGTCTGTCAGTTTTATATGATTGTTCATTGTATTTTCTTACTTACAGGCCAATATAGTCAATACAGTCAGATAGTCAAACAAAGGAACGGCTTTACTTAAATAATATAGTTACTAAAATTTATATAAACAAATTTTAATTTTAATGCTTGGTCATTTAAACTTTACTTTAATTTGTAGAATGATCGAAACTACAGTAATATATTTACTATATGCCAGACGTCCACCATGTTAGGAAACTGAAAAATAATCATATTGGGGATGAAATGTCTTCCGTCTAACCACAATAAAATTTGTTTTATAATGGGTAATATTTCAGTAAAATCACTTTTGTGTTCACCTGATAGAAACTAGTGGAGAGCGTCCATGTCCTTCTTCGATTACAAAAAAAAATGTCTGATTACTTACCGATTTCTTATTAGCATTCAAGGGATATTGGAAAAGTTCTTAAGAGAAGTAGCATAATAATACATTTGGATTCACACAGCACATTAGGGCAGTTTTTTTGAAGTCGGTCCCAAATATTATTATAACAGCTTAGAGCCTCTAGTCAGCGCAGTCTGCGATAGCGTAAAATATACAAATAGCGATCGCTTTTCCAAGTTATTTGATTACGATAACTTTCCCGCTATCGTGCAGTATCGCCGTGGCAAACACCACTATCTTGAGGACCTGTGGCCACTCCGGTTAACTGGTGACTATTTGACGGTGACTGGTCATGAGACATTCAAACTACATCGTTTCGTGGTTTTTGATAATTATACAGTTGAATGAGTGTCTTGCTCAGTAAAAATATCTATTAAAGTATCACAGCGCTCTGGATATTTTTTTTTTAATTTTTTGTGTTCGAAATAATATAGCCGTTGGTATTGTGATTCACAGATAAGATTTAGATTATCGTTAAACATATTCAAGACTAATTAATTATATGATTTGAAAGTGACTAAGTATATTAATTTTTACGGTGTCGTGTAATGTAAAAGGACTGTGTTTATTTTGTAATTTATTAATCGTTAACTAAGTGCTCAGTGTACCGTGATTTCAAGACTCTACTCTTCAAAGATCATGGATCTTAGTCAGGTATTTTAATTTTTAAATATTTCATGTGAAAATATCACTACATAATATAAAACAAAGTCGCTTTCTCTGTCTGTCCCTATGTCCCTATGTATGCTTAAATCTTTAAAACTACGCAACGGATTTTGATGCGGTTTTTGTAATACATAGATTGATTCTTAAGGAAGGTTTTAGTATATAAATCTTTCTAATATTCCCGCGGGAACAAAAGATATGCATGTGAAACCGCGGGCAGGGCGATAGTTAAGTATAAATATTGTAATACAATTATTTTGTGTGATATTGAATTATTTGAATAACCTATCGTTGCCTAAATTGTTAAAATGATGATAGATCATGAAATATTATTTCGCTGAGGTTATATTATGGAAATGCACCTGGGGAGGACGTTATTTTTTCATTATTATAACCACGTTTACCGTAACTCTGAAACTTTGATTGTAGTATATGAAAACTAGCTGCCCGTGCAGTCCGATGTATTATAAAAGGTTTTGGTGTATGTAACCTATATGCTATTCCATCATATATATATGTTCCGAATTTCTGGGCTGGGCTGTAGAAATGTAAGGCTTAAAATGTAATTGGATGTGTCCAAAGTTTCCGTAGTAGTATCTCGAAATCACTTCGTAATATATCAGTTAATACTTCAGTGTCATTGAAACATGTTATAGCTATTAATACTAGTTATCATTAGTGACAATGAAGGTCTCAGCTGCGGCGACGGAGATCATCACCTAATCCCCTACCCAATAATTTTCCCGTGTTGGTCCCGGGCTCCTTTGAAGAATAGGCCAACTGCCGTTCTGCCAGGCAGGTCGTAAAAGGCGACCGATGGGCTATGCGAGTCACTACCATTGTGGTTATTAGGTGGTAGAGTTCTGCGTTGTCTCGCGCGGGTCTGGTACCACCGCCTTACCTATTCCTGCCGCAATAGCGTCTCTGTTTGTCATTGTCGTGTTCCGGTTTGGAGGGTAAGATAGCCGGTAAACTTATGCATGTGGCGTTAGACCTCGCCACAAGACAGCAACGCACTATTAACATCTTTGGTGTCTATAGGCAATGGTTGACTCTTTCAATCAGGAGACCCATCTGCTTGTTTGATATTTTATCTTATGTTTGCATTATATCTTATGATATAAAAAAAACAGCCCCGAGCCTCAAACTCAGCATAGTGCAAACTATCGGGTCCTATTGTGAATCTAACCTACTCAGACCTATTAAAATTCATGATAATCAGAATCAGTACCTAAGCTTATTAAAAAAAATTAATGACATATAAAAAAATTATAACACTACATAGTATAAAACAAAATAGCTTTCCGCTGTCTATCCCTATGTATGCTTAGATCTTTAAAACTACGCAATGGATTTTGATGCGGTTTTTTGATAGATAGAGTGATTCCAGAGGGAGGTTTATATGTATAATAATTTATACAGCAAAACAACGTTTGCCGGGTCATCTAGTTGTGATATAAGCAGTAGAATGAAGCTGGCAAGACAAGCATTCAGACAACATTATTGACTTGTCCAATTTAATAATATTTTGATAACTACGCCATTTTTTAAAATAATAATAATAATATATTTTGCGTGTTATATAGTGAGTGTATAATTTTATACATAAAGGACATATTTAGTATAATTAATGATTTGATGGAGATATAGTAGTTTTGAGGGAAAATGTGGGGACATACGTCACTGCAATTACAGTAATTAGCACACATATCTACTATTTAAAAATATTTTCTTAATTACTTTGCAGTTTTTTATCGTGAATGTTCCGTTACCGTTAATTCGGAACATGATATGAATTTCATAACTACAATTATTCCGCTCAAAGGCACTTATGATTTACACTTCGCATTTTGCGATTAGCGGGTCCCATACTTTATTTCTATGTAACTTTTGTGATGTTTGAATTGGTAGTCCGCAAACAGCCGGTTCTTCTGTTTGTATAAGATAACCGCCGCCTATACGCGCCATGGGCGTTAATGATGTGCTGCTACCCTCGTAGCACATAGAAGTCGATGCACAAACCTCATACAAATCACTTGCAACGTAAGTAGGAACTGGCGAGCGCAGTGAAAGTTATTATTAAGTCAGGATGCTGTTCTCGAAAAATGTTAGTTGTATCCGGGTTAAATCCCATTCGGGCTAGTCGAATTGATTTTTGTGTTTAACATCTTGACGAGCTCGGGGCATGTTCTCTTAACAACATACAGGCGTTTTCATAATTCCTTGTGTTTTCTACTTCATAGGATAATAAACGAGCAGATGGTTCTCCTGATGGAGAAGAAACCATCGCGTGATGTTAATGGTGCATTGCTATCTGTTTGGTGGGAAGGTAATGGTACAATGGTGGCGGGAAGATTACTGCCTATCTTACCCTCCTCAATATCGGAACACGACAGGGACAAGCACTGACGTTATTGCGGCAGGAATAGGTAAAGCGATGGTACTTGACCCGAGGCATTACACAGCACTACCAGCCATTAGTCATGATGGTAGTGACACGATTGACTAATCGTTCGCCTTTTACGAACTGCTCGGTGGAATGGCAGTTGGATTATTGTCAAGACTAACACAGGGAAAGAAGCTTCAAAGGCATTAATGTTGTTAGCTGACCCGCACAGCTTCGCCCGCGAGTAAATTTACATGTCATTTACGTAATTTTGAAACTTTCATCCCCCAATCCAGCCCCTTAGCGATCGATTAAAAAAAACTTGTTAGACTCCGGATTTTCAACTATCGCCGTGCCAAATTTCATCAAAATTGGTTTAGTGGTTTAGCCGTGAGTGTAACAGACAAACAGGCAAACAGACAGATCTTAGTATTTATAATATAAGTAAGGGTCGATTTTATTTGCTTTAGCCTTGACTATAAAAACATGATTTCATAATCCAAAGATAATCTCCATCGTACCATCTTGCCACGAATGTTTTGATTGTTGTATTGTGATAAAGCAGCTTAGAGACGTGGCAGATATATTTCGGGTGAGTCAGTTTACTTCGTTATAAACTGTCAAATGCGATTAGATTAATTATTTCCAAGAATTTCTATTTTTTTATATTAAAAGATAGCAAACAAACAGATGGTTCTCTTGACGGAAAGAGTCAACCATCACCTATAGACATCAAAGATGTTAATGGTGCGTTGCTATCTTAAGGCGAGGTCTAATGCCACCTGTATAAGTTTACCGGCTTCCTTACCCCCCAAACCGGAACACGACAGTGACTAGCACTGACGCTATTGCGGCAGGAATAGGTAAGGCGGTGGTACCAGACCCGGGCGAGACAATGCTGGGCGAAACACCTAGTAGCCACGATGGTAGTGACTCGATAGCCAATCGGTCGCCTTTTACGATCTGCCTGGCAGAACGGTAGTTGGCCTATTCTACAAAAGAGGCCGGGACCAACACGGCGAAGGTGAACAAATATTATTAGTACAAAATATTTGGCGATATCAATTTTTTTCTTTCTTTCTTAATCTTCGAGGTTTTCATTTTTCACGTTCTGCAACACACGACAGAGGTACACCGGCGGTACATCGGCAGTACATCGGCAGTACACCGGTGGTACATCGGCGGTACACCGGCGGTACGCCGACGCTACACCGGGCTGCGCTACATCGGCGCTACGAGTCCGCGCCCTACTTCTATAATATACTTCTATACTTCGGCTTCTTGTTAAAAAGCGCGATTTCTGCTCAACCTTTTCAAATATATTATTATCACGGCGTGTGATTTAGTAGGTATTATTGCACAACGTTTAGTCACACGCCACCAATATTAAATTCGCATTATGTATGGATAAATGCGAGATAAGATATGCAAATTTTTCAGCGGGAAATGGATTGCGACGAGTCATAATCTCGAACTGCGACTCTTATCCACCAGCCACGATACCGGTTCACGTCGACGTCGGCAACGAGGCGTACCATCGCACTCGTACTAATCCTTGTAAAATATATTTTTCTGTCTCATAAGATAGCAAACAAGCAGATGGCTCTCTTGATGGACAACCGTCGCTTATAGACACCTAAGATATTATGTTATTTGTCAAAAGATAGCAAACAAGCTTATAGTTCACCTCATGGAAAGAGATAACCGTCGCCTATAGACACCAGACGTGTTACTGGTGCGTTGCTATCCATCCACCGAAAGACCATCCTAATGGAAATACCATCGCAAGGAGACACCGATCATGTTATTTTTAACATGTTTGGTATCTGTCTGAGCTATGCAGGTGGTTATAATATAAAGTACTCGTACTCCTTGTCCTGCGAACGGAACTCGATAGCGACAATCATCGAAGCGATTGTGGTAGCATTAGAATTAATGAAAAACCTAGGCGAGACGAAGGTACATAAATATGTCGAACTGAAAGAGGAAATTTTGACGGTTTGAAAACAAGAAAAAAGTCAAAATTGTACTCTCAAGCATCTTAGAGAGAAAGAGGCCAATGCCATAATTAGGATGAGTTTACCGGTTACCATATCTTCCCAACCAGAACACGACAGGGACAAGCACTGACGCTATTGTGACAGAAATAGTATGGCGGTGGTAAGATCTTAGTGATTGCTATTACCATTACTACCTAGCAAAGTAATTGCTAGTTAGCTATTTCATATGTTCGAACGATTTGAAAAATAATTGGTACTCGAAATTACAAAATTATCTCTTAAATACAAATAATTCAAAAATAAAATATATAATCAATCACGTCAGTTTTCTTGCGGGAATGGTGAGTGATGATCCATTTCCAACATTATTCCATATTCACCGCTAATCACCAGTTTGATAGCTGGCAAGGTAGATGATGACCGTAGTAATTAAATAGTGATCACATTCTTTCACGTTAATGACTATTGCTTTCCTTGTAATAACCGAGATGTACAGATTTATATTCACGAGGCTCGAAATAGACCACTCCCCAAGTCGCTATCAAGTTTTTCGTCGAATAAATCTCGAATAACATTTTATCCCATCTCTGGAATTGAAACTGAGGGCTCAGGATTTAAGCTGGATAGACTAGCCAGGAGACCTGTAAACTGAGTATTTTAAGGCTTAATTTATGTTTTTGTAATAATGTTTCGCAATTCAATCGGTTGAGCCCATGGAACCGTTTAAAAGTTATGAGAGGCTTACATACATGAACATTCACATACACATACATATGTACAGATATACCTGACGTCAGGAAAGCTAAAAATATCAATTTTTGCAAGTATATAAATTATTGTATGTTCATATATTTTTATGTATGTCCATGAAACTAAAAGCTGTATCGAGATTATTCTTTTGTTTTGAGTTAGATATATTTCAACTTAGAGAACAATCCAAGTTTCATGAAAATCGGTTCATTAGTTTTTGATCTATTTTAATTCTTTTTATTATTTGTCATTTTAATAGGCAAATGTGATTGAATTTGGATGTGAAATATGTGCCATCATACGATTATATTGATAACGCTTTACATATAAAAATATTCTGTCGCAATGAGTCGTGTAATTAACACATTTTGATAATCGTTACCGCTTATTTATGTATATATCCGTGTTCAGGGGTCTCGGTCGCCGACGTGCCATACATACCTCGTAGGATATCGTTTCATTAGCACCAGTCGTAGCCAAGATCTATTCTAGAATCTCTTTTAATTACTAGTATCACCCGACATACAATGGTGTTGAGACCATTAGAAGAACAAGATTTATACATAAAACCAAGTTGAAGTGCTGTGGGCTTAAATTTTTAAAGGATTCCCAAAAAGAAATGTCATTTATATGGGTAGAAATGTAGCTTTTATGTATTAGAATAATGCTTGAACTACGAGGTGTTAAGAGTTCAGGGGGCTTACATAAAGTAACGTCACTTCGTAGTGAGACATCTAAATTCGTCATAGTTTCTGACAATAAGGATGCCGATGACGATCGAGCACGTGATTTAGCGCGGCTTATGTCGATCTCATACATTTTATTATTTTCAACTTCTTTTACTTAGTTATCGTTTTTATATTATTACTTTGTGTAAGCCCCCTGAGCACTCAGTTGGTGCTATCGTTTTACATGTTCTTGCCGCAACAGTGGCTAAGGTAGCCGGTAAATTAATGGCATGTCGTCTTACGTCCCTGCCACATGGATGATAATTGATAACGCATCGTGATTAACATCATTGGTGTCTAATAGCGATGGGTAATCTTTTTTCCTCGGGGTGAATTTATTCACTTATTCACCTTATTTATTCCTTTATTCCTTTGGCTCACTTCGTCCTTTTTTAATTGCAGCCTATCATATTCTGTGATCGTATCTTTAAATCAACGTTTCTTTATATATTTTTCTCATTCACACCAATTCCACAGTAGGTCATATGGAAGTCATTTTTTAGGTTTAATATCGCTTATCGCGTCTCACCGGAAGAGTGTAGACATCATCCGTAATTCGCAATATCACTCACTCTCTCATTTTAATGACAGTACGCTCAGTCGCTCGTCATTCCGACCGAAATAAATAATTCCGCGAAGACAATAAGGATTTGAAGAAATAAATCTGCTTATCGTATCCAGCCCCGGAATCAGTATCTTTGATTTAGTATCTCCAGAGTTACACACATCTAGTGTCCAAACACCTAAGACGTGTTTGTTGCCTAAGCAATGGCTATATTTTTGCGATAAGAGAGCTAAATGCTTGTTGTTATTTGATATTACAACTAGCTGTGTGGCCGATTATTTTTATTCTGATACTCTTTTTTCATCCCTTTAGAGGATGCGATTTCATAAATCCTTCCTTAGTGCTCCCTCATTATCTATCTCTCACTAAGTAACCCCTCTACAATGTTTTATGTCTTTTCCGCTGGTTTTAGCGGTATGCTGTTAGTTGGTCAGTCATTTAGCGTTAGCGTGATTAAACATAAATTACTTTAGTAGCAAATCAGTCTGTGCATGTATTGTGATTGTGTAATAAATATTTAAATATTTTCATATGCTTTAACTTTTGCGCTGCGTAATATAAGTTTTCGCAGGAACTGGGAGCAAAGTTAGCATACGTGTGAAGGCTTGCCATGCTATACCTGTATTCCTTATTCTATCTAACTGTCAGAGCGTGTATAAACATGTTCAAAGCCACACATACACATAAAAAGCTATCGGTATTGTTGTGATTAGATGTTACCCGCCGGCGGCTGTTGTAATTTATCAATTACGGCGCCGTTTATATTAACTATATTTAGAATATTTAGATAAGCTAGCTATTGACTCCGAGCTGTTATTGACATTTTAAAAGAAAATCTCGACACATGAGGTCTTGGCCCCGAACCTCAAAAATCGAAGTTTCATTATTCGCTGGAAGTCTAGTTATAGTGTGTTAGCACTACCTCGCTACGGATAAGTGCGTAAAGGTGTAAGACAAGCGACAGTCGATATCAGTTCGGTAGGAAGTGGCGATCGAAATTATTATCTATTCGCTAATCGAGACACCAGCAAATCGGAGAGTTTTTTTTTTTTTCCAGGAAGAAAATGGATGACATTTCCAAGGCAATGTTATAACCATCGCCAGTAGACACCAAATATTTTAATGGTACATCAGAGAGAGGGGATGGTAATGTGACATACTTACATAAGTTTACAAGCTACCTTACCCTGCAAACATGAACAAAATAGACAAAGCTATTTTATAATATTTTATAAAAGCTTTTTTTTATATCATAAGATAGCAAACAGGCAGATAAGTCACCTGATGGCAAGAGTCAATCATCGCCTACAGATACCAACTGACACCAAAGGTGTTATTTTTAGTTAATATTTTAGTTTGATTTTTTTTATACCATGAGATAGCAAACAAGCAGATGGGTCTCCTGAATGAAAGAGTCAACCATCACCTATAGACACCAAAGATGTTAATGGTGCGTTGCTATCTTGTGGCGAGGTCTAATGCCACATGCATAAGTTTACCGGCTACCTTACTCTCCAAACCGAAACACGACAGTGACAAGTACTGACGCTATTGCGGCAGGAATAGGTAAGGCGGTGGTACCAGACATGGGCGAGACAATGCAGAACTCTACCACCTAGTAGCCACGATGGTAGTGACTCGTATAGTCGATCGGTCGCCTTTTACGACCTGCCTGGCAGAAAAGCAGTTGGCCTATTCTACAAAGGAGCCCGGGACCAACACGGGGAGCTAAGTTTTATTGTGGCAGAAACAGCTAAGGTAGTATTATCATACCCGGTATCGCCGTTGACGAACTCGACCATTTAGTAACATATATTGAAGTAATGCCTACCTCGTAAGGTCATCAGCAGACTGATATTAATTTATTTATTATACGTTAATTCAGGCGACGGTATACCGAGTGTCATGTAAATCCATCCACAACCGTCAAGGCACGATTGCGCAACAAACATCTAATCATCTTCACATATTATATATTGGGTTCGCAATCAACCACCTGCTTAAATGAGTTAAAATTTGGATAAATAGGTTGTGAGGGGTCGAGTCTGACTTATCGTAGTTATTCACAACTAGTCCAGAAAAACACATTAATCTTGATAAATTACATTTATTCCACTTGTGTAGTCGTTATTACATATAATATCCTTCATTTTAATGTAATTATTATCATTTCAAGATGCTTTCAATAGATTCAACATCGATTTATGTTCTTGTTCATTACATTCAACATATCCACTTATTTACACATCAAGTATCAAATATAGAACCGTTCAAGTCGACTGCCAGAAATGGAATGAAATGTAAATCCCGCCAGACCGTTAGGTTAAGGCGGTATTCAAATCACACCACCGACAAACAGTTGCCAACTCGTGCGATTTAGTTTAAATTTTAACGGCCTTACCGTTAAAATTCAAAAATCCGTTATTATTAAAATATTAGTTAATACATTTACTTAATAAATCATATGCATTTACACACAGTTATTAAAAATATCCTAACATAGTGTTGAAGCAGAATTGGCGGCAGACTAATTATTGAGGTGGTGTTCTGTAGGTTTGCTTGGGTTACCTATAACCCTCTCGTCTTTGCTGCCACCAAGACCCTGAATTGGTGCTTTGTACCACCATATTTTGACAGGGAGTTAAGCATTGTTCTATCACCTCAACTGTTTGTGTGGTAAACTATCTTATTCTATAAATATAAGATTCCCGCTGTTGATTGAAACCGGTAAAAATTATAAAATATCAAGGTATGTCAAAAATTTATTTCGAATTAATGCTTGTTCCAGCATAATAATATTCATTTGCTTCTTCACTGATGATTAGTCAGACAGTCATAGAGATCGAATTATTTTCAGGAAAATCGTCGGAATAAAAAAAATCGGAACTAAGTATATTTAACAAAATAATGTAAATGAGTGACACTTATAATCATTGCTTATAAATAACGAACATGTAAACCGTCAAGGTGCGATGGTATGGAAAATGATAAATGCTGGTTCGGCGACGATAAGAATATCTTTGTGAACATGTCGTTCACTTAAAAATTTCACGATTAGAAATTGGACTAATTGTATATGCGTTATAAGCAAGTCTCCTGTTTCGCTTATTACTCGTCAAGCAGTCTAACCGTGTGGTTGCAACATTCACATTGTTATTTACGAGTTAACTCTAATTGATTGCTTTAGTTGGAGCCCCTCACACTCGGCGTTAGATATGTTTATTAATTCACACTATACTTGTTTGTTCAATAAAAAGTATGTACTGGCCAGGGCACGTACGCTTCTACTTATTCTTAGTGACAACTAATCACTAGTAGGGCGGCAATGTGAAAATAAAGAATTGGGACAATTGAAGTGGATTAGAAATTTTTACATTTACACTTATCTTCATAAGTCACCGATATTCTTTTGTATTGTTAATGTGAAGTGCAAAACGTACAAGTGAACGTAAATAGACAATAAAGATGTTAAAGGTTCGTTGCTATCCCTATGGCAGGGTTGGAATGCCACATGCGTAAGTTTACCTTACCCTACAAACTTGAACACAATGGCAACAAGCATCCACATTATTAACGGTAAGGCGGTGGTACCAAATCTAAGTGAGACGTTGCAGTACTGTACGATAAAAAATCTTGTAGATATTTCAGGATATCTTGAACAAAAACACTTCATTATATTAAATTTTTTCATTGCTTAAAACATTAACTGTAAAATAAATTAAGACAAATCCTAATTCTTTGATTATGTAAACAACAAATAAAGATTTAAATATAGTGAAAATCGATATTTTTTTAAATATCAACTGCATAACGGGTATTGCTGACTGAGACAGGTTTTGTAATCTAGATTAATTAGGGCTTACATCTTATCATGTTTTGCTTGTAAGTTTATCAATGTTTTTATGTATTATAGAATAGAAGATTTCGAATTACGAGTACAATCTGAAAATGTATGTATGTTATTTCGTTAGTTTTTTTAGCGATTGATATGATTCTGGTCATGTAGTTTATGTAGCAGTGAATATTATGGACAACTCTGTTCCGGAAAAATGTTTCAGCTAATGTGTAAAAAAATGTTGTCTAAAAAATGTTAAATTCCTAACAGATTTAGTTTATGAGAAGTAATACTAGCAACGCCCAGGACTCACTCCGTGATTTTAAGGCTATATTTTTATCTTATTTTCTACAACAGTATATAGTTAGTAGGGGTAAACAAATACCAGGGGGGGCAGCTACCCCTCCCTGCCCACCCTCGGTACGTCCATGCCCATAACACAATTAAATAATTTGCTTACTTTGAGGTTAGATCAGATATTAATCTATATTAATATGTTAATTAATTAAATAATTAATCTATATTAATATTATAAATACGAAAGTTTGCACTTATAATGCAGCGGGCTGCACGCTGTAGCCAGTATTTTTATATATTTATTTTATTTAATCTTTAATCAATAATGATAAAAACAATAATTATCGATTATCGCCTATTTGCAAATTTCGTTGGTGGAAATGCTTTCTATTTAAGAAGCATTCCTCGCGGTCATATATATAACCTCATGCGTACTGTCAATGTATCCCAGCTTAAGTTCCTGTAAAATATGAATTTGTCATCGGACATGGAAAATACTTTTGTCTGCATATCTCATCACGACACTCATTTCTCTTTTTTATGAGATTGTGAGTATAAGTATTGGTAAATCCATATAATAATGTATAATAAAACAGCCTGTAAAAACTGTAACTTACACGTAAAACATATATTTTAAAGTAAAAATTATGTCTTAGAACGCAGTCTATAAACAATAATAACAGAAGTTACAAATCGAATATTGAATGTCAAAAGTGCGCCCAGAGCACCGTTTAAAAACAAAATAACGAATAAAAAAATAATGAGTAGTTCGAAACCAAATGGCGCTGTCACCGGATCCAATAATTGATTAATAGTTATCCAGAATACGAAATACTTCAAATTTCATTAATTATTTAATTAAAACGTAAATCAGATTTCAAGGTTAGCCCTGTAGGTTTGTTCCCAATTTCTTCATTAGTACCCATAATCATGCGAAGCCGGGTCGGGCAGCTAGTTTATAGTGTTAGTAGGGTTTGTGACGTGAGAATTTTCTAAAAATATCATATAAATAAAATACCTTCCCATCACTAAAAAATAATAGGTATAATAGTAAACCTGATAAACAAGAAATCCAAAAAGCACCTCCGTATCTGGATATATTGGTACATGGTTACCCTAACCGTGGGACTAGAAAAGACAGGTGTGGCGTTTGACCCACATATTTTTACCGCGGAGACACCTGACGTTATCAATCATGTTTATACAAGTGATAATAAAATATTAATATCGCAGTCCGGCCATTTCCATAGAACTCCTTAAGACGCGCCAAATTATTTGCACAAGATAGCGCGCCCTGGATTGATGTTGTCAGGATGTAGGTTAGTGGAAACAGAACGCCTGATTTTCTTTTTATTTATCATTTCAATAATTTCTTAAAAGGGGCCATCCATAATTTATGTCACACGTTATGGGGGAGGGAGGGGGTCGACTAAATGTGACATTGCGTGATAAGGGGTGGGGAGGGGTTCCAACTTTTGTGACATAACATTTTTCAAAATATAATTACACACTAAATTTAAAAAGCCACCTGTGTAGATGAAAAAATAAACAAATGAGATCATTATTCCAATGTAAAATTGCAAAATATGTGACGTCACACTAGGTAGGGGGGGTTTCACAAATGTGGCCAGCTGTGACAAGGGGGAGGGAGGGGTCAAAAAATCATGAAATTCGTGTGACGTAATTTATGGATGGCCCCAAACACGTAACTGCTTGTAAAAAGTAGGGTTTCGATTCTCGGGTTTCCGTTTTCGGGAAATTTTTGATTTCCAATCCCGGGAAATATGCGCCCGAGATCCCGGGAATCTCGGGGATTTAAATTACGTTTAAAAAGTAAAATTAACTGTTTTATAAATTGCGTTGTATATTAAAACAAGCAATTATTATCAATGACACATTCCTGTAATTTACAGTAGCAGGGCGAATAAAAACACGGAGAGCAAGCGTTCCTTTTCCATAATAGTAAATTTCGTGACCAAAATTCGCCATAGACTTAGTGATAAGTCTTTAGATGCTTTAGCTTTTCTAAAAGCACTGTTCTGTGATAAGAATAAGAAAAATGAGAAGCCGCCCTAATTCTAAGCTCACCCTAGCTGCTAGCAGTAGTCGCTGAGGACTGAGGACTAACGCTGCAACATAATTATGATAAAGCCGCATTATAAAAGTTTTTGGTGAATCCCGCGGGATCACCTAATTTTTCTGGAATAATAAGTAGCCTAAGTGCTGTTTCAGGTCATTATCTACCTGTGTGCCAAATTTCATTCAAATCTGTTCAGTAGTTTTTGTGTGATTGAGTAACAAGCATCCATCCAAACATCTAAACTTTCGCATCTATTACAAATAAATAAAATTGGAGTGTCTGTTTGAAATATTAAAATGGTGTCGCGGGACCCCAGGTAGGAACGAACTTCCTTCGGCTAAACGGCACTACTCGCTTGTGTACGCGACTGTCGCGCCTGCGCACGTCTCATTTAACGCTTTTATTCCACGCATTTTTCTTACGGTTTTACTATCACATTTTTTTCAGTTCGGTCGCGCAGCAAAATCCCTATCCCCTCCAAGCCTGCCGTAAGGAACTTCGTTCCAATAACTAAATGCATAAACGGGATGTATACACGGGACATATACGAAAATAACATTTTTTAATTTTTTATCTGTCTGTCGGTCTGTCTGTCTGTTTGCTCCAGCTAATCTCTGGAACGGCTGAACCAATTTTGAAGGGGCTTTCATTGGCAGATAGCTGTTGTGATAAGGAGTAACTTAGACTACTTTTAATTTCGAAATTTTCCACGCGGATGAAGTCACGGGCTTAGCTAGTTTATAAGATTAATATAGATAATGATATCAATATTACTTGCACATGAAGTCAACACATTATGTACTCGGGTAGCTATAAATTTTTTTTTGATTGATTTGATGAGTGCAGGCGCTTAAATTCGCCCTTGCGTGTCAAAGTTTCGAGGAGTTAATATGAAATATTTCATCAGAAAACAAGTCCTTTAACCGAAAAATTGTTTTCACAAACCTAGAATATTTTTTAAAATGCCAAAAAGCGATACTCCACACTATGGGGTACACGAAAAAAATGAACATCTCCACTTTACAAGTAGAGCAACTACCCTAAATAACTTCAAAATTTTATCTTTCCACTGTGATATCGTGAATATGTATACTTATGCCAAATAACAGCTTTTTAGTATTAAGGACGGACGTAGCGATGATAAAGTGCCTAGTCTAGTTCGGAACTCTAAAAAAGTTGATACAGACGGCGTCGCGGTGACGAAAACAATTTCTATCGGCCTGCAACTCCCGCCGCGCGTATTGCCGCCTCGCTCGCCGCGTCGTCGTCGCCGTTTCCCGTGGTCGGACGGTAAAACAGCGACACACGATTCGCTCGTTGACCCACGTCGTCGCACGTCTTTGTATCTTTATAACAGAAAATTGTACGTTACATAATGGAAATAGAGATGAATATACTTTAAAGTTTAAAAACACGTGTCGCTTCACTTCTAATTTCCGTCAATGTGAGTGCCCGCACTCGTCACCGTCGTCTATATCAGCGCGCAACCTCTCGTAGAGAATATAATAATGTTCTGTGGCGCGCAACAGGGGCTTTAGTTAATTGGCACGAAGAAACAAGTTCAAGTGTGGTTCTTTGTAACTAATTTAATGTTGCTTAATTTATGCAACGTTTATTTGACGAGCAACAAGTGAAGGGCGGCTCGGAAGCAGACGGGCCCAATTCACCTGATAGCAGGCTATAAATACAAGCCGTTTTAATTTCAAATATCATTGCTACATATAAGAGTTATCTTTACTGGCATCGGGAAAATCAGCAGCGTCCAATTAATCGGGGGGCCACTTTTCAGGTGGCCGATGATTTGGACACATTTGGATTTGTGTTTTTATGGATGCTATAATAACAAGGCTTTTATATCCCTTCTGAAACTACCATTAAAATATAAGCAAGCACTTTTAACATAACTTGGAGTATTGTCTCGCTATGTGACAGGTGCACTCGAGATAAGTTCGGCGTTGTGTGAACCGCGTTCTAATAAATGACCTATTAATACAGTTTTTTTATATCATAAGATAGCAAACAAGCAGATAGATGGGTCTCCTGATGGAAAAAGTCAACCATCGCCTACAGACACCAAAAGTGTTAATGGTGCGTTGCTATCTTGTGGCGAGGTCTAATGCCACATGCATAAGTTTACCGGCTACCTTACCCTCCAAACCGGAACACGACAGCGACAAGCACCGACGCTATTGCGGCAGGCCGCAGGAACAGGTAAGGCGGTGGTACCAGACCCGGGCAAGACAATGCGGAACTCTAATACCTAGTAGCTATGATGGTAGCAGTAGTAGCAATCGGTAGCCTTTTACGACCTGCCTGGCAGAATGGCAGGTGGTTTATTCTTCAAAGGGGAGCCAGACCACACGGGGTGGTTTTCTTGATTTTGAATTATCGCTTACGTGACAATCAGAGAGCCAACTATTAAAAATACGTTAATACTGCGTGCCGGGTTAGAAAACAACAAGCGTAAGTTCAGCTGTTACCTTTCAAGCTGGTAGTAAAAGTGGTAAGGGCTGATGCTACGGTGGCAGGTAATGGCAAGGCGACGAGGTACTCTAATACCTAGTGAGTTAAAATTTAAGTTTTTGAGATTTTCTCGTGCTTGAAAACCAATGCTAAAACGCATACACTTATAGACAAAAGTGTGTTCTCACCGCTTAGGTACGAGCTGTACGGTAAGACGATAAAGTCAGTTCTTAGTAATTTAAGGTTTCATTGGTTGAAGAATTAGTAACGCTGTGCTGGTCTGAACTCCGGGCCCCTTTTTAAGAATAGAACAGACCGTCTGCGTTCTTGCCAGGCAGTTCGAAAAGGGAAAACGATTGGACTAACATGTCACTACCATCACGGCTACTATAACTAGGTGGTAGAGTTTTACCACGTCTCGCCCTTGTTTGGTATCGCCACCATACTTATTTCTGCCGAAAAAGCCTCAGTGCTGGTGACTATTATGTTCCAGTTTAGAGCGTAAGGTAGCCGGTACACCTACGTGTGTGACATTTTAAGAGGCCACACGGATAGCAACGCATCATTAACATCTTTATTTCTTTTGCTATTGGCAATGACTTTTTCCATCAGGAGAGCCATCCATCTGCATGTTTGCTGTCTTATAATATAACATGAAATAATTTATATTAAAAACATTCAAACGTTTAAAGCATGATCGTAGTGTGGTAAACAGTGGTGTCAAAGGGGTAATGTGTAACGGCAGGATACAAACTATTTGAAAACCAAATTTTAGCCAATTCGTATCAGTTGTTTGTGAGCTAAACGTTTCTCAACAACATCAACGATTGCTGGGACGCAACGCATGCATGTAGCATTAGTTTTTATCTTATTTCATCAGTTTTTATAGATAAAAATTTAAATTGAAGGTTAATTTGAATAAAATAATTGGACTTTGAACATAGTTCGACTAGGAATTGCGGAGATGTGTAAAATGCCTTCGTTCGTCAAAATGGATAAAACCATGATCGGTCTTCAAGACTAATATATAAGTGGTCCCTAATTAGGGACACGGTATCGAGACGCCAAACTTTTGCATGCGGTGTCAGGCAAAACGAGCAAGGCCGTGCGCCGTCGCCACGCGCTCGATCATTATCTGCAAAAACAAATTGAAGGAAATAGCTTGTGAAAAAGATACACATTTTTAGCGTTATCTCGTTTAATCCAACACACGGCAATCAACGGCGATATCACAATTTGCATACATTAGGAGGGGACAGGTGAAAGTCCGGCGTCGGATCGCCACCTGTAGGTGGTATTGGTCGAGTTATCGCGAATATCAAATGAGTGCACTTGTAGGCACGGTAATTGTTAAATGCCACGGAATTTTGTCGTTTGTCACTTGCGTTTATCGACTTTAACACCAGTAGTCTTTTAATTTATACAATCATTACTTTTTTGTCAAGTATATGAATGGGATCGTATATTTTTGATTAGGAAAAAGCAGAGCCCCAAAAACACTCTGCGTCTGCTATCGTATTTTTCATGGGGAGTGTTCCGACGAGTTATTTGGATTAATTCCTGCCGCCGAGTTCCATCGTCGGACATTGCGTCAAAATTTGAAATTCCACCCTCACCATCTCGATGTCTGGAAATTCACAACTGTGCATTTCGCTCGAAACTTTCTGTCTCGCACTACTCTGTTGTGGAATCAATTAACGGCAGGGGTGTTTCCAAACGGATACGACTTGGGGGCCTTCAAGAAAAGACCTTACTCATTCTTAAAAGGACGGCAACGCAACTGCAAGACCTCTGGTATTGCGGATGCCCATGGGCGGCGGTGATCACTTGCCATCAGTTGCACCTTCTGCTCGTTTGCCTATATGCCTTCTATAAAAACAAAGACAGTCATGAGTAGAAGACACTGCCATTCGTCATAATCGAGGTACCCGTAATTAAACCCAGTTGTAATAATAATCTCGAAAAGACCAGTTACTAAACCAGTTCTTGAATTCCACCATTATAATTGGTTCAATAATAATTGTTAAATATTTTTAATAAAAATTGAAAATTCATAAAAATATTTGGCAGTATGTGTAATGTTTTTTTTAATAATTCAATTTATTTCTTATGCATTCATTCTCATACTTATTATAAATGCAAAAGTCGGTCTGTCTGTCTGACACGCTTTTACGGCTTACCTAACCACAGAACCGATTTTGATGAAATTTGGCAGAAACATTCGAAGACATAGGCTATTTAAAAAAAATCAACGCTTGTATAAGGGATGAAAGTTTGTATGAAAGATTATATTGATAACATGCAAGTCTTATCGCATGCGAAGCTGCTCGGAACAGCTAGTATTATGAAAAAAGTTTGTTTTTTGCACTTCTTTACACCTATCTACAAGTAAACTGTCTCGCGTTCTTGCATCACGTATAAATAGAAGGTATAATACCTTTACAAATATCTGTTTCTGATTATACTTTTTTTGGGAAGATGGTAGCCAACATGAATTAAAATGGAAATTAGAAGGACCTCAAGTGGATTAGAACAAAAATAAAGACGAAGACGAATAAATTAATATACCTGCCTATTGTGACGTTGTTAGCGTTTTTTTGTTGTTTGTTTGTTTATTGTCTGTTATTTTTTACTAGAATAATGTAATACTTTTGATTTGATATAGTCATTAATTTGGTTTAGTTGTCGGGGGTTAGAAGATTCACGAGGATCATGATTCGAATCTTTGGTCAGAACATTTGTTCCTTAAATATTGTTAAAAAAATAGTTTGGGAATAAATTTAAATTCATTCCCAAGCAATTAATTGTTTTTAGTATGTCGAATTTAAATTTCCACAATTTTTTATATTCTTGAATTGTTCAAATAAAACTATTATTCTTAAATTACAACATATAACAACTGCTAAAAATATATCTTAACTAGAAATTTCTTGCAGTTTAATCTGGATAAGTCCCGACCCTGTCGCAAAATTGGTATAAAATTTATCCTATGTCACTTAAGAGTAATGCAGTTTGTAATTTAATTCTTTAACTGTAACCCAGGCATTTGTTGCCAAAATTTGACATTTGTTAAACTCGTAGTGAAACACCGCCTCGAATTTCACCTTACTATAAGATTTTCAATTATGAGCAAGAAAGATAATAATATTGTGTATGTTTACCCCGTGTTTGTCCGGGGTGTCTGTGTAGAAAAGGCCATATGTCCCAGGCAGTTGGCAGAGGCGAACGGTTGGCTATGCGAGTCGTCAATGCATTGTCTCGCCCGGGTCAGGTACCACCGTCTTACTTATTCCTGCCGCAGTAGCGTCAGTGTTTGTCATTGTTGTGTTCCGGTTTGCAGAGTAAGGTAGCTGGTAAACTTCTGCGTGTGGTGTTAAGACCCTCTCACAAGGACAGCAACGCACCATAAACATCTTTAGTGTCTATACATATAGGCGATGGTAGTTTTTCCACCAGGAGAGCCAAATGCTTGTTTGCTATTTATGACATATAAAAAAGTATTTTAACTGCATCCCAAAAGGAAGATTTATGTATGGAGAAGCATAAATGAAAAAACATGGAAATTCAGAGGTTTCCGGAAACACGCAGGAGTTACTGCTACATAGATTCTTGTTCACTACATTTTTACTATATTTGAATAAAACAAAAATAAAGCAACCTTGTTTAAAACAGGCACCTACATTAGTTATTGTTATAACATCACTCGGCTATTCATCAAAGCATAAATATTTATCAGGTCGTTAATATTAATTATTCTTTTTAATGATACAAGCGAGTTTCACATGTATGTATGTTTATGTGCTTGCAACATTGTCAGCTAGTTTTTTCCCGGGCATACGCCGACTCGATAACGATTTACGGCGATAGCAGTGGCGCGCTAGTGTATCGCCACCACACAGGAATGTTGGCGCATATCGCGAGATTTGTTGATACAGAACCTGTGTGACTGGTATTGTACTGTTTTGAGGCTAGTTTATTTAGATATGCGCTGAGGGGGGCTAGGGCGTGGCGGTGGAAGGCGGCGCAGCCATTCCATTGGCGGAAGTCGGTTTCCTAGTTTAAAATGCAGTGTGCTGATTGGTTAAAGCTTAATTGTTGCCTAGGCGGCGCTGGCGCAGCCTTCGCTCAAGTTATTAAATGCAAATGAGGACGAGAGTTTAGCTAATGATGTTTTCGTGTTATTCTTCGCAATTTGCAATAATTAACGAGAAGGTGTTAATTTAGCGATGTTTGATTGACGCTGTCGATTATTGTCCGATCACGCCGGGACGTCAAGACTACTACTAACTATTTTATTGCTTAATAGCTAATTTGTTTTGTACGATCTAACGTTAGTTTGACTAGGTGCTGCCTGCGGCTTTACCCTCGTTATTCAGTCTTACCTCACTTCAACTTCATACTAATATTTTATATATAATTTAAACACAATAAAATTGTAACAGTCGACCTTCAATATTTACGTCTCTAAAACACTGAATAAAATCTTCTTCAAAATTTATTATGTAAATGGAATGTACCTATAGGTACCCACGCTCTCAGTTCTAATGTACCTAGGTAACAAACAACAAATTATACCTACAGCTGAATTGAGAATCTCGTTTTTGGCAAGTCGGAAAAGTAGAAATTTTTCTTAGTATCTAGGTTAGTCATATCTAACTGAGCCAGCAGACTGACCACGAAAGTGTAACAAAGGTACTAATTTATATTCACGTTTACTATAATACTGGCGAGTTGTTTCGTCTCAGTAAAGCATTTAATCAAGTTTAATTATTAAGATATTTTTCTGCATATCATTTTCCCTCGTGTTGGTTCCGGGCTCCTTTGCAGAATGGACCAACTGCCATTCTGCCAGGCAGGTCGTAAAAGGTGACTGATTGGTTATGCGAGTCATTACCATCGTGACTACCTACTAGGTGGTAGAGTTCTGGATTGTCTCGCTCGTGTCTGGTACCACCGCCTTACCTATTCCTGCCGCAGTAGTGTCAGTACTTGTCACTGTCATGTTCCGGTTTGCCATAAGACCTCGCCACAAGATAGCAACGCATCATTAACAACTCTGGTGTCTATAGGCGATGGTTGACTCTAGGATAGTAAACAAGCAAGATAGCCTTCCTGACGAAAAGAGATAACCATCATTTATAGTCAACAAAGATGTTGATGGTGCGTTGCTAACCGTGTGGCGGGGTATTAATGCCACTTTCATAAGTTTAACGGCTACCTTACCTTACAAACCGGAACACGACAGCGAAAAGTATTGACGCTATGTAGGCGGGCTGGGCGAGCAGCAGGGCCTGGCAGGTGGGCAGATGGTCTATTATGTAAGGTGGCCCAGACCACCAGACACGGGGCAACGGGAAGGTAAACATTAATTTAAATCACGTGGTAAAATGTAGAATTTTAATTGACATTGAAACGCATGGGTAGTAGGTATTTGGCACCACCGCCTTACTTATTTCTGTCGCAATAGCGTCAGTGCGTGATATATCACCGTGTTCTGGTTTCGAGGGTAGAGCATTTTTTTTTTATATCATAAGATAGCAAACAAGCAGATGGGTCTCCTGATGGAAAGAGTCAACCATCGCCTATAGACACCAAAGATGTTAATGGTGCGTTGCTATCTTGTGGCGAGATCTAATGCCACATGCATAAATTTACCGGCTACCTTACCCTCCAAACCGGAACACGACAGCGACAAGCACTGACGCTATTGCGGCAGGAATAGGTAAGGCGGTGGTACCAGACCCGGGCGAGACAATGCAGAACACTACCACCTAGTAGCCACGATGGTAGTGACTCGATAGCCAATCGGTCGCCTTTTACGACCTGCCTGGCAGAACGGCAGTTGGCCTATTCTACAAAGGAGGCCGGGACCAACACGGCGGAAAGCCGTGTTGGTCCCGGCCTCCTTATACTTACTATATATATATATATATATATATATATATATATATATATATATATATATATATATATATATATATATATATATATATATATATATGTGTTGTGTGTGTGTGTTGGTTCCGGGCTCCTTTGCAGAATGGACCAACTGCCATTCTGCCAGGCAGGTCGTAAAAGGTGACTGATTGGTTATGCGAGTCATTACCATCGTGACTACCTACTAGGTGGTAGAGTTCTGGATTGTCTCGCTCGTGTCTGGTACCACCGCCTTACCTATTCCTGCCGCAGTAGTGTCAGTACTTGTCACTGTCATGTTCCGGTTTGCCATAAGACCTCGCCACAAGATAGCAACGCATCATTAACAACTCTGGTGTCTATAGGCGATGGTTGACTCTAGGATAGTAAACAAGCAAGATAGCCTTCCTGACGAAAAGAGATAACCATCATTTATAGTCAACAAAGATGTTGATGGTGCGTTGCTAACCGTGTGGCGGGGTATTAATGCCACTTTCATAAGTTTAACGGCTACCTTACCTTACAAACCGGAACACGACAGCGAAAAGTATTGACGCTATGTAGGCGGGCTGGGCGAGCAGCAGGGCCTGGCAGGTGGGCAGATGGTCTATTATGTAAGGTGGCCCAGACCACCAGACACGGGGCAACGGGAAGGTAAACATTAATTTAAATCACGTGGTAAAATGTAGAATTGTAATTGACATTGAAACGCATGGGTAGTAGGTATTTGGCACCACCGCCTTACTTATTTCTGTCGCAATAGCGTCAGTGCGTGATATATCACCGTGTTCTGGTTTCGAGGGTAGAGCATTTTTTTTTTATATCATAAGATAGCAAACAAGCAGATGGGTCTCCTGATGGAAAGAGTCAACCATCGCCTATAGACACCAAAGATGTTAATGGTGCGTTGCTATCTTGTGGCGAGATCTAATGCCACATGCATAAATTTACCGGCTACCTTACCCTCCAAACCGGAACACGACAGCGACAAGCACTGACGCTATTGCGGCAGGAATAGGTAAGGCGGTGGTACCAGACCCGGGCGAGACAATGCAGAACACTACCACCTAGTAGCCACGATGGTAGTGACTCGATAGCCAATCGGTCGCCTTTTACGACCTGCCTGGCAGAACGGCAGTTGGCCTATTCTACAAAGGAGGCCGGGACCAACACGGCGGAAAGCCGTGTTGGTCCCGGCCTCCTTATACTTACTATATATATATATATATATATATATATATATATATATATATATATATATATATATATATATATATATATATATATATATATATATATATATATATATATATATATATATATATATATATATATATATATATATATATATATATATATATATATATATATATATATATACATACATATATATATATATATTATTATTCTTATTCTTCAATGGAGCCCGGACCAATACGGGGAGTAGCCCGGACCAACACGATCATAGTAACGCATTATAAACAGTTTTAGTGTCTATAGGCAATGGTTATTTCTTTCCACCAGGAGAGCCATCTGCTTGTTTACTATCTTATGATATAAAAAAGTTAATACTTATTGTCTACTGATTTGAAGAAAATAGCTTCTCAAATAACGTAACTAAATTAGATGCGTTATTTAATCGGGCCAATAGTATTTAATAGATCTAGAAGAGTACCAACAGACCAGCAGACCAACAGACACTAGGACTGAGCCTAATATCATCGGCGCCACCACCGTCTGCGACAGCTCGGACAAGACGAACTTTGTATAGGTACTTATACAAATATGGTATGGCCAGGGTTATCTCGGGTACACCTACTAGCTGTGTGTGTTATTTAGTAGATTAATCGTTTTTACTGGGCAAAGGTGCGAAACTCTGAGGCTCTGGGCTTGTAGCATTTCTCCTGCTACTCCTGCTACAACTACCTGCCTAATCTACTAGTCTTAGTGTAATAATACAATATCCAACAAAGCACTTGAAGGTGTAAATAGCAATAAAACGGCTGTTTTTTAAAAGGGCAATGGACCTACCTCTCATTCCCACCACTGCAACTTCTGTACACCAGAGTCAACAGCGGCAACCGTCCTGATAACCTTTGAGTTGCGAGCTCTGGGTGCCCTGGGGGAAAAGCTAAGCTGTCTTGGAACCCGCATCGAATTTAATCAGAAATGTATAGGAGTAGGAACATGCATCCAGTTTAAACGGCTATTACTATTAAAAACCCTATTAAAAACGACTATTACTTTTTTAAAGATTTAAATTTTCGATTCGATTAAATTATTATCCATAGCATAGTGGTCATGGTCACTAAGTGAGGGGCTCTATTACCATTAAATGGCTATTTGAGTAGTTTAATCAAACCAAATACCCCGTTCCAAGTGAGTGCGCCACACATAAATTTAATTGCTGGCCAAATGATAGTCGATTGATACAAATGTGACAGGCGGTCCCCTATCGGTTAATTAATACCTGATCATACTAAATAGCCCTTTATTATGACTGTTCGATTCGACGTTAATTGAGGGATGTGACAATCTTTATCGATATTTATTAATAGCTATATAGCGATAAATATAAAAATCAAGCGATTGTACCTACAATGTACTTAAAGGGAAAACTTTTTATTTGTTATGGTTTACCACAAAGCAGAACGATTGCTCTGCCTCAGGCGCCGCATAGTCCTACAATAATATTGCGCAATATTACGAATTGTGCAATATTATTGACCGTTTAGAGTTAATATTGAAGACTAGCTGACCCGGCAAACGTTGTTCTGTCTTTTTAACTTCTCTTATTTTTTTTATATTTTCTCACCTTTTAAATCTTCCCTAGACTTAAACAACTAATTCAAAACCAAAAATAGCCAAATCGGTTGGGCCATTCTCGAGTTTTAGCGAGACTTACGAACAGCAATTGATTTTTATATATAGATAGATTGCACAAAGATTGAACGAAAGTTTGAGTAGGTTTAATTTTTATTGCACTATATTTTTCCATTGCATCATGTAGAGGCAGTATTGCGCAATATTTTTCAGTCTGTGTTTTGCTTGGATGAGGAGTACACGCACGCGCTTAAAAATAACGATAAAGGAAAATCCAAAAATTAAGGAAAAATAATTTATTGTCGAATGTATCAAATTGTACAGAGAATTACCGTTGGACTGTTATTACTCTAAGGACTGTTAAGAGCAAAGAATAAATGGCCCAGGATAAAAAAGAATGGCCCTGGAAAAAAGCTGCTTACGTAACATAGTTGTCAAAATTTTTTTTCAACCATTCTTTAACCATTATTCATTTTTTAACTTTCCACTACGTATGAAGAAGTTAAGGAAGTTACTGATTTTACCCCGATTTATAAAAATCGATTTTCCGCCAGATGTCCACGTTTTGAGGTCCTAGGAACATTTTCCGACTATTTTCACGATGACGTCATGTGTATGTGTTTATATAAACATCTCATAACTTTTGAACGGCTGAACCGATCGAAACGCGGTTGGTCGCATTCGATTGGATTCCGCTCAACTTAGACTTCCTGGAAATTTGAACTGATTCTATCCGGGGGATTTTGATAAATATTTAAAAATCACAAAAAAAATTCGCGAAACAGTATTTTTTTAATATAACTTCCAGATTTATATACCTATTACGTATAAAAACTAATCGGCTCTATTCCTCAAAAAACTACGTCTAATACATAAATTGTATCAAAATCGGTTTATCCGTTTGGGAATAATCGTTGACGAAAAGTTTTGAAAAAGTGTTTTTTCGACATCGTTTCGAAATTTTTCAACTACTTAAATCATTTCTTTGGTATTCTACGATATTTTAGTACTAAAAAAAACTACGTCAAATGCCGTTTCAAAAATCAAAATTGAATCTAATTCTCTTTTAAAATTTATAGCTTTTCAAATATTAAAATTACGTTGTTTTTAGCAAACTTACTTATTTTTTTAAATAACTTTCAAATTAGTTCACCGATTGACATAAAAATCTTATCAGCTTTTCTCTTTTAAAAACTGCGTCAAATACCGTTAATTTAATCAAACTCGCTCAATTTGTTTGGGATATATCAACGAAAAAAAATTAAAAATAAAATGTGTTTTGACATTGCATCAAAATTTTAGCTTAAGCAATATTTTAGATCTCAAAAATTGAGTTGAATGCCATCATCGTTTTCAAAATATACAGCTTTTCAAAAATGAATATACTGCCATTTTTAACAAAATAAATGTTTGAACTGAAAAATCAACGCTTATATTTTTTACTCTTGGTAGCTTAAAATACCTTAATTTGGTGGAAAGTGTCAGGGATGGCCCGTAGGGTTAACCGTTTACACATTTTTTTTATTCAACAAAACCACTAACATGGCTGCCACCAAAACTTTGTTGTCAAACATGCTGCTCGCACGGAAATATTGTTTAGACTGGTTTGTCAATTTTATTGCTTAAATTTATTGAAAGTTTGGAATTAAAGGAGACATTTAATATTATTGCACTGTAAAAATATTGTACAGTATTATTGTAGGTGTATGGGGCCTTAGCCTGTGTAAAGTCATCCAAACATAAGCCACTAGCAGTAGTCTCACAAATGTGACTATGTGACAAGGACGGGGGACGGGTTAAAAAATCATGAAATTCGTGTGACGTAATTTATGAATGGCCCCTAACGAACGATCATGCGATGTAGCCTGAATTTGACATTGTTATACGTAAAATCATGAATTTTTATCAGACTTAAAATCTAAAAATTCTAAATAAACAAAAAGGCACCAAAGCAAGAATTATTGTAATATTGATAAATGTTGAACATTAATAATAAAGAGATTTTTAATACCACGTACGTATATCAGAGGCATACGTACTTTTTGAAAGAAAGAAATTATTTATTTGCCAGAATATGCGAGTTATAAGTTATTCAAATTTGATTAAGTTTCCAACATATTCTACAGTACCCGGCGATAAATATTGCACATCGACCTTTGGAAAGAGACAATCGGCTAATTTCGGCTTCGTAGAGCGTTATCTCTGTCGCACAAAATACAAACAGTCCGGTACCTATTAGGAGCTGTTAAAACAAGTATGATTTGCTTCTTTTGATATTTTTATTCTTTGTATAAAATACACTAATTTTTCTATAAGTGATGGCTTTAGGTTGGGGTAAAATAAAATAAAAAAACATTTTTACATTATGTTTACGTATTTAATTATTTTGGAACATTACAGCTTTAGTGTACATAATAAACACCATTATACCTATTGCTAAAATGAGACATTGCAATAAAAATAATAATAATTCTAATTCTCAATTACTTCCATTTCACTATCTGTGCTCTCAAAGAGGTCAATATCACTGTCACTATCAGCCGTATTTATTACTAATCTATCAGTGTAATTGTCTAAACTGTGTTGAATGCTTCTATATTCATTCTCACATTTGATTGCATGATCGCAAACCTTTTTCCACTCTTCAGCGCCGATCATGTTTACTTTTTCAGTCAATAATGTTTTTACTGTAGTTAAGTTCATACCCACATTTCTAGAGGCTACATAGCCTTTCAGTTGAGACCATATATTTTCAATTGGATTAAAATCCGGATGATATGGTGGCAATCGCAACACAGTGTGCCCATGTTCGGCAAGTATTTTGTCCACAGAAAACTCTGTATACCTCTCCTTGTGCTGACATATAATAGCGTAAATCTGGGTTTTTGTTAATTTTGGATCAACTGGAATTTCATGTCTGTTTAACCAGTTGATCATTTCCCGTTTAATGGTGTTTGAGTTGGGGGGTCTCTCAACATACTTGTTGTGATAGGGTGCGTTGTCGATAACTAGAACAGAATCACTGGGTATATTTGGGATTAATTGGTTAACCAGCCATTTCTCATAGTTATCGTTATTCATTTCATTGTGATAGTCACCTGTAGTGTCCGTGGATTTATACGTTAAAAAAGCACCGGGTACAAAGCCTTTTTCGTTTCCCGCATGAACTATTATCAAACGTTGACCTTTTGAAATTGGCTTTTTTACTCCTTTTTTCTTATCGTCACTCCAAGATTTCCCTTTAGTGTGGGATGCATGTATATATGACTCATCCATGTAGACGATATTTTTTCCTGTTTCGCGAAATATTAAAAGACAAAGAATAAAAATATCAAAAGAAGCAAATCATACTTGTTTTAACAGCTCCTAATAGTTACCGGACTGTTTGTATTTTGTGCGACAGAGATAACGCTCTACGAAGCCGAAATTAGCCGATTGTCTCTTTCCAAAGGTCGATGTGCAATATTTATCGCCGGGTACTGTACCATGATATGGTGTGCAAATATTTTAAAATTATATTTATTATTAAACTAAAAATGTTGTGAGTCGATTTTTTTACAATTACTACCGGATCGGAATGCGGCCACACACTGCAAAGATCCGGCGGAAGAAACTCAGCGGGCTTGTGTTTTTTTAAAATTATAGTTACATAATACAAATTACATACATTATTTTACATCACAACTCTTATTTCTATAATTTACGAAATTATTTTTTGTTTAATTAAAATGTTGACATTTTACAAAGTTTAAAGACAGTTTTTTTTGCAATTAATATAGATAGAATAGTTAATTTGATATCATAGTTTGATAATAGGTAAATTAAATAAAAAATATTAGAATTATAAGAACAAGGACAAGAAAATAATAGAATTATAAATACATTGCTGATGATGATTGGTTCCACCAGGTAGTCGGTAAAAGGCGAAGGATTGGCCAAATAAAAAATAGACGCATGAATATAATTGGTATTTTAAGATGTAGACAATTACCAGTTATTTTTAATTATATTATGTTACTTTCGTTTTAGTGACAGTTGATGTTCAAAGGACAGGGAAGACTGCTTTGAAGGGATATCCACTCAGTTGACGTGTCACTGTCGTGGTGACTATTGCGTGCTAGGGTTCCGCAGCGCCTCACGCGATTGACGTGGATGGGTAGTCAGCGACGATGGTTGACTCTTTCCACAAAGGAACCGACTGTAGCAAAAAAACGCAAATATTGAGAGAGGACCTAGTGCTTATACTTATGTACATTTCATAACAAGAAATTGTTTATAGCTATGTGCACACACGCTCTTCTTACCGGATGGAGGTGTAGGAAAGGTCCAACGTAAGTCATATTTTTCCGGAAACAGCTTTATACCAGTAATTCCAATCCTTAGTAGAACTTAAAATGATTTAAGAATCGAACCCCATAACATATGCGGGGGATATCAATCAAGTACTTGAATACGTATATACTTTTTATTTGAATCAATTTTTAATTTAATTTTAGTGATAAAAAGTAAATGTAATGTTTGATGCGGCAGTAAACATCACTATCCAACAAAAATTTCGATCTGTTGATTGTGTAATTGGCGGTAACTGACAGCTGCCCGGCGTTTACCGCTGATCAGTGATCACACATACATGAGTCTTAAATTGGTGTTTGTGAAGCGGAGCAATTGAAATACGGTGGAGTTAATGTATACAAAATAAAATAAACGCTTTTCGTTGGTAACTATAAACTTGTCCATAATTCCATGATCAGCGCAATCTGTCATGGAACAAATACCATTTTCGGAGTACTACAAATATATATAAAAAGGGTTTCCGTAAATTTCCGTTATAGGAAGTTACTGATTTTACCCAGGTTTATGAAAATCGTGTTTTCATCAAATCTCCACGTTGTAAGGTCCTAGGAAGATTTTGTGACTATTTTGTCACTAGAAAGATTTACGTTGACGTCATGATTTAACTTGACGTCATACTGACGTCAACTTTATCATCTGAGGGCACTTTTTGATAAAATCTCAAACTGAGTATTGAAATTTGGAGGTGACAGCATTCTGAACCAGTAGGTATATTATATAATAATTACCATGCAAATTACAAAGATATATTTCGGGTTCGATCCCTGACGGGGACAAGCGTTTGTGTGATGAGCATAAATGGTTGTATTTCACACCCATAACACAAGCAAATAATTTGCTTACTTTGGGGTTAGATCAGTAAATGTAATTTGTCCCGTGAATATTTATTTATTTATTGATTTCCATACTTATCGGTAAGTAAATTTTAGACGTAACGGCCAATTAAAGATAATTAACTGGAGAGTCCGGCAGGCCTTTGGCGTTGGTACACCGTACAATATGCAGAATAACAGTTTGTTAAAGGCTGTAAGTGTAGTCATAAACTTTTTTAAACACTTTTTTAAATAAATGCAAAAGTATCATCAGAAGTCTGCAGAAAAATAGAGTTTTCAGCCTGAGATTTGAAAAGAGCACACAGTAATCGCGCCCGCTTCGATTTTCTGTAGAGTATGAAACTTTGTATGCAACTGTAGAGTATGAAACCGTGAACACTAAATGTCTAGTCCGCTTAAATACAGAAATATTTAAACGGACAGGACGTTTAGAGTTTAGGGCAGAAGGTAGATATTAATATTTAGATACGAGTAGGTATATCTACTTTTAAGTTATAAAAATATTGTCTTTTTTATATCATAAGATAGCAAACAAGGAGATGGGTCTCCTGATGGAAAAAGCCAACCATCGCCTATAGACACCAGAGTTGTTAATGGTTCGTTGCTATCTTGTGGCGAGGTCTAATGCCACATACATAACTTTACCGGCTACGTTACTCTCCAAACCGGAACACGACAGTGACAAGCGCTGACGCTATGATGGCAGGAATAGGTATGGCGGTGGTACCAGACCCGGGTGAGACAATACAGAACTCTACTACCTAGTAGCCACGATGGTAGTGACTCGCATAGCCAATCGGTCGCCTTTTACGACTTTTCTTTAAAGGAGCCCGGAAACAACACGCGGATTGTTTAAGTTTGTTTATAATTTGTTACGATATTCAGATAACAATACTTTTTGAAATGTTTTATGTATTAAACAATTTTAAAAGAACATAGGCAAACTCTTATACATCACAATAGTCGATTAGTGTTTTATAGTGAGATATATATAAAAATTGGAGCATATATTTTTGAGTATTGATAAACAAGAGTTTTCTTCCGTGATATCCAGAACTTGAAGAGTTTTGATTTTAAATATCTTAAATGTTACTTTATGTGACGTTAGTAGGCAATATGACAACTTTAGTACTTATTTCGAAAACAGGGTATCTGTGGAAAATATTGATACATATTGCAGTTTACGCATAAAACCTGCGTGGATTTCACCCTTCATTGCGATTGAAACACGACATAAACACAAAACGTAGCAGAAAGTAAGCAAAGTAACATTTTTAAACGATGTCTACGCCGGGTGTAGTCTACAAAGTACTTTTCAATATATTGTTTTTTATATACAAGTCATATTAAAACTTATTAACCTTAAATATATCTAAAAGTAAATACCTTACCTTTTCCCTTACTAAGAGGGCTTTACCACCAGATTCATTTATTATCCGTGCTCATTCCTGTAACTTACCATATAAACACTGTGATTGCCCAGAACTTGAGCGTACTTCAACTGTTAGGTATCTTGGTATCTGGCTAGATACTTCATTATCTTGGAAAGAACATATAACATCCCTGACCCCCAAAATAAGGAAATTAATTTACATCTTCAAAAGATTGCGATGCATTGCTGATATTACCTTGTTAAAGATTGTCTATTTTTCTCTAGTACAGTCGGTTATTTCATACTGTATTACAGTTTGGGGTGCCGCAGCACAAACTCATATGGCTAGGGTTGAGGTTGCTCAAAGAGCCGTTTTAAAAGTAATGACATTTAAACCCTTCCGGTTCCCCACAGATAGCCTTTACTCTCTCTGTAATGTTCTTTCTGTAAGAAGACTATTTGTACTGCAAACAATACTCCGGAAACATTCAGAATTGGTTTTCGATCCAGAGATTTATAACAAGCGAAGAGCAGATATAGCATGTCCAACTATGAGTCGCAGAACGGCAGCTGCAAGCCGTCACTATCGGCATCTTAGCACAAAGCTCTACAACCTAGCAAATAAGGAATTGGAAATTTATCACCTTCCAATAAAACTATGTAAGCGTAAATTGTTTGACTGGCTAGTACGGCTTTCATATGAACAGTCGGAACGTTTATTAAAATACGTGAGATAACCTGTGCCATCGTCATAATCATCACACACACTCACACACACACACACACATGCACACGCACACGCACACACGCATGCACACACACACATACACATTCACGCATAAATCAAAATCAGCACCTTAAATTCAAAAGTTCATACACTTTTCTTTTAATTAAGAACATATTGTTTGTGTATGATAAATTGTGTATGGATAAATTTCTTATAAATTTTTAATTATAAGGAATATTGTTTTACCTAACTTAAAGAGGGGGCACTCTCACTGCGCTACAGTTTTTAACTTTAGCAGTTGAGAGTGCTAAAACTGTTTGTATGTGTAACGATTTTTGTTCCGAATAAACTTTATTATTATTATTATTATTATTATTATTATATCATCGTATGATTAAAAATAATTTTACTAAGAAAAATAAATACTTGGGATGCAAACATATTCTACTAATCTTACAGAAAATATCGATTGGCAACACTTAATTTACTGTATGAATAAGAATATTATTTGATAGTAGTTTATTTTCTTTTAAATTAATATTTTAATCTGGGAAATAAGACTATAGCATTTAATTTTAAAATAAGTAACATAATAAATAAACGTATTTGCCGAACTTCTTCGACAATTACCAGTTATTTTTAATTATGTTATGTCACTTTCGTTTTAGTGATGTTCAAAGGATAGTGACACAAGATTACAAATTCTTTCAAAGTTATGAATAGCAATTTGAAGGGACATCCACTCAATTGGCTTGAGTTTTATTGATAGCACCGTAATTGTTCATGACTGCATAATAATATCTATGTAGGAAATGGCTTAGATCGTGAGAGACAACTAATAGTTTTAAAATATTGAATATAAATGAATCCATTTGAAGTCGAGAACCCTGCTGATGGCCGTAGAGTAATGTACGTGGCTGGCCGCCGCCCGGAGACGGACCGGCACCGCGCGCCGCAGCAGGTGGCCGGCCTCTGCCACTCGACTCTGCCAGTGTTTATACTGTGCAGTCTATTGCTTACATATATGTATATGACTATATGTAATTAATAATTATAATGACAAGCGGACGTCCTTTGAGCGAAATTGGACCATAGTTCTATTTATGATAAAGCGCAAATATCTATTACACTAACCATAGGATAAACAAGCTATGACTCAGTTGGATAACAGATTATATTAAAATCCATTGTAAGTTTGACAACAGACTTCAACCATAAACCAAATTACCTAGTAGGTATACACACGTGCGTGTATGTTTAACACTGGTAGATTGGCGATAGGCTTGCTAACATTATTACATTATGGGACTAACGGTCGGTTCCCGAAACGCAAATTAATTTTACAAACAATTATTCTGTGTTTAATAGATCATTTGCTTGTAAAAAATATGTTAAACACAGATTAATTGCTTGTTAAAATTAATTTGCGTTTCGGAAACCGGCTGTAGGTCTCTTTGGCTAGTCGTCAGTGCACATGTTTGACCTCTGCGTACCCCTTCGTGATACGGGTGTGAAAATTTTCGATGCACGTATTAGGAAGTTTATAAATTTAAAAAATAAGTGAATTAATAAATAATTTTTACTTGAAATGAATGAAATTAATATTTGAAATTGGTCTTTCGTAAATGAGTTGATTGAACTTACAATGCAAATTATTTGCTTGTGTTATGCGTTTTAGTCAAATATACTCAAACTCAAAGATACACGTAAATACCGGTCCTTACACACACCACGTGTTCTGACTTCTGTACTGCAATAGGTTCTGTTTTGAGCTTTAATCTAATTAATATAATGTATCTATATCGTAATCTAAACACACGTCTCTTGGATCATCGGAAATTTGGACAGGCAGTTAGGTACACAGTCATATTCTTATCCCTCCAAAGACGTGCTGATGTATATTACATCATTGTTTTTGGACTATGTATTTCATAAGAAAATCGTTAGTTTCATAATAATTTGCTTAGTCCATCCACCGTGTTGGTCCCGGCCTCCTTTGAAGAATAGGCCAACTGCCGTTCTGCCAGGCAGGTCGTAAAAGGCGACCGATTGGCTATCGAGTCACTATCATCGTGGCTACTAGGTGGTAGAGTTCTGCATTGTCTCGCCCGGGTCTGGTACCACCGCCTTACCTATTCCTGCCGCAATAGCGTCAGTGCTTGTCGCTATCATGTTCCGGTTTGGAGGGTAAGTTAGCCGGTAAACTTATGCATGTGGCATTAGACCTCGCCACAAGAAAGCAACGCACCATTAACATCTTTGGTGTCTATAGGCGATGGTTGACTCTTTCCATCAGGAGACCCATCTGCTTGTTTGCTATGTCATAGTATAAAAAAATCAAACTAAAATATTAACTAAAAATAACACCTTTGGTGTCAGTTGGTATCTGTAGGCGATGGTTGACTCTTACCACCAGGAGACTTATCTGCCTGTTTGCTATCTTATGATATAAAAAAAAGCTTTTATAAAATATTATAAAATAGCTTTGTCTATTTTGTTAATGTTTGCAGGGTAAGGTAGCTTGTAGTTTTTTAGTAAAGTAGCAGCCCGACTTGTTCATGCCCTATAAATCTCCCTCTCACATGTTGTTGTATCACTGGGGCATAACTCACTCCTGACATATACGATAAGGACACCACTACCTACGTTGAATGATTATATATTATTAATTAATGTATCTTTAGCAATACTAGCGAAATTAATCGAGAATTCAGAGTACATTAATGGACCACCGCGGAGGCAGCGCACGATGACAAAAGGCAAGTAATGGCGGGGCCCGGCATGCTAATAAAACTGTCTGTGGGAGTTATCGGCCGGCCCGCGCCCGCTGAGAGCCTGATTAGCGGAAACTTCAAGACTGCAGCATTCGTAAATGAGTCGGCCGCGCCACGCTCAAAGTATCAATGGCCCATTCAAGTACTGCGTCTTTTGCAAAACTAAACTATATTTTATATTTATTTCCTAAATTTAACTATACTTACAAGTGTTTTAGCGCTTGTATAGTTAACTTTAGGATACTTTTTTAAGTTTTTATAGTTGTTTTTATAGTTAAAGGACTTTGTTAAACTTTAAAAACGTAAAAAAAACATGATTCAGTCGTGATAAAAATGTTCTTTGTTAAGTTCTTAAAGCCAATATCAATCTTTTTGTCCGTGCAATTGCGCCTGCGTACGTTCATTTCTTCTGAAGATGCTTCGAATGCGAAGTGAAACACGCGTTGAGCGCGTATACTGTGTGCTATTATGCTTGCCACTGTCGTTGTGGAATATGTGGTGGACGAAGGAAGATAATTGTGCCGCTGGGGTCTTCTTTATTTTTCAGAGTTCGTTCTATTTCTCACACCTTTTTTATTTTTTTCCTTCAGTGGTATCGTAACGGCATAGGCGAAAGTTTGCGGAAGTTTGCTAACAAAATTGTTTCCTTGGTTACCGTAATTTTTTCCACAATTTTGCTCCACATTCATTACTCTTTTCATACAGATATACAGGTTTCAGCTCATACATGCCCCCTTAGGGGTTGAGTTTTGAATATTTTTTGTAGAAAGGGGCCACCCACAAGGACACACACAATATCATCAGAGCTAATGTACAAAGTTTTTGACATACGTAAGAAAAAAAATATAAATCGGTTGATCCTGCAAACCACCTTTGAACTTTCCATTAAATTAAGATATTTTTAGCTCTAAGAAGCAAAACTATATCTAAGCATAGATTTTTAAGCTCATAAAGTTCAAAAATGTAGTTAGTAATAATGACAGTATTTTAATTTCTATAAAGCTTTTTCAAAATGATAGAACTAGGAGTATTTTAAAGTATCTTGATCATATTGACATATAAACTATTTTGATCGTTCAAACAGCATTCAATGCAATTTTTTGGGCTCAAAAATATTTTAATGGCTAGAAAATTATATAATATATTTATTTATTCCCCGTGTTAGCCGGGCTATTTTGAAGAATAGACCAACTGCTGTTCCAGGCAGGTTGTAAACGGCGACCGATTGGCTATAAGTGTCACTACTATCGTGACTACGAGGTGGTAGGGTTCCGCAACGTCTCGCCCGGGTATTTGGTACCACCGCCTTACCTATTCCTGCGTCAATAACGTCAATCGTAAGATAGGCGGTAGACTCATGCATGTGGCATTACCATCCCGCCACATGGAAAGCAACGCATCATTAGCATCTTTGGTGTTGGTTGCTCTTATCATCATATCATCAGGAAAGCCACCTGCTTGTTTGCTTATTATGATAAAAAAAATACAAAATCGATAGTTTCAAAAATGTGGAAGAAATGTCAAAAAACTTTTTTCAAAAATTGCCGCCATTGATAAATCCCGAACGATTCAAACGATATTGATCCTACTTACGGTGTTTAACGCGGTTTTTACCTGACTAGGAGAGCGGATTAGATTTTTATAATAAAGTGGTATATTAGCCTAAAAATTAAGTAACTTTGCTGAACACAACATAAAAGATGTAAAAGGTTAAAAATAATTAGGTTATGAAGTTGTGTCAAAAAAAAAAAACGGTTTTGATGAATTTTGCGGCATTGAACGCAGTTTTTTAAGGAAAAGAATTGATTAGATTTTTTAATAAATCGGTATATTATTTTGAAAGTTATTACAAAAAACATTGTATTGCCGAATATTTTTAGTAAGGGTTTTTCAAAATTTCTCAAAATCTCCTGGGCCGAATCAGTTCAGATTTTCAGGAAGTCTAGATTTAGCAAAACTCAATCGAATGCCATCAACTACCAGTCAAGCCATTCAAAAGTTATGAGATATTTACATACACATTTATACACACACACGTACACACATACACACATACACAAATACTGACGTCATTGTGAAAATAGTTAGAAAAGTTTCTTAGGACTTCAAAACGTTAAGAACTGGTGCAAACTCGATTTTAGAAAATTGGGGCAAAATCAGTAACTCTCTTATCTACATACGTCGTGGGAAATGAAAAATTTTGTAAAATATTTAATACAGCAGGATAAATATTCACAGATCATCTAAACTCTGTGATGTCACAGAGTTGTCACAAAGGACCGAAATAAATTGAGTACTCTCGTATCGGAGGCCAAGACCCACTTTAGGTCGCTGAGCCAACGGAGTAAGTGTCTAAACCCGTGGTCGTCAAACTGCGGCCGGCGGGTCGCATATATGGCCGCGGCCTGTAGCCGGTTTTTGTGCGACCCGCAACAAATTATTTAAATAGTCAACTAGATTTATGTTATGACATATTTTTTCTATGTTATGTTATAGAATACTACAGAAAATAGAAGACCGCTGGTCTAAACTCTAAATACAACAAAAACATTAAATATCGGCGGTCACGTCGACGGTAGCGGTGGCGGCGAGCGGTCATTAGAATTACCGACAGAATGTTGCCGCGGCCGAAACTCACCAAGTGTTCGTATTTGTTGACTCTCCTGTCAACGAACCAGCTCAACGGGTTAAATTATCAATGACTCATTCAATACCAATTCGTTGCTGCCCATAGTCAGAAAAAAGCTAGTTCACTTTTCGAAATAAAACAATAAAATTTGTAATACCTAAGTATGATTGATGCAAGCGTTGGTATTAACTTGAGTTTATCGGAATATTATGATCACACTATAAGCCGCCCCCCCCCCCCCCCCCGAAAATTAAGTGATATGAAGCTCCCCTCCTCCTATGAATTGTTCAAGCGCGACCCGGTATAGGTAGTGCTCAAGAAAGTATCTATCTAGTTTTTCTTTTTTCAAGATAATAGTACAAAAACGTGTTACAAATGACAGAGCCGAGAGTCATAAAACAGTTAAAGTAAACAGAAAAATAAACTGGTTATTTCTTTTCATAACCAGTCTTTCTATTTTATATGAAATCAGTAAAACTATGTCGGTATTGCAGACATTAATGAAGCTTTTTCACAAGTAAGCCATGTTGTAGACACGTTAAAATGTTAAGTAGACGAAGCATTATCGGATTAAATAGATATTATTATTCAGTGTGTGTTTTGTGTCAGATTCCTGTATTGAAATTGAGTAGTTAGCAATGTCCTGTAGGGTAGAGAAGCCAATTTTCCCTCGTTCTTCTGGACTTGCAATTAATTCAAATATGCGAGGGCCACGTCAGGTTTCTTGTGGACATTGTTGTGTTTTTGCGGCGCGGTTCTCGGACCCCTGGCTCGGGCGCACAGCTGCCACCTACAGCCTCCGGAATTGTGCGATTAATGGCTGCATTGCAAATTTCACTGTGTTTAAACTGGAAATACGGATTTAAACGGAGTAGCTGGTGAAAAAATAACTGACGGACACGGTTTTTGCATGCTACAAACATATTAGTAATTGGATTACTTTTTAAAGTTTAAGTATTTTGATAGATTAACTTACAGTTACGTTGGACAATTGTTACTCGAGCATTGATAATTTCACCATAAATACATGTATTTCTACACAATTTATCACAATTTGAATATTATTTATCCTAAAATCTATGTAAATTTGCTTAAGTTTTATAAAAATATTTGCTAAGATATTAAGGTTTTTACAATCATTTACAAACTCTAAAATTTGGCGAATATTTGTCACTACATATAATTATGTATACTGTCATGTGTAAATCCGTGTGTATTTATAATAATAATAAGCTTCGAAATATGGTCCAGTGTTTTTATTAGTCGCGAGATCATCGACTCACCTGCTGAGTTGAGGCCGACCGCGATAAAGACATTTTAATGTGATGTCTCCATATTCTATTGGAATTGGAGAAATAAATAAGAGAATAAAGAAATCGACTCGTCATCGTTGAGAGTTCGTGTCACCAATACAAGAAACATCACTAGGTCGGTATGTAATACTGGTTCTCCGATAAATTAATATTTTTGAAGTTATAGGTACTTCTTTTGGCGCTTTAGGGAAAAATTATGTGAGTAAATTTTTACGATGCGCGCACACCGTCACAAAAAACCGACATTATAAAATGATTGACACATGACAACATTAGTTAGTCAACATTTTCAGTTCAGTTGTTCAGAAAAAGTTTTTCAGTTTTTTTAATTATATCTACTTGTACAAATAATTATTTTATAATCTATAAATATATATAAAAATCAATTACTGTTCGTTAGTCTCGCTAAAACTCGAGAACGCCTAGACTGATTTGACTAATTTTGGTTTTAAAATATACATGGGGGTTTAGGTTAGGTTTAAAACGTGAAAAAATGTAGAAAAAAGAAACGGAAAAGTAGACACAAAGCTGGCAGAACAACGTTTGCCGGGTCAGCTAGCATTTAAATAAAATTTATTTCACTAGATAATGCGTTATATGAAAAGTCTTTCGCTGTATTGAATACTCATTATTTTTCCTTACAAACGTAGGATCACGTGAAGGATAAAATTAAAAAAAAATCTTGTGGCTAATTATTATAAATTTATTAAGTACTAGCTGACTCGGCAAACGTTGTTCTGCCTTTTTAACTACTCCTTTTTTTCTATATTTTCTCACCCTTTAAACCTTCCCTGGACTTCAACAATTAATTTAAAACCAAAATTAGCCAACGCGGTTCAGCCGTTCTCGAGTTTTAGCGAGACTAACGAATAGCAATTGATTTTTATATATATAGTAGCTGACCCGGAAAAATTTTTTCTGCCTTTTTTTAAGTACTCTTTTTGTTCTATATTTTCTCACCTTTTAAACCTTCCCTGGACTTCATTAATTAATTCAAAACCAAAATTAGCCAAATCGGTTCAGCCGTTCTCGAGTTTTAGCGAGACTAACGAACAGTAATTGATTTTTATACATATATAAGACGGAAATCTTCTTATGTGGGTGTATAAGTACACACACACACGTTTTTTTGAACAACATATGAGGACCTTATACTTATCTTTATTTATACAAAGAACTTAATAATGATACATCCAACTACTTTCTTGAGAAGTCGTCAAAATGATTTTATGTCCTAAGTAATAATTATTTATTTATTTTTAATGGTTATTGTAATTGTTTTCAGTGATAGAAGAATTTGAAGAATAAACCATCTGCTATTCTGCCAGGCAGTTTGCAAAAGGCGAACGTGTCCTTAACATCGTGACTGTTTAATGGCATCACTATCGTGTGCCGGTGGAGGGTAAGGTGGCCGATAAACTTATGCATATGGCATTGCCATCCCGGCACACGAATAGAAACGCGCCATTAACATCTTCGGTATCTACAGGTGATGGTTGTCTTTTTTCGTCAGGAGACAATCTACTTGCTTGCTATCTTAAGACAAAAAATATGATCATTTGTGGTTGATGAGTTTCTACTTTTTTATCAAAACAAAAGTAACAGCCTGATATTGGATGTGTGGCCAATTTGCTGACGGTCATGCACTGCGCATCAGCGTGCCCTTCGAGGGTATTTGCACGTCTTATTGTATTATTTAAAACCAACCTTTAAAAAGTAACTACTTTATTGGTTATTTTTTTTATATTAGACATATTAATGAGCATGTATCACGCCGGACAAACACAAGCGACAAAAATGTCACGATACTGAAATAATGTATTTTGTTCTAAAACTTGAAGTCAGTGATAGATTTATAATGTTAAAAATCAAATAGAATCCCGGAGGCCGAATGCAAGAATTGAGACACCTACCTACTATTGAGTCTTATGTGTATTTGAAAATGAAAGAAAAAACGCTGGTTTATTTCAATAAATTTCTTTAAGCACTAATTAAAGTTATCGTTCAGTCACTAGCGGCAACGAAATCGACGGACGACCTCCGGCGGGCTGCTCGCGCAGGGTCGGTACACTCACATTTGAGACGTTTTAGCAGCGACCCCGTTTTTGTGACACATCAAGGTATTCTGTTCACGAGAGCGATGCCGCCGAGATGAAAACTAGTGTTTGACAGAAGGCGCTCAATGGGATCGTCGAGGGCGGTCGCATACTGCGCCGGCCACCCGACGCCGCGCCGGTACCGAGAAGGGCTCGCCGCCGCGGTGGCCGGATTGCTAGCGAGGCTTCTTCGCTGCTTACATTATGTCTAACGTTTTCACTGCTACGTTTAACTTGTACTGATATATGTAAGTACCTTCGTTGATTTTGCAAAGTTATTTTGTTGGGTCGTCATCAACTCGAACGATAGCAAATTCTATGTTCCGCGGCATGTGAAATGCAATGTTGTTGGTGCGACAGTGTGATATAAATTAAACATAGAATAATGTTGCTAAGTAGCAACATTACTTTATGTTTATGTGTTAGTAAAAGATAGCATTTTTTTTGTTAAATGATTAATTCATGCTTGAATCTTCTTGCATGGCTTCCTTTTGACGCGTCTACTAAATTTTCTCTCTGTCCTTTATGAAAGTGCTGCGTTTTTTCAAATGAGCGTGATCGAAATATGCCAAATACGTGAGTTTTACTTTCGTCATGGATACATACTTAGTTTTAATGTATTTACAAGATAATATTATTACATTCTAAATATATCTAACAAAAAATTTCACTATTGAATTTGCCTACCACCGCAAGAGTGCCGTATAATCACTTTGTTTTGGCCAGGAATCAATACATACATAGTACACTTTTGCTAAATTGTTTTATAATTATTAATGTTATCAAGTCGCCGTAGTATCCGACAAATTATTTGCTGTATTCTTTGAGACTGATAGGTTAAATATGACGCTATTACAAGAATATATCACAAGAATATATTAACACTTTCGAAAAATGTCGTAAACAGAAAGTTTGTTGGAACAAGTCACTCACAAAGTTTCAAGTATGCATTATTAGAACGAAGTTCCTTATTATTTAACAAAAAGTATGCTGTCTCGCGTACTATAGGTATGTTGCTAGGTATTTAAAAAACAAGTGTCTTCAGGTTAATATTCGTAAAAGCTTCGAATTACTAGATACTTAATGGCTCGATTCGGGAATCAAGCAATGTATTTTTCTATAATAATATTGCCAGCGTTGGCGTTGACCACATGAGGTCCCGGGTTCGATTCCTAGGTCGGGCACATAAAAAAGTGTTTTTTCAGTTTTCTAAGAAATACAAAGTTGCCCGGGATTGGAAAGTGCCCGGTTGGCGATAGGCTTGCCACCTATCACATTGTGAGACCAAGTATCTTTGGCTAATCGTGGGTGCACTTGTTGTTGTACCTCTGCCTACTTCTTCGGGGATATGGGCGTGAAGATACTTTTTTTTATAATAATATAGCAAACAAGCAGATAACTCTCCCCAAGGAAAGAAAAAGCATAGCCTATAAATGCCAATATATTAATTGTAGGTACGTTGGTATCCATGTGACGGGATGGCAATGCCACTTGCATAAGTCTATCGGCTACCTGACCCTCCTACTTACCCTCCTCATCACTGACAACTGTTGACGCTATTGTGACAAGAATAGGTATGACGGTCGTACGATATACCCAGACGAGACGTTGGAGAACTTACCAACAAGTGGTTACGATGGTTGTGACACGTAAAGCCAATCATCTTTTACGAACTGCTTGGCAGAATGGTAGGCGATTTATTCTTTTTAGGGTGCCCTTTAGGGTGCCCGGACCAACACGGGGAGAAATAATATTAAGGTCTATCTATCTTTTTTATACCATAGTATAGCGAAGAAACATATGCTTCCCTGATCGAATGAAACAACTGTTCTCACCTCTGGGCCGAAGCTCCTCAGTACCAGCTTCTTCCTCTTGATCGCATTCAACGTAGATCGGTTCGAATCGTTGACGACCAGGCTCTTCCTAATCGGCTTGACTCTTTGGCGTTACGCAGGGATGTAGGTTCGCTCTGCATCTTTTAAAGTATGTATCATGGGGAGTGTCCCGATGAGTTATTCGGACTAATTCCTGCAGCTAAATTCCATCATCGAATATCGCGTCAAAATTTAAAGTTCCATCCTCACCACCTCGATGTCTGGAAATCCACAACCGTGCGCTTTTGTCGGCACTTTTTGCCTCGCACTACTCTATTGTGGAATCAATTACCCTCGGGGGTGTTTTCGAACGGATACGACTTAGAGACCTTCAAGAAACGAGCTTATTCATTCTTAAAAGGCCGGCAACGCAGCTGCAAGACCCCTGGTATTGCAGTTGTCCATTGGCGGCGGTGATCACTTACCATCAGGTACACCACCTGCTCGTTTGCCCCCTCTGCTATAAAAAAAACTATCGCGCATAGACACATGAAAGATGTAAATGGTACGTTACTTTCCGTGGAGGAGGGAAGGGGTTTGAAAGGGAAGGTGGCGGAATAAAGCCGCGCGAGGCGTAATAGTTTTGTACCAACACATTGTCACGATGTTACAGTGACTACTAGGTACTAGTGTCTGGTCAATAGTTTTAACATAACAACATTAAGGCCTCCCTGTAATTGTTACTACATGAGAAATACCTACTGTAAAACACAAATGGATTTAAAGCAAATTGTTGTTGCGTTTCATTACCGCGCCCATCACAGTAGGGGCATGTTCAGGTCGCAGTAGGTACCTACCTACGTTGCATGTTACATTTTTACATAACCTAATGAGTGTGTCATTACATACACGCAACGCAAGCTTTCAGTCGCCCTCCCATTAGGAGATACTTAAACCTGCTGTTGAGATACTTTTTATGTATTAATTAACCGATCTACTCAACTAATGGGCATTCTTGGAGTATGATTTATAGCCAAGATTGCAGCTCATTCATTTACCATGGCACAAATCCGCACTTCGAGCCGTTCATCAGGTGACGTGCTTAGCGGGATAGTCGAGCGCGTGGTCTCAACTACATATTCATTTAAAAAAAATATCTATGACAAATTAATAAGAATAAATAGAAATATTACTAGATTGAACGTTATATGTTTAATATACATATACTAACATATTTTAATTGTAAAATTTAACTCGTAACTATACTAACTTATCATCGTTAATTCGTATGAACAATTGTTTCCTTATAAGCTTTATAACTAATATTAGCGATATTAATTGAATAAGGTTATCGAAGTGTAAAATCAAGTGCAGACATTCAAAAATATACAATTAATTTTAAAATGTCACCTCAGTAGTCGGTTGTCTTGCAGCAGGTGGCGGCTTCAGTATTTAATGACGAGAGCCTGGCTTCGAATCACTCGTCCGCCAATTTGTTCCAAATAAAATCGTTAAAAGAGAATTTTTAGATTTTTTTTGGTAAACAAATGCTCGAGAATTGTCATGAGCCTGATTTACTGATAGACTAGCCGTTGCCCGCGACTTCGTCCGCGCGGACTTCATTTACTCCGGACAGCTCCTCCCCCGTAGGTGATAGCGTGATAATATGTAACCTATATGTTGACCTGACCTGTTAGTAATATTCTGCAAAATTTGAAGTAAATCCACGCAGTACTTTTTGAGTTTACCCCGGACATACATACAGACAAACAGAGAAAAATTCTAAAAACTATATTTTTGGCTTCGATATCGATTGTAGATCACGCCCCAAGTAATCTTTTAAAAAAATATTCAATGTACAGTTTTGACTTTCCTACGATTTTATTATATGTATATGTATAGATGACGTCACACATAGGACTTAGCATCGTGAGTAACCTGTTTTCATAAATACACTTTTCGGTGATTATACGGGAATCACTTTGATTTATTTTAAAAATACAAATTACCTAAGTGTTTAAGTTCTACTTAATAAGTGTGTCTATAGAAATCAAGCTTTAACAAATATATAATTATTTAATGTAATTGTGTAACGGCTCCTTAAAATTATCTTTAACCTGAAAATGCTGAATGTCACTGAAAACTTAGATTTACGGGGAATACAATTTGAAAGCAGCGTCTCTATTCTGATATATAAGTAAACGGCGAAATGGTGGCGAAATAAATATGTTTTAAGTAAGTTTTAATACATCGAACTCTCGCAGGGCCTTACCCTCAGAAACTCTATTTTTCGGTGCCAATGTTTAAACGAAGATACGATGAATGGGACTACATATTGAGGATTAGCATATTCTTTTTGTATAGGTATTCGGCAACGTTGCGTCGAACTATGCTCTCAAAATGTCTAGGTGCTCCAACATATTGATTGATTTAGGAAAGTTGACGGGGACCGCCGCCATGTGTCACCAGCGGCTGGCTGGGTAATTAATAAACCGACCGCTGCGACTAAATGACCATTGATTACGTAAAGACTACGATTATTTGTCACAACATTGACAGATAGCCGAACAAACTGAGCATTTATCTATATCTATACCAGAACTATGAATTTGTTCATATAGGTACATACGGTGACTCGCAGTTCCTTCCAGAATATTCTAAGATACCTAAGTGCCAAACCTTATTATCATCATACAAAGTCATTTAGTAAAAAGTTTGTTAGCTCGCTCGTAATTGTTTACTGGCAATGGCAGTTGTGCGGTAGTAATTGTACTCAACTCATCTTACGGAACATAACAATAGGTAAATATCGTTAAGTAGAGTAACGCCCATTATGACTGCCCGTTATATCTTAAGCGAAAAACATATTGTAAAAAGTGTTAAATGTGTTATTCTAGGTTATTTACACCTGTGTGTTAAATTTTATCCAAATCGAACCAGTAATTTCTGCGTGAATGAGTAACAAGCATCCTCAAAGTCAAAGTCAAAACATTTTTATTCAAATTATCCTTTACAGGCACTTTTGACGAGTCAACATTTTTTGAGTTACTACCGGATCGGAAACGCGGCCACACACTGAGAAGATCCGGCGGAAGAAACTCAGCGGGCTTGTCTTTTTTTGTGCATATACATTTTTTTTAAACAATGTTATTACAATTACAATTACAATTACAATGTATTTATGAATAATATATTATAATTATTATGAGACTGCTATGAGGAGCAATTAATCCCATGCCTTATTATCATCCAAATATTCAGATATTTTATAGTAACCTTTTTTACAAAGTTTCGATTTGATACATTTTTTAAATTTGTGTATTGGTAGATCTTTAATAGCATTTGGAAGTTTATTGTAAAAGCGTATAGATTGCCCCATAAAAGAGTTACTTATTCTGTGGAGACGTGATACATGCAGAGCAAGATTGTTTTTGTTCCTTGTGTTTACATTATGTACATCACTATTTTTCTTAAATGAAGAAATATTTTTACGAATATACATCAAGTTTTCAAATATAAACTGTGATGGTACGGTTAAAATATTAATTTCTTTAAATTTTTCTTTTAGGGAAACTCTACGTCACTAATCTGTCTCATTTTTTTAACTGCAAATGCCGCTGAACTCAGTCTACTCGTTAATTTGTCGATATGTGGTCCCCACTGTAGTTTTTTATCTATCGTAATCCCTAAAAAGACAGTAGAGTCCACAAGATCCAATTTGTCCCCGTTAAGTTGTACATTGGTATCTATATGCCTTACATTAGGCGTTGAGAATCTAATACACTTGGTTTTATTTCCATTTAATAGGAGGTTGTTAACATTGAACCAGTGTACAACTTTTGAAATCGCAACCTAACAAACAAATCTTTCCATTTATAATTATATGTGAGTATGGGATGTCCGTCCGTGTTGGGCAAAAGACTTCGTCTTTTGGAAGATTAGCCTATTTGTCTAGCTGTCAGGCAGTTCGTAGAGATGAGTGATTGATCAAAGGGGTGAGTGCCATCGTGACTAGGGGAGACATTTTTTATTTCTGTTGAAATATCGTTAGTACGTGTCGGGGTATTTTTTAAAGGGTAAAGCAGCAAGGTGACGGCAAATAAGTATACGCATGTGGCGTTACATCACTCCGCGGCGGATGACAATCCATCCGTGTGGCGGAGATGTAACGCCACATGCATACATTTACCATTTGCCTTACTGCCTTTGTGCCAAGTGCATTGGCACGCATTAATATTTTTGTAATCTTAAGGCAATGGTTATCGCATTCCATCAGGAGAACCATCTGCTCAGTTACCATTCTGTGATATAAAATAAAGACACGTTGCTAAAACCCGATTGGTTTGTGAGCGTCCTTGACAGAATTGGCGTTGTACTCGCGTCGTCGACTATGCATGTGGCATTATCATCCAACCGCACGGTAAGCAACGCACCATTAACATCTTCGGCGTCTATGGGCGCTGCTTGTAGCTTTCCATAAGTAGAGCCGTCTGCTTAGTTGCTATCTTATGATATTAAAAAACAACGCGGCCCGTTGTTGAGACACTTGTTAGTTTGTAGCTTAAACGAGTAGACAACTCTTTAGCTTAAAGAAATCGCTGGTGTATTGGTTGCTCTTGTGACTGAATGCAATGTCTTACGTAAGCTTGCGGTTAAAAATAGGATTCATTCGGTTAATTCAATTGAGGCGAGCACTGATGCTATTGCGGCAGGAATAGGGAAGGCGGTTAGTCTTCTCTCGCCTTTTACGAGATACCTGATAATAAGGCAGTTGATTCGTTCTCCTAAAAGGCGTCTGACCAATAAGGGAAAAATCCCACTATTTGGAAATTGTATAATCCATTTTTTATGTATTTGAAAAAGTATTGTCCTGTGATAAGTAACTTTTATGTAAGTTAGCCAATGTTGATACAGCACTGACCGGCTTTGGCTCATTAAACTATTATTGTTATAATGTAATATATCGGTCGGTCGGCGGCCAGATTGCGAGCATTTCCCGTCGCGTCGCGGTGAACGCCCAAGTGAGCGGCGACTGCCAGGAAGCTAACAAACAGCTTAGGGACCTGCCATTACACTTTCACTTACTGTCATTACAAAATTATACGAACATATCACCATTCCAACAAAAACAAAGATCATCTTGACAAAGCAAAATAATGTAATATGCCGTATGATAACACTAATATAACCATGTTAGTTGTTACGTTCTACATCTCTGACATTGAAATACACACACACACACACACACACACGCACTCACACACGCACAAACACATACACACACACGTGCGCACTCACACACTAACACACTCACACACACACACACACACACACCAATGCTGTGCCTTCGACTTCGTGCGCGTAAAAAAAATTCTTAAGTCGCGGGATTTTACACATATACTTCCCGTTCCCATGGGATTTCCGGGATAAAAACTATGTTACGTCCTTTCTCGGGTCTTAAATTATCTTTGTGTCAAATTTCATCCAAATCGGTGCAGTGGTTTAGGCGACAAGAAGAGACAAACAGACAGACCGAGTTAGTTACTTATTAACTTACTACTTATTTTACAAACTAAAATTATGAAGACAATGTATTTTATAATATCAAAATTAAAATAATAATAAGTTAAAATCTTTAGATTAAATTTAGATTACGTATTCTAACAATGCCCTACATAATATAATGCAGGTAGGTATATATACCTGCATTATATTATGTAGGGCGGTTACGCCCTTTGAGCCCCGAGGTATCGATATAAGTACGTAGCGGTAAGTTAAATATATTTTACTTCCCGCTACGTACTTATATAAGGAAGTTACTGATTTTGTCCCGATTTTCGAAAATAGAGTTTTCACCAGATCTCCTTTGGAGGTTTCTGGAGGTTCTAAGAATCTTTTCCGACGATTTTTTGATAACGTCAGTATGTCTGTCTGACTGTATGACTGCCAATATGGTTTTCGTCGCAGACGCTCAGCTGGTGATCTTCTGGTTTACTTACATCGTTGGGCGGAGGCAGCGGAGAATAAGAGAGAGGTATTAGCAGTTAGTTTGGACATAGCGAAGGCCTTCGATCAGGTATGGCACAAGGCACTTCTCTCTAAGCTCCCATCCTATGGGCTAATTGGGAAATTGTGCAAATGGATCACCAGTTTTTTGGGGGATCGGAGTATCAAGGTCGTTGTTGATGGCGAATGCTGTGACCTTAAACTCGTTAATACTGGTGTTTCTCAAGACTGTGTGCTATCACCTACGCTGTTTCTTCTGCACGTTAAGGACATGTCGCGATCAAGCAACATTCATTTTTATGCGGATGTCGTCGCTATGAATGCCCAAATGAGCGGCGACAGTACAGGCGATGCTTTATATTCCGGCCGTAGTGGAATTTTCCTGGAACACGTCAACGAGTGCCGGAACGAACTTGTGTCAGAAATTGAAGAACAACTTTCCGTAGCTTCGGAGTGAGGTCGGTTAAATCTGGTTCAGTTTAACCCCAATAAGACACAAGTCTGCGCGTTTACCACTAAAAATTACCCTTCTTCGTATCTCTACGTTTCGAGAATACTTCCCTGAAAGCGTCAGCCAGTATTGGAATACATGGAGTCGACATATCGAGCGAAGTTCAGTTCCGCGGTCACTTGGAAGGCAAGGCTAAATTAGCCTCTAAAAAGCTGGGAGTTCTTTGCAGGGCTAGGCAGTGCTTCACACCGGCCCATCGTTTACTGCTTTATAAGGCACAAATCCGGCCTCATATGGAGTAATGCTCTCATTTATGGGCAGGGGCTCCTCAGTACCAGCTCCTTCCTTTTTATCGCATTCAACGTAGGGCGGCTCGAATGGTCGATGACGAGAGATGTGGCATCACTTTGCATCTTTTATCGGCTCTATCAGGGTGAATTCCGAGCAACTGTTTGGATTAATTCCTGTCGACGAATTTCACAATCGGACATCGCGACAAAATTCAAAGTTTCGTCCTCACCATCTCGATGTCTTGAAGTCTACAACTGTGCGATTCTCGAGGTAATTTTGTCCCGCACTACTCCTATGTGGAACCAGCTATCGGCAGAAATTTTTCCGAACAGATACAACTTAGCGACCTTGAAGAAAAGAGCCTACTCATTCTTAAATGGCCGGCAACGCAACTACAAGAGCCATGGTAGTGTTGTTGTCTATGGGCGGCGGTAATCACTTACCATCAGATGACCCTACGTCTAAGACACTACAGCTAAGAATAGATTTTTTTATAGAAGAGTAGACAACTCTTCTATAAAAAAATCTATTCTTAGCTGTAGTTCTTGCTTCTTTAAACTTAAATTACCTCAATTTAAGTATTAGATAGGAAACAAACAAGTGGCTCTCCTGATGGAAAGAGAAACTACCGCCTAAGACTCTAAACATGTATATGATACTTGTTATCCGTGCGGTGAGATGGCAATGACACATGCATAACTCTACTGGCTACCTTACCCTCTAGACTATAACACGACAGTGACAAGTATTGACGCTATTGCAATTTGCAAGAGGAGTAGCAAAAGGCAGTGGTATCAGACCCGGGCGAGACAATGCAGAACTCTACCACTTAGTAGTCAGGATGAAAGTGACACGTATAGCCAATCGGTCACCTCTTACGACCTGCCTGGCGGAATGGCAGTTAGTCTATTCTTCAAATGGAGCCTTTCAATACAAGGGAAGGTTTATGAAGGTTGTACTGAAATTTTAAAAAGTATGTTACCACATTTTGTGAGAGAGAACCGTTTATTTAACTTTGTGATTATTTTTATAATTTATATAATTGTATATGTAACTTTGTATCCCATTTTATTTTTAACATTTGGCATATGTTCATTACATGATAATTTTTATTGCTCTTCTCTATTCATTCCATGATAATTTTAATTACTCTTCTCTGTTCATTGCATGATAATTTTGATTACCCTTCTCTGTTCATTGCATGATGACTTTGATTACTCTTCTCTGTTCATTGCATGATAATTTTAATTACTCTTCTCTGTTCATTGCATGATAATTTTAATTACTCTTCTCTGTTGATTGCATAATAATTTTGATTACTCTTTTCGGTTCATTGTTCAATTTTGATTGCGCTTCTCTGTTCATTGCATGATAATTTTGATTGCTCTTCTCTGTTCATTCCATGATAATTTTAATTACTTTTCTCTGTTCATTGCATAATAATTTTGATTACTCTTTTCGGTTCATTGTATGATAATTTTGATTGCGCTTCTCTGTTCATTGCATGATAATTTTGATTGCTCTTCTCTGTTCATTCCATGATAATTTTAATTATTCCTCTCTGTTCATTTCATGATAATTTTAATTATTCTTCTCCGTTCATTGCATGATAATTTTGATCACTGCTATCTGTTTATTGCATTATAATTGTGATTACTGTTTTCTGTTCATTCCATGATAATTTTGTTGACATTTTCAAGCCATATTCAGGTTGACTGGTAATATACTGTGCATACTGAAGAAGGAAGTTCAGTGATCGATTCTGATAGCGAATATATAACAAAATAGTTTTTTTTAAAAAAAAAAAACTTTTTTATTGAATAATATGTCAACATTCTTAAATTTTGACATATTATTCAATAAAAAAGTTCATGCGTGGACACTCAGGCATAGACATCAAAGTTTACAAACATCGATTTACCGAAGTCATGACTAGACTCGTTAGAGCTACCCTGTCGCCCCCATTAAGATAAAATAGAATATTTTTATTTGCATAAAAATTGGTTATAATACAAAAAAAAAATCGGATTATAAAGAAGCGGATAGGATTTTTGGGCTGAACAAAATATGTGTTGTTTTTCCTATCTAGTAGATGTCAGTAGCAGTCTGACTGCTAATGTACGTGTGTGTGGCATTAGAACTCACCACAAAATAACAACGAACCATTAACATGTGGTGTCTATAGGCGATTATTTCTCTTTTCATCACGAGACCTATCTTTTTGTTTGCTATCTTATGACATAAAAAAATAATTTAACACTCTTCCGGATTGCACGTGAAGCTGTCAATCTCGATGATCGCAAATATTAGACGAAAATGACGACAAAACGATAAATCTCAATTAACTGACGTGTCTAATGCCGCTTAAATCACCTGCCTATTCCACAAAGAAACTAACGTAAAGCTATTTATTTACTAAAATATAACAAATATGGTAAACGTGTACGGTAATAGGTAAGTCTTGTTTGTTTAATCCTAACTCCTCGATGCCTGGCTACGAAGAGATAGACCGTACGTTTGTCTTGCTATTATATTGTTTAGGTAATAATCGAAACTATTAATTTGAAACTTTTTATTCACCAATTAGTTTTATATCACAATGTTATTTTTAAAGAAACCTTATCTTCCGATCTATGTAGATACAGCATAACGATAATCTTATTTGGAGCGTAAGGCAAGAGCAGCAGCAAAGTCAAAACTCATCGGGTAATGTCAAGCGAGAGTGGTCGGCGAGTGCAATCATGTTTGTAGAGCGGCGGGCCCCGTAAGTGCTCGCAATTTCCATAGCTCGGCCGGTGTGTGCTTTATTGTGATTAAACTAAATCCAATCAGCTGCGCCCGCGCATCTAGTGATGTCCGCTGTTCTCGAACGTATCGATGTATTATGTTTTTTGAGCAATCAGTAAACGCCAGCAATATCTGTGCCTCCGTCTCTGTGCGATATACAATGCACAAGTTTTGTAGAATATATAAATTTGCGTAGTTATTAATAAATTGAAAGATGTATAGAGCATCTGTCTACCTGCTAGATCTCGCGGCAGGAGCTATCAAATTTGTATTATCCCATTAATTTTCATATCAATGAACTCCCTATGCTATGTCCAGCTACAAACGCTTTCAGAAGAACGAACGGGTAACCGTTCTGTTGAAGAATGCCACGTACCATGCTAGTAGTAGGTACGTGATTTATATAAATGTAGTAACTTTAATTGTAAAGTCACAGTCGCTCCAATTGTAAACATTTTGTCCTTATTAAAAATATTATCAGTGATGTGGGTAAATTACATTCATAGTTTTTATTATAACAAGTTTTAAAACTTGAATGATAAATGCTCATTAGGGAATACTTAAAATAAATATTAATATATAACAACGAATTATATTATTTGACTACCTTTGAAACCAGTTGTTTGTCAAGAATTATAAATTTGAAAAAAAAAACAAGACAGGTATTTTGGCCTTCGATACTCTGTTCCTTCTCACTATATTCATGAGGAATATTACGTATCAAAGATTTTTTCAGTTTCGTCTGTCGGATCTTCTCAATGTGTGGCTGAGGATTCGGTAGTAGTTTAAAAAAAATGTTGACGCGTTAAGGCAAGCTTGACGATGTCGTCCTAGACGTGCGTTGATCCAGCACGCAGCCTGAACTGTTAAAAGAGGGCCAGTATAATAGTTTGTGCTAGGAGTGCATTGATCCAGCTCAACTCGAACTGGTAGAGGAGGGCCGGTTTTGTACAGCGCTCTACCCACACTGGTAGAGGAGTCCAGCTTTGTGTCAACCAGTCAGAGTCAGACAGCCCAAAACTCTAACCGGCTGGTTCCGGACCGATGGGAAGGCCTACCGAGAGGCTCTGTTACTTATACTGCGCGTAAAAGATTTAAAGTTTGAGGTCGAGCCCTCATCGTAAATTGACCAACATTCGATCACTTCGGGGTATTTATAGAGTTCCGATTGAATTAGGTCTATTTTTTATTTTGAATAGAACTTGAAAATAAGAACGAAAAAAGAATAACTTTCCTGGCATATGTTAGGAAATTATGTGAAAAATAATATTTTTTACAAAAATTTAATAGAAATTTGAGATAAGGAGACGAAATAAACATAATATTATAGAATAAATTTACAATAATAAGTAGTAAATATAGCAAAAGAAAACATAGAGCTATAGAAACGTAAGTAAATCAAACTAAATCTACAATATTCGTAAGATAAAAGGAAAATGTAGAACTATAAACACATAAATAATTTTACAATAATGAGTAGAAAAGTAAAAAGTCACTATAACTCAAAGTTCAGCTAGTGGGACTCCAGCGGTCTTTTATTTAGGAGGCCGATAAACCGATTTATATTTATGGTTTTTAAACCACAAGAACGATTTCTGCTATTTGCATTTTTGCTATTCTATTTTTTTCCCAGTGAAAGTCTGGGTTCTTTTTGAAGAAAGAACTGACTTTCTTTCTCTCCAATCTCATCGGATCGAATTACTAGGAGGTGGAGTTCATTAGGGTTCGGTACCACCGACACACCCTCTTCTGCTGTGTCAGCGTAAGATAGAACACCTATTTAAATGATATTACAACCCTGCCAAGTGGATAACAACGCATTATTAATATTTCTGGTGTCTATTGGCGTTGGTTGTCGCTTATCACCAAATACTTATCAGCCTGTTTGCCATCTTGTGCTATGAAAAATTGACCGTCATAAGAAACACAAAAGAAACATTCGGTAATACTGTTCCATCTTCCATATTTGTGGTGGATGTGTAATGGACCTGTAGAGCTTTGACTTCCGGTCCATAGAGCAAACGTTCATAAGAAACATACATCTAGTTTTCCCATTTATGAAAATTTTAGTACCAGTCGGGATTCTGAATACTGGTCATCGTCGTGTTTAATCAAAAGAATGAAATTTAGCTTACTCTGTTTATTTTCGATGACACATTTAGAAAATACGCTTGCTTTTAACCTTTTGTGTTCCTGTGAACTTTATTGTTATTGTTGTATTTTCCTTAATTAAAGCTTAGGCCGGAAAAGTTCCTTCCCCGTCACTTAAATTTAAGGATAACATTCTAGGTACACAAAACATGTCGATAATATTATAGATAGTGTAGGTAGTGTGCGTGTGACTGGCGGTACATCACTACAGGCTATCTAAAAGGCGAGCGTTGGACTTTCATATAATGGCCGGGAAGCTGGCGCGCGGTGATTGTATAATAACTCACTGGACCACTGATGTTACTTATGCTATATAATTTATACCTATTCTAGCAAACTCCCCATTACCCGGTCTAGGAAACGATCGTTACATCGCCTTTCGCCAAGGTTTGATTTTGGACATTTCTTATACCAGCTGTGTAATGCCGTAAAAAGCTTACCAAATAGATTTTAGTCTTTACAACCATATTTACATCGAAGTAATTTGATCAAACGTTTTACGCAAGACGTAAATAACAGTCACACTATAGTGTCGGAAGGTGTAGATGAGGCCTGGCGGCAGTAGATGTTGGAATACTCTGCGTAAAGATAACCACAATTAGTAACGTTTCGAATTGCAAGCCTGTGACAAGGAGATTATGAAGTTGAATAAATGTAGTTGAGTACTAAGATAGTTTTTTTTTTTAAAACCATCAAAGTCAATGTCTAAAATATTTTATTCAAATAAACCTTTAGAGGCTCTTTTGACGAGTTGACATTTTTTATGATTACTACCGTATTGGATTCCTTAAATGGGCGAAATAGGAATTTGTATTCGAACAAAAATAATCGGGCACACAGCTAGTTATGCTGTAAGACACAATTGTGTAAGTGTCCGATGAACTTTTTTGTACTCTTTAAAACAGTGTCAAAGAAATTATTATTGTAAAGCCTCTAATTGTACACGTTTGATATATTTCTGATCACGACTTTACGCTACTGCGACTAAACAATAAACAACAAAGTTAGAAGGCACCGTCGGAGGACACGGGGGCGCGCGGGCCTGTTATTACCGAGTGCACGATATAATATCTGTACGCAAATCACTCCGGACCGGACGGGTACGTATAATTGCTCCCGGACCACTGCTATCAACTCAAACTATACGTAATTACACTGGCTTGCCATCACTGCGATCTATACTCTATGACCTTTTGTATTGGATACACATCCAACATTTAATATCCATTGCGTTTTGTTCGTAATCTTATAAATATTATAAATGTGAAAGTTTGTATGTTTGAACGTTTGTTACTTAATCACGCAAAAATGGCTGTACTGATTTGCATGAAATTTATTTCACAGGTACATGATGACCAGAAGTGGCATATAGGATACTTTTATCATGAAAAAATATGATCTTCCTGTGGGATTTACCGAATACTTCTATAATGCAACGGATTGCAGGGTGTAGCCTAGTATACAATAAAAGAAAACATCATTGATATGGTAGCCTGGGACTCGGGCTTCTTCGTGTAATCTGAAAATCTCAGAAACCGGCTCACATGTTTGTAGTATTGCTAAGCAATCGAATTGGTCTACTGTTAGTTTTTTTATAACAATTTGAGAACTAATTTGAGAGAGAGAGAGAGTTAATTTGAAAACTTTAATATAATATCGCCTCTGTGGTCCCGGGTTCCATTCCTGGGTCGAACAATTCTAAAATGTGTTTTTTTTCAGTTTTCTGATCAAAATAACGTTGCCCGATATTGAAAAGTGCCCGGTTGGCGATAGGCTTGCCACCTATCACATTGTGAGACCAAGTATCTTCGACTAATCGTGAGTGCACTTGTTATACCTCTGCCTACATTTTCGGGGATACGGGCGTGAAAATACTTTTTAATATAATTATTGAGTGAGTTGTTTTTTAAAGCACAAAAACGCCTTGCTGCTATGACAAGACGTTATGACCTGAACATCGTTTGTCTCTTTTTTACACTAGTCTCTGAAACTACTTACCATAACCAATCACTATTGCGGTAAAATGTTTCCATTTACATACAGTTTTTTGTACATATCCTTCAGGTTTTAAACGAATAGTTATTGCCTGACAAACATAACCCTCGCAAAAACGGCGTAATGTACGCTACAAGCAGAAGTTTCATTAGTGCCCAGCAGGTGTATCATACACACCCGATAGTGCATGGTGACCATTCACCGTATCTGAACTATGTGCTCATAAGTAAGCGTTAGATAAGTAAGATAAACGCTAGGCAAACGGGGCGCTACATCGATAGAGGTGATCCTCAAGTCTGAGGTGATAATGTTGCGGAAAAGGTTAAGATTAAGGTATATATTAGCGATTACCTTTACTTTATTTCTAAAATAAAAATGCGGCAATCGGATCAGACAAACTTTTAAAGAATAGATCCATTAATATTTTTTCAAACAATTTGTAATGCGAACGATTTATGGTCAAACATGTCATTACCACCAGAAATACTAGATGTTAAAGGTCTTCAATATTCGCCCGCATTTGGTACCATCATTTTACTTATTCCTGTCGCAATAGCGTCAATGCTTGTCACATTTCCGTTCCGGTTTTGAAGGTAACCTATAATATTACCGCCACACGCTTAGCAATGCACCAAGCCAATATTTCTGGTATTCGAAGGCGATGGTTAATCTTTCCACTAGAAGAGACGTTTGATTTTCCGCTAATTTGCGAAATTTAATCAAAAACCTGTGTATTGGTTATAAGCCATCTCTGAAATTTCCTAAATTAACGTATTTTAAGCTCTAATTATTTTAAGCTTTTTTAATATATCATAAGATAGGAAACAAGCAGATGGGTCTCCTGATGGAAATAGTCAGTCATCGCCTATAGATACCAAAGTTGTTAATGGTGCGTTGCTTTCTTGTTGCGAGGTCTAATGTCACATGCATAAGTTTACCGGCTACCTTACCCTCCAAACCGGGACACGACAGCGGCAAGCACTGACGCTATTGCTGCAGGAATAGGTAAGGCGGTGGTACCAGACCGGGCGAGATAATGCAGAACTCTACCACCTAGTAGCCACGATGTTAGTGACTCGCATAGCCAATCGGTCGTCTTTTACGACCTGCCTGGCAGAACGGCAGTTGGTCTATTCTTCAAAGGAGCCCGGAACCAACACGGGGAAATCTAACTGCATAGATTTTTTCAGTTCAAACATCTAATTTTTTTAAAATGACAGTACCTATGTTGATTTTTGAAAGGCTGTATATTGTGAAAACGATGATCGATTTTAATCTTTCGAATGGCATCCAACGCAATTTTTGAGGTCTAAAATTTTTGAGGTCTAAAAGGCTTTAGCTACATAATCGATAGGTTGAAAAATGTTGAAGTCATGTCAAAAAACATTTTATTGAAAAACTTCCATCCCAAATCCCAAATGAACTAACCAGATTTGATCCAATTCACGGTATCTGACGCATTTATTTGAGGATAAAAGCTGATTAGATTTTTAAATCAACAGGTATATTGGTCTAAAAGTTATTTTTTGTAAAACAAATTTGACATTTGAAAAGATGTAACTTTTGGAAACTTGATTCGATTTCGATTTTTTAAACGACATTAGTCGCAGTTTCACAAGTTTTAAAATATTTATTTATTTAATTAATTCTTTATTGTATACCTTACTTATTTAACATTTACAGAACACTCTTAAATTAAATGCACAAATGGCAGTCTTATCTCTAAAGAGCGATTTCTTCCAGAGTACCAGTGGTAATAGGAATCTTTGCTTGTAAAAATCGGGTGCACAAATTACAATACAGATAAAATATTGTAAATTTGAAAAATCACGAACTTATGTCAAAAAACATTTTTCTTAATCTTTCGTCAACGTTAAGTCCCGAACAGATAAACTAGTTTTGATGAAATTTTCACCATTGAACGATTTTTTTTAAGAATGTAACTGGTTAGACTTATGATAAATCGGTACATTAATTTGGAAGTTATTATAACAAAAGAACATTGTTTTTATGAAACACTTTGAGGTTTTTTCAAAATTTTATGTGCCAAAGCAAACAAGATTTTCAGGAAGATTAAGTTTTGCGAAACTCAATCGAATATCATCAACCGCGTTTCGATCGATCAAGCCGTTCAAGAGATATAAGATGTTTACATACAAACATATATACACACGTATATGCATACAGACACAATGATGTCATCGTGAAACTAGCCGGAAAAGGTTCCTATGGTCTTAAAACGTGGAAATGTGATGAAAAATATATTTTCTAAAATCGGGGAAAAAATTAGTAATTTCCTTATCTAGATACTTAGCGGAAGTTAAAAATTCAAGTCCCGCAATGGATGTTGTTCTATCGAAAAAGTTGCGCGTCAGGACGTTATGCGTACCTCATTACAATATTAATCATTGTTCTGATACGGGCTCGTAATAAAAAATGCAGAAAGCAGGTTAATTTGAGTTGTGCAATACTAAACACGGGTTACGCGCTGTCGGGACAAATGATAGAGTGCGGGACAGTGCGGCCGCCACGCCCACTGCCGGCGGACCGCACTGGGACACACGCCGAAACTACTTCGTACACATATTAGACTATTAAATACGTCCATTGACCATCTTGCCTTAAAGCCAGGCCTTGCTTTGCTTGGGTTTAAGGCAAGATGGTCGTTGACTCAAATCCAGTCATGACGTACATTTTTTTAGTTTACAAAAAAGTTTCAGAATTTTCTCTAATATAAGATCAGTGCTGAAAAAGTGTTTTTTATAGAAAATAATTTTTGTTTTTTTAAATTTTGTCGAGATTTTAGTAGTTTTTACATTCAAATTAATGCTATATCTACTATCACACAAATCATAACATATTAATGATGTATACCATCACGTATCATAGCTATTACAAAAAAAAAAATATATCTTCACGTCCGTATTCTCGAAGTAGTAGGCAGGTAGGAAGATACTTAGTCACATAATGTGGCAGGTGGCAAGTCTATCGCCAACTGGGCACTTATCCAATACCAGGCAACGTTGTTTTATCAGAAAACTGAAAAAACACAAGTTTGAAGTGCCCAACCTAGGATCGAACCCGGGACCTAATGTGGTCAAAACCGACTCCGAGCTACTACTACGACTACAAGAGCACAGAGGTGATATGACCATAGCATATCAATGCGAGTGATTTGAACTTGTGCAAATAAGCACTAGTGCCTGCGCGCCGTAGCCCCGTACGGTTTACGGGTTTTTGGTAAATTCTCCGTGAACAAAGTATGTTCGAGACTGACAACAGTGACTAGTAATGTCGGCAAACAAAACACTCAGTCTCACCAACTCACAGTGGATTTCCGCGAAGAAGGTGGGAACGGATTTATAATCCATTAACAAATCATTAAACAAATAACATGCTGCGATAAGATAATCGTGATCCAATATTCGTGATAATGAATCGACAAAAACGTTACGTGATTAACAAAACATTGGACGATGCAAATATTACAATGAAACATTTTGAAGATTAATATTCGTAATTGCGCGATAGCTCAGATTCCTGGAGGCAGCTGCGGCGCCCCTTCTCTTGTCTCCAGGCTGCTGGTAATTTTTTTCCTGAAAGAAAAGACTTACTAACTTCGAATTAATTTAATTTCGCCTTTCTGAAAGCAATTGAACTGCAACATATTTTTAGTTGCTTTCAGAAAGGCAAATTGAATGAAATTAAAGAAATATAACTTTTTTTTATTACAGTAGATCCTTTATAGGTATGTTGATCATCAAAGGAAACGGCAAAATATTCGAGTTGTAGTTTTCAACTTATCGAGGATTTCGACTTAGGTGGATTTTGATTCGACTTATAAAGGTCAAATTTTTTCTGACTAATTTTAAGATAGAGAGATGTAAACATAAAAATTCAAGTTATAGAGGTAACAAATATGAATTATTTGATTATTATTGATGATAGAGTACTTATTTGTATGCAAATTGTTCATCAACATCTTTCTTCTTCGTTAAAAATCCAAGTGAATTCAATTATAATTCAATATCGCAAACACAAATAATCGTTAAGACAGAAGTAGGTCAGGCCAAACGGTTCACCAACACAATTTTTTTTGACAGCTTTTTACAACTTCGAGGTCCTCTAACTTTTAAACGAGACTTAAAGTTTTCAGTTTACCTTTTATTCTATTGTAAACATGTTTCAAAAACTTTTAAATGTTTATGAAATCAATAACAATATGTAATAAATACCCAAAATAAAACACCTACACCAAGCAAGCAAGTACGTATTAGCATTCTGTCGCTAGATTTGATATACCGCAACTGCGTCGTTGCTTGTTATTTTCGTGTTTCAGTTGTTGTGGTCGATAAACAGTAAGGTGGTGAGCTCATTGGAAAATCCACATCTCAAACTTGATAAGGGTTCAGGAAAATACCAGTGATTAAATTTCCGGCCTTTATTCATCTGCGCCGACACCGCAACCACTAGACATGCAAAAAAGTGCGGTTGTGACTGGCCCATGTCATCTCCGCCTTGCCTATCCCTCCTGCAATAACGTCAGTGCTTGTCGTTGTCACGTTTCGGCCTCGACCATGTGGTAGCCGATAAAATTATGCACGTGCCTGCAAAATTTCTGTCTTTCACGCTTCAATTACGTCGCACTATTGTGAAGAGGAGGAACATTTTGGATCACCAGGAAAGCCATCTCATTTGTTATCCTGTACTCTAAAAATGTTGACCTATTTCATTTGAAATATCTTATTAATAATATTTATTAAGTATTTATAGTGAGAAAATATATATACTTAGTTCTAACCGCACTGGTTCTCTGTCAGTACTGTATGCAGTCGCTGGACACACTGATATACACTGGAATATTATTATGCTTCAAGAGACTTGGCACGTTATCCGCTGGGTTATTAAAGTAAAGACCACCTGTGTAACAAATTAACATCCAAATCCGTCCAGCCCATTTAGCATTAAGAAGTAATATATTCTACTCTTTCCGTCGTCGGCACTTGGTGAAATTTCATTACTGTTAGACACACTTAACAATGCACTTGTACGTTAATTTGACTTCCGGTTTCACTTTTTAAGCATCTTCAGGATGTAATATAACTTCAATAGCAGGATCAGAGATAAAAGATACCGCTACTTATAGTACATTACATCTTGAAGATGCTTGAAAAGTGAAACCAGTTGAGTAATGTACCAAAAATACATATGTTGTGAAGTGAAATTAATGTACAACTGCATTGTTAAGTGTGTCTAACAATTAAGAAGAAATATGCATACACACTCACATAGACACATATAAACAAACGCACACACACACTCAACCTTTTACATTTATAATATAAATGGAACAACGAACTAATTATTATGCGCTTTTAATACTGTGTCTTTGGTATTTAGTCAAAGAGCAGACGTTTCCGTAGCCGTGGGATTTTTTTTGTATTTTCAAAATGAATAAGAATATTGAAGGATCGGGCAAGCAGCTCCCGGCTGTCCGTTCCTTTCAGCAGGCGGCTCTCCAGATTGAGTTTGTGGTTGGCTAATAGATTCAGAGTATTGCTATTCATGTGACAGGGATAGGCGACGTTTTTTTACACATCATAGGATAGCAAACAAGCAGATTTTTAGATTAGAAACCATTGCCTATAGACACCAAAGTGGTGAGATGACAATGCTACATGCATAAGTCTACCGCCTATCTTACCCTCTAAACCGGAACACGACAATGACAAACATTGTCGCTATTGCGGCAGGAATTGGTAGAACTCTACCACCCAGTAGTCACGATGTTTGAGACACGTTTGGCCAATCGGTCGCCTCTTACGACCTGCCTGGCAGAACGGCAGTTAGTCTATTCTTCAAAGGAGCCCGGGATCAACACGGGGTGAAAATGTATAAATGAAACGGCTACCTTTTCTTTTAATCTCCATGTGACGCCATCAATATCCATAATTCATATTTATTCCATTCTATTTTAATATATGAAGGACGAGGAATACAACCGTATTTATTCAGCCGATTAGTTCGTCACTCAAAACTTTTTTCAATAATATTTTTCAAAGGAAACTTATCCAAGGTAAAACTTGCAAAGATTTCTTGACCTTCTTAGTGTTTTGTAATTTTCCACCTTTCTTCCTTTTCTTTATATTCTTCCGCCTGTAGGTTTAAGCTGTTGTCACAGACAAATCTAATCAAACCTTCTCTGCAACATCTTGTTTGGATTCTAGAAATATAAACTGATTATTATCCGTTGTCAATTTTTATCAAATGAAATTATCATTTGGAGTTGCTTGTGCTACGTCTCTAATTGAACATATAAGAAAATAGTTAACTGTGGATACATACAAACATACCAGCGGCAGCGAATATTTCGGGGTTTATATCTGATTTCATTTAGTCTCAGTCTGTTTGATACGAATGCGTGACATTCGTGTAAATTCACCGCTATTTATTTTTGTAACGTCCGCATCGGAGGGATCCAAAAGATTTAAGTTGAAATTATGACTCATCAAATCTTACTAATATAAAAATAAGCCCGGAATTTGTAAAAGACCATTCAAGTTGATTGACATTTAACTATCAATAGTTACACTCACAGTTACACTTATAATCTCACAGGCCTGCATAAAATACAGGTAAACTGCGTGTCGGGCCACGCGCAATGTAGGGTGATGAAGGTGCTCATCACAATAAAGCGCACTAAGAAGAGGGGTTTTATTTTTTACACTATGAACATTTAACCCATTAAACTTCAATGGTGGATAATATATTCGTACCACAGATTTACCGCTTATAAAAACGTCTCCAAGTATATTTTACAAGTTGGTTGACTATTACTCAAAAACTTAAAAGCCTTCTAAGCCGTGATAATTTTCCTTTCAACTTCATTACATTATTTTACTACTACTATAATTTTTTTCAATTTAAAATTCAATTAAAAAAAAATTAACACCCCCATCTTACATGTAGAGGAACTACCCTAAAACATATTTTTCAAGATTTTATGTTAACATTTTGTTCCCATGACTAATATGTATATTCATGGCAAACGACAGCTTTCTAATATTAAAGATATTAGTGTCACGTTTTTAAAGTATTGGACAGCAAATAAGTAGCCGGTCCTGTGATGATCTGCGATGTATGTACCTTGCTCGAGCTACTAGATGGTGTCGATGGCTCCGTACCGAGTGGTCGCAGAACTCTAGTACCCAGTGACCAGGATGATAGTTACACGGCCAGGTTTTGCGTGCCTCCTAACGAGGTGTTTAACACTATTTTATTACAGTCATGCTTGACAAACATTGAGCTAGTTCGCTCTCGAACTAATCGCATTAGTAATAAGCAGGGGACATGATCATATTATGCACAATGAGTGATGCAGTGGCGCGGACGCAGGTTTCCATTTTAGGCGAGTAGTTCGCTGAACAAATTGTTGCACAATTTATGTATAACCTACTGCTCGTTATTGTGTATATTAATGGCCTACTCGTACACGGCATATGGTAAATTATTCAGATTTAATATCACGGAATATGATTCAGTCAGTCATAACAAATATTTAGCTATTAGTTCAGAAAGGTGATATTTCCTCTAAAGTGATTCCTTACATAGAATAGCTCCAGCTTCAGCTGCCTACTCGCCAGTCAGGTCGTAATTACCGTGGTAACAGGCCTAAAGAGTTCCGTGGAACCTAAATATTTAAGTAGTTTGGCTGTAACGGTTACAGAATTATTATTATACATGATGTCAGCAGACGAGCTGATTGCTTGCTTGCTATTCTTTGTTAGTAATGAAAAATATAATGAAATGAAAACATTTATTTGCAAGAATAATATATTTACAGGAACATGGGTGTTACAAGTAAAAAAGTTTCTAGTGTCGAAACTAAAGGTACATTATTATTCCTCCTTTTCCCCTTGCTGATCTGACCCCTTGTTTAAGAATAGATCAACTGCCGTGCAGACAGTCCTCGCCACATTGATAGTGGTGCACCATTAACATCTTTGGTGTTTACAGGCGATGTTTTCTTTTTCCACCAGAAAACTCGCCTGTTGCTTCCCATCCTATAAAAAACCGAACGTTTGACCAAATTTGTCAATACCATCGTGACTACGTGGTAGAGTAGTTCTGCGCGGCTCGCCCGGGTTGGTACTACCGCCTTACCTATATATATACCTATATATATATATATATATATATATATATATATATATATATATATATATATATATATATATATATATCTATCTTGTCCGCCTATACATTGAGATTGCGCAAATGATTTTAGCTAGTAGGTACAATATAAATCCTCTCACATTCGTAATCAACGTTCGCACCAAAGGAGTATGGCCTTTCTCATTTCTTTCGTTGCTATCTTGTTTGCCACATTGCCACTTTTTCAATTTCAATATAAAACTTCTTTACGGCAGCGAAAGCGCAGGATCTCTGGTGCTACACATGACTACGAGCAGTGGTTATCCCGCCATTGTGTGAGCCTCGTGCTCATTTGCACCTGCTTCTTTCCTTGTCTATTACGAACATACGATGTATGTTTAACGTGCATTACGTCGCATGTTTTCCGTAGCACTCTTATCACATCCCACACTAATGACATGCTTTTCCAGACGTACAAACGTTTAGATAAACATCATCAGTATTTAACGACACAAATATTGTAGCACAGTTTAAAGGTTTTTTTATAGGAAATGTTGGTGTTATCTGCAAGTTGCAAGGTTATTGGCGCGAGTGTTGTTGTTCGGTTTGTTTTGTTTGCCGGCGGCGGCGTGGGGCCGCGGGCCGCGCCGAAGGGCCCAATAAATAAATTTAACTAGATTATCTGTGCGCCTCGACCGCCGGGGCAAGCGCCGCATGGTAACATACCCGTTTAATATTGTTCGTATTGACTGCGTCCGCTATGATGCTAGAGTAGGTACCTCGTTGGTCCAGAGAGGAGCCTATCGCGACGGCTATGTGCCCGCGGATTCAAATTTTAAGTTACTCATACAATGATCGGTTTACATAAGCTAGAAACATATAAACCGCAGTCTAGAGTCTGATGTAGGTGAAGTCCCAAGCAGCACATGCAGTTGTCAATCCCGGTTATTCCAAGGTACAAGCGACGAAATCGTTCAGTGGCAACAATGAGGTGTATAATATATACACGTCATTGAGTGGCAAGTACAGGATAGTGATCACGACTCACACTGCCACCTTACAGCCCGATTGGCTACGGTTCACGGGTTGAATATAAATACACTGACTTACCCGTTGCCCCACCGTGTGTTATACTCGTACACTTGTATTGTACACTGTTAGTTTTATAAGAATATTGTCTAAGCTGGTGTAATAATGACACTCTAAAAGTTGTCCTTGTAAGAATTGTCACTCATGAGGTGGCCTGCAGTACAGTTTTAACAAAAAATCATTATGATACCGTGGAAACGCGTTCGAAAAACCGACTACTGTTGCAGTGGAGACTTCTTATGTAGGGGTAGTCTTTATGGTTAAGGGCTCTTGTTACACCTTGCTAAGCACGCGCTGATACATCACAATCAAGCTTATTATAGGTGGGCATAGTGCTGAGTTCGAATTGTTAGTTAAGTGTGGTTCCAAAGCCCTACCAAGTTGGCTCAGTGCTATTTTCATTTTCATAACAGGTGAAGTTCAACTGAGTTTAACGAAAGCTGTGTGCAGCTTAAATCGGCGAGCTGTAATTTAATAGCCATTGTAGGTATACGGACGCCATTTGCTTGCGACATATACATACGTTTACTGTTTGTAATACCTTCTATTTAAAATCAGTATTACCAGTTTTATTTATGTGGGATGATAAGTGGCATCGTAGGTACGTCTATCAGTTAAAGTACAGAAACACATCACAAACACATTCATCGAGCGTATAATTTTGTTGCAATATGTTATACTAGCTGTTGCCTGCGACTTCGTCCGCGCGGACTTGGTTTACTCCACACTGCTCCTCCCCTGTAGGTGATAGCGTGATTATATGTAGCCTATATGTTGACCTGACCTGTTAGTAATATTCGTGCAAAATTTAAAGTAAATCCATGCAGTACTTTTTGAGTTTACCCCGGATATACATACAGACAAACAGATAAACAGACAAAAATTCTAAAAACTATATTTTTGGCTTCGATATCGATTGTAGATCACGCCCTAGTATTCTTTTAAAAAAATATTCAATGTACAGTTTTGACTTTTCTATGATTTTATTATATGTAATAAATAACTTCGTATGTTAACAAAAATAGGTTGGCGTCTACTTACATCAAGGCGTTCGGCGGCAGCGATATTCAAACTGCATGCTTGCTTTATGGCAGTCGGGCCGCACGCAATTACAATACTTCAGCGAGCGCCTGTTGCGTGAGAAGACGCTGCCGGCCAGCAGTGTCGCGCGACTGCCGACTCTGCGCCGCCGCCACACGGGCGGGAGCGGCCGCAGGCTCGCGCCGGACAGGCGCTCGTGTTTACAAATTATATTAGGAGCCACGATCTCTTAGGAATAGGATTAATAAGTCTGAGCATACACCTGTTATTGCGCGGTGTAGGTCCTGCCACTTGCGCGGAACTATAGTTTAGGCCGGATCACTCGTTCGAGCGAGCTTCCCCTTGCTACCGCGTAAGGAAATAGGAGGATTGGTAATTGTTTTGTTGTTGATTTTAGTGTTTTTTTCCAGCTCATAAATAATCACAGTATGAAAGGTAATGAAAGCGGGAGTCGAACCCCATTCTGTGACAACCGAGAGTGCCACGCCTCGGCGGCCGCTACTCTGTTGCGCCGCTCACCTACTTTACCCTACAAAATCCTTCACAACTCGGGTAACATAGTGTTTGAGTTTATGTTTTTAACTCGATTACGGCAATACAATGTTGTTCTTAAACAAACCATATAATATGATAAGGGGTCTTACTTAATGTAAATATATTCAAATAAATAACTAATAAAAGACTGGTTTTAATAGAAGCTATTACAAACAGTAAGCGTATGTATATGTCACAGGCAAATACTTTTCCGTAAACAAATACCGTCCGTATACCTACAATGGCAACACAATTAAAGCTCGTCGATTTAAGTTGCACACAGATTTCGTTAATCTTCGTTAAACTTCACCTGTCACAAGAATGACACTAGCAGGACGAGCATCACGAGGGAAATATAGTTTGAAGGTGTTTACTAACATGAGACCTCTTAAATGATCAATGGGATAAATTCGAATTTCGCACTTCCGGCCTAAGTATAATAAAATACGACACATCAGAATACGACAAAAAAACATGCCAAATTCGGAAGTGCTAAATCAGCTCATTATGCAATGTTAATCGGTCGTCACTTAATATGCGCTGGTAATTGTACATAATTACATAAGCAGGGCGATAGCAATCTGGTAGGATATTGTTCGTTCGGACGCGGACGGCATTTCCTCCATAATCATGCATTTAGTTTTTGTCGGCGACAATTACGTTGCATCAGTATGCACGCGGCAGCCGCGCAACAATCCGGCCCCTCCCCCCACCGCCCCCCTCCACTCTCGCGCGCTTTTTGCGCCGATCGCGCCGTGGGAGCCCGCTGCATGCTTAGATGCTCTGATGCTGTTTAAATATTTTCTCCTCATTACGTTAAATATGTAAAGCGTTCGTATAATTAGTTGCTACAGCCTTTTTCCTAGTAGTTTTGTGATTTCAATGCAAACGTTTCGGGCAACTTGTAAAAAAATATACACTCACATATACTACTAGCCGATTGTTGATTATTTTTCCTGCAACGAAAACAGTTTGTTTTGCACGGTTTTTGTATTGTAGATAGGAAACAAACAAACAGCTCTGATACCAGGTAACAGTTGCCTATAATATCAAAGAAGCAAAATGATATCGGTGCACACCGCGGTGTGGTGGCGACATTAAGCTATGTGTAAGTTTAAAAGCCATCCCATCTGTCTGGTTAAAGTATAATAGTTATAGGCACTGGTTTGATGCAAACAGAAACGCTGTACTCGAAGAGTCGTAGAGGTATATCACATTGAGTTTTTGTTGTTAGTAGCAGCTCATTAGGCTAGGCGGCCAAAGGCCAGGCCAAAGGTCAAAAGGCAAGCAAATCTATTTGTGGTAAATCGCCGGACTGACACGATGAAAAATTATTTTCTTTGTCTTCCTGTCGCTAGAATTCCTGTCAAATTTTCTTTCGGTAAAGACTTAGACTGGGATTAATTTGATGTCTGAGTGTACACAGGTGGCGGAGCTAACCGCTTTGTCCATATGCCACTCTAACTAATAATACAGTATTACAAAATGGTAAACCGTCGCTTTAAAAACCTAAAGCAAGAGTCATGAGTCTTAAAAATGTAAGTCGTTTTTTAATGTAAAGAAAATGTTATAAAATTTATAACAATTTAATAAAAAATTCTTAAAACTCAATTGACTAGAAGCGTTTACAAACACAAACAGGCGGATTCCGTGACTCGTTCAAACATGATTTCGAAGTCTCTACGTTCAACCTGAAAATCTCCCTACACAGAAAAGGGAGGTAATTTGGTCCATATATTTACATCAAAAAAAATTTTTTATACATCATAAAGAGAACATAAAATGAATTCATGGGAGTAGCATCTGATCATGATTTCCTTGCACTACACAAATATACATCCATTAAACTGTGACTGCGCATCTCAAAGATGGACTACTGTTTGAGTTATTGAAAGTTTCTCTAATTTCGCTAATCACTTTTAATTTCAGTGTCTTTATTTTTGAAGCTATACCTACTTTAAACGACAAAATTACTAAAAGATAGCACCAAAATCCTTGGCTAAAAGGTTGAGTGAACAGAATTCAGCTCCCCTAGGAGTAAGGTACTTGTAACTTGTGACATGCTGTTACAATTGTACTTTTATAATATACACGTCATTCTGTATTCATGTAGTCAGTCCTCTAATTTTCCAGAATAAAGTCCAAATAACCGACACGTCTAGCAGTTTTCGTAATTAATCAGTGACTTAGGGTTCAAATTGGATATTGGCGATGTGGGGCGCGGCGGCTAGAGCGGCGCGATCTAACACATAGATTCTTATGGAAGTGAACTGGATGATAGCGACTCGACGCAACGGCGGCGCGGGTAGCTGATCAGATCGCCTACATCCAGTTTGAGGCCTTAGAGTTGTAATCGTTCAATTACCATAGTAACTACTAAACACCATCTCCTACATCTTCTACCTAGTCCCTATTTGACATTATTTATAGATAGGTATATTAATGGATGTATAATGGTAAGAAAAATAAAATAATAAAACCTTGTTAAGTTAAATTGCAAATGATCTATCGATATGAATGACAAAACGATCTAACATAAGCGCGAATATAATACAATCGTGAATTCCTCACAAGTTTGTATGTCTGCATGAATATTTCATTTATTCAAAACCAAGAAAAACGCTGGCCGTGTATTCGGCGCGACGTGTTTGCATGTGCCTTAAAAACTGGTGCATTCAAACGGTCTTCCCTTGAAGACACAGAAGCTTAATCACGATAGCTTGTCGAACTCGAATTTTCTGATATTTTTTTTTGATAAAATGTGAAAAGATATATTCTATACTTTCCATCGTCGGCACTTGGTGAAATTCCATTGTTATAAATAAAACACGATAGGTACGACGGTAGCTTTTTACAGACTCACGCTTGATTTTATTGCAACTTGACACTAGAACAATTCATAGACACATAAATAATAAAATAAATAAATATTTACGGGACAATTACACTTACTGATCTAACCCTAAAGTAAGAAAATTATTTGTTTGTGTTATGGGTGTTAGTCAACGACACTAATACAGAGAAATACATAAATAAATACTGGAATATTGCAATGAACACCCAAACTCGGAAATACAAACATTTATGCTCATCACACAAGTGATTGTCCCTGTCGGGGATCGAATCTGAGCCCTGTCGATTGCGTAGTCAGTGTCACTAACCACTCGACCAACGGGGCGGTCAATAAGGTAAATACTACACTCCTTCAGTAGATGGTTCCACATTACACATTTCTGATTATTTTAATACAAATAACAATAGTTATTAGACACTTTTATTATTGCACTTGTACATAAATTTCACTTTTACATATATATATTTTCAATATATTAATCGATCGGATTCACTTTTAAAGTGAAAGGAAGTGAAATTTATGTATAAGTACAATAATAAAAGTGTCTAACTGTGAAAAGAGTGCGTAAAATGTGAAAAGAAAACCTGCCATATCTGCAAACCTGCAGAAATGGCAGTTTCGGCACTTACCTTACGCTTTATACAGTATTACATTGAATAGTAAATTAATGAACTAGCACCATATCTTAGTAAAGCTATCTAGCAACTAATAAATTCAACTAGGAAACATTTTCATAACTGCACCCATTTTTGTATTTACGCTTCGCAATCAGGTAGAAATCATGGTTTAGCTCCGCAGTCTCATGTTACATATTTACTTAAGGTAACTGGGAAACGTGGAGTGGCATCGTGAAAAAGTTGCCATGTCACGTTTTATCGATTATTATTCGACTCGATTCAGTGTTTGACTTGATGTCCGTGATAGTGCCACAGGACACTCCATTCATTTGGCCGGCCCGACAGGTATGAATCGTAATTAGTAATTAAATCGAAATCGTAAATCGATTTTTTCGCTGGGAAACAATACCGCCGCAGACCGCGACTCATTCGATCGTAGCGGTCGTAAAAGTGTGTTCGGTGTGTTCCCGGCCGCCGCCGTCAGACTTATTACATATCATAATATACAGTATGTGGGACATGATGATTACGATCGTCATACTAACTTTCCCCGGCACGTTTTAAAATTTATTACAAAAAATATCATCATGCGCGTTCTCTTAAGAGTAGACAGATTGAGAAGAAGCTCTTTTTAACATAATTCACCTGGTTGTGAGCAGGTGTGATGAGTGGTCATGCTACAATGTTATAACTAACAACTTAACGTACTCTCCGAGTAATTTGACCAGCAAATTCCGGATAGAAGCATAAAATAACAAATAATCATCGTATGGTTCCAGATAAAAACCTTCATAATTTACAGCCAGACATTCCTGGCACGAGACTAAATAAATTGAAATGAATTGTACAATTAACGGTTTTTCGAAACGAAACAGCCCCTACTATAAAGGAGTACAGCGTTTTGTTTAGTAAAGTTTAAACTGGGGAAGTGATTGTCTTCATGTCAGTGCAGTGCCTATTCCTGCTCTGTTCCGTATATGTTACTGTCGTGAGGCTCAGCACTCTTTTACGAAGATGCAAACGCACCATTACGGCGGGCGGTTGACAGGAGAATACACAGAAATAAAAAATTTTAACGAAAAAATGCCCTTATTTCAAAATATTATGCTGATTTTGTCATAAGTATTTTTTAAGTTGTTTTTTTAAATATTTTTTTGAACTGACTGCTTCGTAATCTACGGATAAGCTTATTCGGCTATCGGCCCACCTACAAGTCGGGTATATTTATTATTAAGGTGTTTTTGAGGCTTATCTCGATATATTTTAGTAGCAGTTCGGAGTCTTCTGTGTCTGCCTTAAAGGATCACGTCAACCCGGTAATAGAAATAGGCGATTATTGTTAATAGGTACCTACTCGTAGATCGGTAAAATGCACTGATGCGGATTACCGCTCATCTCCCCAACCGACAAACCGGCGAATCGTGGTAAGTCGGAAACTCTATACACGTTCTGTTCACTCTGCCTACATTATAAATGAACTAGCTTGATAATATTTCTGTTAAAACAATTTTTGTTTCACAGACAATGACATATTTTTTTATACTTTTTACGTCTTGGTCGTACAGATCGTGAAGCTCCAACAAAGTGGAACCCTAAATATCATTCAAACATAATGGGTGTTAAAACTAGAGTTTATAAATTATTGTTGTCATAAGCCCCTATTGTAACGGAGTTCACATGGGTTTTTGCCGCGCGGCGCATTTCCCGATCAGGCTATCACGATCTTTACAATGTAACTCGGTGAAAATGTACAACCGCTGTAGAAAAAATGGCGATGATGAAGGTGGGCATTGTCCGACTCGGTGTAAGGGATGCTGTCCGGTTTTTGTGCACATTGGCGAGCGAATTTGGCCGCGAGACACGTGTTGAGGTGTCCGCCGCCGGCTATTGCCGTACCGGACGCTTTTTGTAACCGCTCCGTTAGATTTAGTTGATCAATTACTATTCGAGATATGTAAATTTAATTTTACGTCAAGCTTTCAAGTTTACAATAATTATGGTTTAGTTGTATTAGCTGCACTGGATTGTTAATAGTACGGACAGTAAGGTAAATAGACGATTACCGTGATACTTAAAGGTTAAGTCCTTGTGCGTTAGTTCACCTCGTGTGCCAAGCTAAAATTGCGCCAAGCGTGTGCCAAGAAGACGGGCAAAGAGCAGGAGGTGCAAGTTATAATAAGTGATCATCGTCGACCGTGGACTTCCGCAATACCAGAAGTCTTGCAGTTGCGTTGGCTTTTAAAAATGAGTAAGCTCTTTGTATGCTCTCTCTAAGCTCTCTCTATAAACGTACAAAAATATATCTCCTTGCTGAACCGTGTCTCATTTTTAAGAATAGATCAACAGCCTTACTCTTAAGTATCTCGTAAAAGGTGAGAGAAGGCTTATACGTGTCGCCAGCGTCGAGACTACTGACTACGTGGCAGAGTTCTGCAACGTCTCGACCGGATTTTATACCACCGCCTTATCTATTTCTGCAGCAACAACGCCGGTGCTGTCATGTTCCGGTGTGGAGGGTAAGGTATCCTCGATCGTATACATATTACATTCCAAAGATATTATTGGTACTCTTCCATCCGTGTCCAAAGCATGTGTTGGACACGAATAGAAGAGTATCATCAACATCTTTGGTGTTAAATGTGATGGTCATCTGTTTACGTCAAGAAACCAACATCTTGTTTACAATCCTATTTTCTTACTTTAATTTTGCTTTAATTCCGCGACATCCATATCTCTACAATTTACCATCTTCGTACTTGGCGGAGTTACCACTAACTTGCATAAGACAAGACCGTAAGCGTAACGAAATTTAATCTGGTGGTGCGGATTTCCACAGGTGATGACTTACCAACAGGTTACTGGCTGAGTGGTTTATTAGCTTAGTATTATAACACTTAGCTCAATTCAATTAATGCACCACGCCGGCCTGACATTTAGGACTAAGAGCATTGTTACGATAAATGTATTGGTGCCGACAGGATTTTAAATTTCAGTCACCAATAGCATACAAAGAGGATTAAACGCGAGCGAAGCGGCTAGATACAGTTGTATATAATTATCATGATCAGGTTTTCATAGTAGACATGTGTGAAGTGATTTGGTATAAATAAGTATATGTACGAGTGTAACGCACAATGTGGCCGGAAGTAAACCACAATCTAGGAGCAAGACAAACGCTCTCAATAAACCCGCGTACAGCGTATAGGCTAAACACAGCATGGTGATGAAGGGTGAAGGGTGATCGGGTTGTTTGCGTCGTAACCCGAGCTGCCCCACCGCCAATCCATCATCCGCGACCCCGACTGCCTCATGCATTTAAACGCCGACTCCCGACATCGCTGTCAGCAATGGCTCTGCTTTGTAAAACTGGTTTGTTTTACTGTGTAATGGCGTTATTAAGTCGTTATTTTATATTGAATTCAATTTATTTATTTCTTGTGTGGAATACATGTATCAAATCAAATCAAAAATGTTTTATTCAAATAAACCTGTACAGAAATTTCTGATGAGTCGAGATTTGTGGAATTACTACCAGATCTCAACGTGGCCTTTCTATTTAAATAGCATGTAAAGATATTGCAAATAATTCAAAATAGGTTAGCGTCAAGATCCCTGGACCACAAGCGATATTTGATGTTTCAATTATATTAAACTTTAGTACCTTTTTGGTACTATTTGGTACCTACGGTCAAAATTTTAGTACCTCGACAAGAAAAGAGAAAAGTGAAAAAGAAAATGTCCAGACATTCTGACGTCAGGTTGTCTGGACCACATTGATTTCACTTGGATGAAAAAGAGTAAGCAAACTAATTTCTTCGCAAAACTTTAGTACCTAAATAGTACCTCATAACATTTTTTTATTTAGAATGTTTTAATGTATGAATAAAAAGTTATATCCGAAATTAAATTAGTAGGTAGATAAACGGCTGCCCTATCGAATAATAAGGTAATTGACATTTTTCCAAAATAGTTGGTACTTTCGAAACTAGCTTCGTAAGGCAAGTAACATTCTTCAATAATGGTAATCTTAGGAATAGAAGATGAAGCGCACTATGACGGGACGAAGCGGGGTGGAGCGAGCTACATCACAAGGACAATAATTAATGCTTGCTTAGTACATTGGTGCAGTGCCATGTCGGATTGACATATTGTGCTTATGAATAATTTTGCCGAACATCTTTTTTCGGTTTATCCATTATTTAAAGTCGACGTCAGTCTGGCAGCTATGCCAGTTGTGGTAAAAATAAAAAAAAAATCAGAATTAATTATTAAAAATTTTGAAAACCAGTAACGTGGAAAATATCGTGATCGATTACATTTGTTCACAATTTTCTTAATATTTGAATTATTTTTCTTTCCATTTAATACTAAACACCTACGACAATTTTTTTTAAATAAAACTCCTTTCAGGTTTACCACCCTAAAAAAGAAAAATTCATTAGAATTAATTTAATAGATAGTATATTTTCATAAATTATCTATAGGGGCCATATCTCATTAGGATTCCATTGCATTGACGCTAGCAGGGCTTCCGTGGCTACCTTGGCATCCATGACATGCGAAAACTAGCTGCCAAAGCAAATGCCAGACGAGAGATTAGTCTCGCTTGTACACGTAGCCTGTGAGTTGAAGAGATTGCACTCGTTATCATCGTGTCGTATTAATATTGATATAAAAAAACGAAGATTTACAATAATTTTGTACATTGCTCTGCAAAAACAACTATAAATCTTATGCTTAAGGTTGAACATGCAAAGACAATGTTTTTGCTATATCTAGAGCTACTTAAATGAAATTAGCGACACTTATGAGTGTCAGTTTTGTTCGGGACTGTGCATCTTGGGTTTTTTATATTAATGTGTCTTAAATACATTTCTCCTTTGAATCACGGTCTGCCTATTCATTTGACGATATATCCGAGACTGCATGTCTATTTTTAAACTCGACATTAAGTTTTCGGTATCGATTGCTATTTTAAATTTTAATAATACCTACTTAGTAACGTGTAACAAACATGGAGGCTTAAAATTACGTTGAGATTTTTTTTAAGCCTAGTGTTTGTACAAACACTTGGTTTCGGTTTTACATTAATATATGACATTACGCTTTTACATATAGCTTTCCGGACTAAGGAATACTTGGCAGTGGAAAATATCCAGGTGTTGTCCGAGCCTGCTCAATTGCTAGGCCTCAACACCATCGAACATGCATGGAATATGCGCCGGAGACGTGTTTTGGAGAACTTGAACAAAGTGAAAACAACCCAACAGCTGAAGGATTTGCTAAAGTTTTATTGGAAACGATTGCTGCAGGACAATATTAACATTTTTTTACATAAGATAGAAAACATGCAGATTACTCTCTACAAGTACTGACGCTATTGCGGCAGGAATAGGTAAAGCGGTGGTACCAAATACCCGGGCACGATGTTGCGGAACTCTACCATCTAGTAGTCACGATGATAGTGACACTTATTGCCAATTGATCGCCTTTTACTATTTACGTTATTAAAAACAAATTTAAGTAAGCAATTGGTATTTTAACATTAATCAGGCACTGAAAATATTAAATAATGCAAAATAAACGTTATAATGTAAAAAACTATTGTAAAATTCAAATTAGTTCATATTACTATATATATGTACAAAAATATCTCTAGCCTACTGTTTAGGCTACCTTGTGTTCTGGCTGTGCATGAAATTTCATCAAGATTAGTCCGGCCATTCTTGAGTCATAGCTGGATATACAGACATACATACAGACAGACAAACGTTTAAAAAGTAGTAAAATTAATATAAGTATGTCAAAGCAAATACTTATCACGAAGTTTGTCAAATGTTTATTTAGACAGACGCTACCGATTTATATCGTAGTACAAGTAAGAACTTATAAACAAATATGACTATTTATAGACATTATAACATGTAAGTAATTAGAAATATTGTAATCAAACGTACTATCTAGTAAATCAACTCTGGTGAATTTCTAATTTTCAGCTTGGTAAGCTAAAAGGGATTTTTGTTTAAAAAGTTTTGCCGTAGGTACTTAGAATTGCATAGAAAGTAAAATAATTCAAAAATTAAGAAATTTGTGATCACCGTCATCACGACATTTTCCACGTTATTGATTTCCAAAATTTTCAATAATTCTGATTTTTTTTCTTATTTTTATTACAACTGGCATAACTTTGCTATCACGCACGTGTCTACCATTTTATCTGACTTCGACTTAATAAAAGACAAACCACAAAAGATGTTCGCTTAAACTATTCATAAGCACATTATGCCAATCCGACAATGCACTGCAACCCGGCATGTCACCAATGTGCTAAGCAAGCCTTTATTCGTTATGATAAGCCCGCTCGGCCCGGCTTCATCCCGTTATAGTGCGCTTCATCCCTTAATCTTAGATTATCATTTTATCGAAGAATGTTAATTGCCTTACGAAGTTAAAATTTCGAAAGTACAAAATATTTTGAAAAAATTTCAGTTACCTTATTTTACGATCTACCTACAAATTTAATTTCATATATAACTTTTTATTTATACATTAAAACATTCTAATTAAAAAAAAACGTTATGAGGTACTATTTAGGTACTAAAGTTTTGCGAAGAAATTAGTTTGCTTACTCGTTTTGATCCAAGTGAAATCAATGTGGTCCAGACAACCTGACGTCAGAATGTCTGGACATTTTCTTTTTCACTTTTCTCTTTTCCTGTCGAGGTACTAAAATTTTGACCGTAGGTACCAAATAGTACCAAAAAAATTCTAAAGTTTAATATAATTGAAACATCAAATATCGCTTGTGGTCCAGGGGTCCTGACGCTAACCAAAATAGACCTAACACATCTTAGTACTTATTTTACAAACTAAAATTATAAAGATACTTAATGTATTCTTAATATCATATCAAAATTAAAATAATAATAAGCTAGAATCTTTAAATTAAATTTAGATTACATATTCTAACAATTCCCTACATGATATAATGCAGGTATTTTTAACTTCCCGCTACGTATATAGATAAGGAAGTTACTGATTTTGCCCCGATTTTTAAAAATCGAGTTTTCACTAGATCTTCACTTTTTGATAGACTGGGAGCTAGCGACTAATTTTGGGAAGGTCCTTTTGGCAGATTGAAATTGGGAAAAAGTATAATTTCGTCAAATACCAGTTTCGCGAGTAGAGCGTTCGCGGTTATTTCGTTACTGCGCAGTATTCTACATTTGCAAAAAAAAAAAAAATGTATTTTTGGCAACTTTGACAACTTTTGTTTCACCACACAACACAACACAACTTTTGTTTTAATTAGGTTTATTTTAGAATTCAAAAAAAATTATAACCGACATTTTTAGCGGTTCTAAAGTGTTTCCTGACACCTTCAAATACATTTTACAGAAATTTCCAATAAATTTATTTAATTATTTAATATTTAATGTATATAATTTAAATTTTAAGTATATAAAATAAATAAATATACCGTGTTAGTCCGGACTCCTTTGAAGAATAGACCAACTACTTTTCTGCCAGGCAGGTCATAAAAGACGACCGGTTGGCTATACGTGACACTACCATCGTGACTACTAGGCGGTAGAGATCCGTCTCGTCTCGCCCGGGGATTTGGTACCACCGCCTTAGTTGTTGTGTTCTGGTTCGGAGAGTAAGACAGCCGGTACGAAATGTTGCCATATAAAAAAATTTAAAAAATCTTCATGATTATTTTTTGCTGAGGTTAATAATCAGAAATCAGAAATTAGAAGTACTTTATTCAATAAAACTTTTTACAAGTTATTATGACACGTCAACAATTTTTTTAAAAACTACTACCGGATTGGAAACGCGGCCACACGTGTGCCAATAATGTCAGTGGAAAATACTAGCCCAATATTTGATTACGGGTTAATCTCTAAATTAATTTCATTTCTCCTGATCTCAAATGTAAAAAAAATTCATCGCAGATGTAGAACGTACATTCCAACGACTTATGTAGTTATGTTTGATTATTTTCACATCTTTATAATTCACGTGTTACTTTGTCGGTGGGTTTATATTAAATATATAAAATAAATAGTTAATAAAGTAGCCGGTATATTTATGTAGGTATGTGGTATTAAAAAGGAAATAATGGTACTGGAGCTAAAATACCGCAAGTTTATAGCATTTTGTTGACCAAAACATAGATGCAATTACCGTGTAAAAATGTATATTATAAATTAAGTTTCCACGAATAAATCGCATTTCTTAATGTTTTTATAGAGAACTCATGAGAAAAAATTAAAACAAAGATAAGGACAAAAAGAATACTATCGCCATAGCGGCCAATCAGACAGATATTAATATTACAAGAAAAAAATCGTAACAATTTTCTGAGTAATTTGTATTGTATTTTTTTCTTAGTGATTTTTGTAATAATACAGAAAAACTTAAAAACCCGAAGGCACACCGTGTAAAGCATCCCCACAAGGCCTTTATTGGGAAATCGGAATGTCATATCTGCGTCTTGATGACTTACAACAAGAAGACTGTACACTTTTTTTTTATTTTTTTTTTATTTTATGTCATAAGATAGCAAACAAGCAGATGATCTCCTGATGGAATAAAGTCAACCATCGCCTATAGACACCAAAGATGTTAATGGTGCGTTGCTATCTTGTGGCGAGGTATAATGCCACATGCATAAGTTTACCGGCTACCTTACCCTCCAAACCTGAACACGACAACGACAAGCACTGACGCTATTGCGGCAGGAATAGGTAAGGCGGTGGTATCAGACCCGGGCGAGACAATGCAGAACTCTACCACCTAGTAGCCACGATGGTAGTGACTCGATAGCCAATCGGTCGCCTTTTACGACCTGCCTGGCAGAACGGCAGTTGGCCTATTCTACAAAGGAGGCCGGGACCAACATATTACATTGCTAAATATTACAAAACTTGAACAATTACGAATATTTTATTAATTAAGTCATAACATGAATAATAAGACAATTATAACCGAATAAAGAATTTAGTTTCAAAAACATTTAAAAAGGTAGTTACTTTAAATTTTAAGAGCTGATCATGACAGACCTTTAGTATAGCAATTGCAAGTCTTCTGATAGTGTAGTTGTCCAAGGACGGTGGTGATCACTTACCATCAGGTGAGCCGCCTGTCCATTTGCCCCCTTTTTCTATAAAAAAGCCATGTTTAAGTATGTATAAAAGTAAGTATATGTAGTAGCAGGTTTTTTTTTTTAATTTAAATTTTAATTTGTTATTCTGTAATGTTACAAGGGTTATAATAAGGCTTAAAGCTAATTAGAGCATTATCGCCCCTGTCGGGCACAGCATCTTAAATAAGGAGAGGGGACGGCTTATAAAAACATTATGTTATTTAAAATTGAATTATTATTAGGTATTGTACTCATAGTTATGTTACTATCTTAAATTTAAAAATATATATGTATATTGTTATTTAAAAAAAAAGAAAGAAATTTGTCCATTTTATTATGTATTTTTTTTATATTAATGGAAATTATATAGAATTAAAATTAAATAATTATTTCAATTACTTAGTTATTATTAATTATTGAATTGTATGATAATTATTTTGTGCATATGTAATTTTATGTCAAATATATAATATTGATAATAAATAAAATAATATGTCTAGATTTTAAAATTTTCGTTTAAATATTCTTGAATTGTATAATAACTTTGGTTGATTAAGATTTTTTTTTAAATATTTACAAACTTTACATCTCGGTTCCTCTTTTAAATAATTTGGTAGATTATTATAAATTTCTATTGCCATTACAAGAGGGCTGGTGGAGTGTAATTTAAGTCTCGATTTGGGCAGTATAAGTCTATGTTGATCTCGTGGAGTCAATCTACTTGGGATGTCTCTTCGCTTTGTGAAAAAGTCTGGATATTTTCTTACAAATTTGCAGGTTTCAAGAATACAGAGGCTTGATATTGTTAAAATTTTGCGAGATTGAAAGAACGGCTTACAACTTTGTGTTGTCTTAATGTTAACTGTAATTCTGACAAGCCTCTTTTGAAGGGTAAACAGCTCTGAGGCCCCAGTGCAATTTCCCCATAAAGTGACACCATAATTTAGCCACGAGTCAGTATATGCGTGGTATGTTGCCAGTGCTGTATGTTCATCAGTGGATTTTATAGTTTCACGAAGGGGATAAGCAAATCGAGAAAATTTTGATTTCAAAAACTCTACATGGGGCTTCCAGTTAATATGGGTATCTATCACTAAACCTAACAGTGTGTGCTCTCCGACTACATCTAATTTTGTGCCATTGTAAGCTATATTTATTTGTTGAGGCTTACTTTGGAAGGTACGGAAAGATATTAGCTTTGTTTTTTCTAAATTTATTTTGAGGTTGTGATTACTTAACCAAGTTGTAATTTTTTCAAGAGTAGAGTAAATTTATTTTCTATTTGTCTGTTATTACTACCAGATATGAGTACTGAGACATCGTCAGCGAATAGCTCACTTTTATGGGGTATAATTTAAATTATATGGGGTAAATCGCTTATGTATAATAAGAATAACAGACATCCGATGACACTACCTTGTTGAATAGATGTATTTATTGTTTTTCCATCAGAGCGAATAATTTGTATTTTATTTTTTACCTCATCATAGTGTTCGATTTCAACAAATTGCTCCCTATCCTTAAGATATGATTCTATCCATTTAAGACATTTTCCGCGTATTCCTTTACTTTGAAGTTTTTTCAGCAAAATATCGTGTTGGACTCTATCATATGCCTTTGACATATCTAATAATATTCCTACAGCGTTTTTTACTATTTAATAAGTCAAGTACACTCTGCACATATTTATATACTGCTAAAATTGTTGATCGCTTCTTCCTGAAACCATTTTGTCCTTCATCAAAAATGTCCTACTTTTCGCAATATTTATAAAGGTTATAGCGGGCATGACACATAGTGGGTACTATGGCAAACGTAAGTGCGTTACGTCTTGAAGATTTTAATTTAATCGAACATATAATAGGACAAATTATTTGTTGCCTAATACTTAAGTACACATAGAAGTAAAAATATAGTAAGCCTCTCAGAGACAAACTAAAAATAAATAAAAATGCAATGATATTAAAGGTATTATATATATTGTTCTTGCATAATCTACAGTACATTTTATTCTAGTAAATTCAACTGTTGATAAATGGCTTCAAAATCAAAACTAAGAGAAGAGTCTAGGTCATTCAACTAAGTATCGGCCTTAAGACTCCATCACACGGAAAGCAACGTACCATATTAACATCTTTGATTTTCATAGCCGATGGTTGTCTCTCCAGCAAGAGAGGCAATGCTTGTTTGCTGTATTATGATATAAAAAATAAAAAGTTTACGTGCAGTGAGCTATAACCTAGAATGGTGATAAGGTGTCAAACGTATCAAGGTGCCTTGAAGCATTTTCCGGATTTCAAAATGTCAGTTATAACAACGTTTTCCATTATTACAATTTATAAGGATAAAAAAATATCCTTAACAAAAATAGACTCATAGATAGTTGAATACAATTAATGTATCACTTAGTCATTACTTAAATTGAGGATATCGCGTATCTGTGAAGGACATTATGTAAATTATATTGTATTGTGTGTAAAGGAAAACGTTCAGTTAGCGTTGTGTGTGGGGGTTTTAAAGTTGTTGACGGATGGCTGGATCGCTGACTCAGTTATGGATATGAAGAGAGGGAAGGAAGTAATATTTCTTCTATCAACCATATAAAGGAGGACTGGTAACATATTATTACATACTGAAGGAGGGTGTTCAGTACTCGATTCTGATATCGAATATGTAAAAGATAAGTGACATAATTGTGACCATCGCCAATTGCATAAGTTTACCAGTTACCTTACCCCCTACACCAGAACACGACAATGATGGATAATGACGCTATTGCGGTTGGAATGAATAAGGCGGCGGTAACAAATACCTGGTGGGTAACTACGAGCTCTTAAAGCAGGACAGAATTTGAACTGCCTTGCTTTTTCGTACCATGACACCTTATTAACAGGCCAATAGCAGGCCTGCTACTTGACGTCTATGAAAACCGTTCACCTTTATTTTCATATAGACTATCCGTACTATGACACTTTATTTGACAGCAGTAAAGCGTTTTTGCAATGTTTCTAATGTCAGATAAACCAATCCTTAAAAAGTTACTCTTGAGCAGCTTTTATTGAATTGTTTTGTTGTAGAGGTCTTTAAATAAACCAAAATAAACTGTTTGCTAGCACTATCGACTTTGATCGTAAATTAAATTGTGGAATTTAAAGTGCATAGTTACTTGTGATAATGTTTTAATGTATGAAACCCACTTAAAAGTTTGTTTTTATGAAGTTGTGAAGCGGGTGAAATATATTCGTTTTGTTTTTGTAGATATGTGACTAATATCAATTTTTCGAGAGAAAAAGAAACCGTCGGCGTCGAATTAAAGAGATGGACGACCCTTTTCAATTGTACAAAAGAGAATTTGTAAATAAATATGGATACTTAGCTATGAACATAAAAATGTGTTTATTTTCCACAAAACTACTTCATTTCAATTCATAACTACACCTTTAAGGTTATTCAAGGATTTATTTTATAGTTTGTGCAAGGATTTGGTACCCGTTATGAAAATAAATACCCAGAAGTCTAAAGTTAAGTTTATGTATATAAAAGGGTTAATATGGGTTTTTCCAAAATTGTTTATGCAATACCAAAGTTTTGAAAATTTGCTCATAACTTCCTATTGACACATTGGCAGGTTTTACAGCAATCTATGTTAATGCACACAGCTCATATCAGAGACCCACAGAGATCAAAAAGTTGTACAGCCAATATTACTAGCACAGGTTATTTCTGCTTTGAATAATAAGCAATTAGACATAAATATATAAAATTCCCCATCCTGCAGCAGGGTGACAGGCTAATAAGTTAGGGTTCAGTCTCTAAAATTGTTAAATATCAGTGAAATAAATAACTAGCTGACCTGCAAGCTTTGCCTGTGAATTTTATAACACACTGTTAATAAAAAAACTATATTAGTTTTTATTAAAATCTTTCATTCACTATTTTAGCATCTTAAAGGTTTATTTTTGAAAAAAAGTTAGCCTGTGTATGATCCCGGATCTGCAATTATCTTCATGCCAAATTTTATTAACATCAATTGAGATTTAGCTGTGCAAGTGTAAGACAGTAAACATGCATTTTATAATATTAGTGTGGATTTAAAAATATCTTATTTATCTAAAATATCTTTATATAAAATATCATATAAAGTTTGGCATGTGTGTTATTTTGCATTAAGGTTCTATTGATGGGACTCATACAACCAGAATAAGACCTACTAAACATAAAAAACTAAATTATTGTAGGAAAACTACCATTCTTTGCATTATTTAAATGTCAATTGGTAAAGTATTAAAATAAATATATTATTTACTGAAGTTTTAGGAAAATAAAAAAGGTCAAATTACTGCAAATTAAAGATGTTTATTAAAATTTATTCATTTTATTATATATTTATTTTTAAAATATCATGCCTAGTGGGCTAGTGACTCCACCTAATTTACCTCTACAAATAAAGCAAAATGTGGCAATAGGACCACCATCTATCTCACTAACCGACAAATTTGTTAGAGTCTATTTATTTATTTAAATTTATGCACAATTACAGTACAATGGATGACTTAATTGACATATGACATTGTCTATTGACATATGCTTCCCTCTGCCTACCTTACAAGAGGACTAATATGATGATATTAATTCATCATTTTATATTTTTTTAAAGTTATCCATACATTTTCATATTTCTGTTTCATATTACAACTAAGCAGGTAATCAGCTATATTAACATAATACCTGACTTATTTTAAGATTTGTAACAGTGGTATCGAGTTGCTAGTCTTTAACTTGCATTTATTTACTTACTTTAAATAATAACAAATCCACAGCAATTTTTAAATTAAACGATTACATATGATTACACATGAAACAAGCCAATTTTGGATTTCGGTTTCATACACACTATGGATGGAGCTCCTGGAATGGCAGTAATAGTTTAAACAAACAAATGAACATTTATTTTAAGAAAAGATATACATAGATCTAAGTTCTAATTGTTTTAACGATTAAAAATATACAGTCACAATTTTGAATATAATGAAGAGAATTACATATTATGTAGGTAGAATATAATACTAATTATTTAGAAATTTTCAGGAACTTAAATTTTCTATATTTAAAAATACATATATCTATCTATCAATGCGGGCTATACCGCACTTAGCCACACTACGGGCCATTGTGCGTAAAGGTATAGTGGCTATTCTTGCCAACCCAGCTCATTCCAAAGATCCAGCACCTTAGAGGGATGCTCAAACAGCTTTCCATATGTGCTGCCTCCTTTGAAAAACGACTCTTAATTACTTAAATTCCTCGCACTCAAACAGCACGTGGTGAGGAGTTTCTTCATGGTTTAAGCATGCCCTGCATAAGGGACTATCAGTTAGCCCCATGGTGTGCATGTGTTTATTCATTGGGCAATGCCCCGTTATCAGACCAAATATTTTTCTTAATTCTACCCTTGGTAGTTTAAGCAATTTTCTAGTCAGTTTCGGATTCAGTTCAGGAAATGCTTGTTTGGTTTGTCTACAACTAGTGAGCATTTCCCAGTGTTTTTTGTGTTTTATCTTGGTGATCTCTTTTATCTTGGTTTTTAACAGGTTGAAGGGTAGAGGTATTATTGGGTCGGGACCTATAATTACCATCCTAGACCCCATTTTTGCCAATTCATCTGCAATGTCGTTCCCTAACGAGCCACTGTGTCCTTTAATCCATTGCACAGTGACTTTGCATGACGTCCCCAGTTGTTGAAGAAGTTCCGTGCATTCTTTTACTAGGCTGTTACTTAAATAATTGGAATTGAGTGATTTTAACACTGCTTGGCTGTCAGTTAGAAATCTTAATTCCGTATCAGTTATTTTTCTGTTTATGACAGCCTTTGCGGCCATGGTTAGTCCTAGACATTCTACTTCAAAATGGAATTGTATTTGCCTAGGTTTGTTTTTATATTAATATTTAATTCAGGACAGCAGGCGCTAGCACCTGTCCCCATCTTGGTTTTAGAGCCGTACGAGTATATATGTAATTCTTTTATACCTGACGTATCGTTATCTTCTTCGGAAATAATAATTTTATATTTGTTGTCTAGTAAAGGTTTTGGCACCCTGTCGCACGGTGCTAGTATTAAGGGGTTTATTTTTGCAATTTTGTCCAATATGGTCATATGGGAAGAAACATTACCTGTTATTTTGCCAGATAGCCTTAGTCGTAGACAAGATAATGTTGCTTCTTGTTGGATGTACAGGTGCAGTGGGGCGATTCCTAAAACAACCTCCATTGCTGCAGTCGGTGTGGTACTCATGCTTCCAGTGATTGCTAAGCAACCCTTCCTTTGGAAGCTTTCAAGTTTTCTTTACACTGAGCTTAGTTCGGTTCTGGGCCACCACACTAAGGCACCATATGCAACTGTACTTCTAATTACAGTGGTGTATAGCCATTGGGTAATGTGGGGTTTCAATCCCCATTTTTTACCCAAAAGCCTCCTGCATTGTGTTAGGGCTATGCAGGATGAGGTTAACTTGCTGTCAAGGTGTTTGCTCCAATTTAGTTTGTTATCTAAAGTCACTCCCAGATATTTGACTTCGTTAGTTAAAGTTAGAGTGGATCCAAACAGTAATGGCAGTTTTAAATTTTCTACCTTACGTTTGTTTGTAAATAGAACTAGGTCCGTTTTTTGCGGATTTACACTGAGTTCCTGTTCGTTACACCATTTCTCTGTTAGTTTTAGGCAACTGTCCATCATCTGACAGAGAATGTTTTCGTTGCTTCCACTTATTAGTACAGCCAGGTCATCGGCATATCCTACCGTTAGTACCCCGGCCTGACTATTGAGGTTAACTAAAAGGCTATTTATGACAAGGTTCCACATGGTTGGCGACAGTACTCCTCCTTGCGGACATCCCTTAACAACAATTGCCCTTCTGTTAGAGTCTAGTGCTATGTGTATTACTCTTTTACTCAGAATGGCTAGGATCCATCCTCTTAAAGGATTAGGTAAATACATACATATCTTCACGCCACCTCACTTACGGGGTAGGCAGAGGGAACCGAGTGCCATACATCACGATCCTTGCAGGCTTGTCTCGCTTCCTCCACATTCATCACTCTCTTCATACACACACGCCGGTTGCGAAGACTCTTGACACCACCTTCGGACAGTACTCTCTGATCGTGGTATGTCAGTCTTGGTCTTGCCCGGTACCTACATCCTTTCACATTTGCATTGTATATCTGTTTTGTTAACCTTTCATCTACCAATCTTTCTACATGTCCGAACCAACGGAGCATGCCCTTTCTCATCTTTACACCGACACTTTCTTTCAAACCTAACGTCTCTCTCACTTCGACATTACGAACCCGGTCCGCGAGTGTCATATAAATAATGTTCATAAAGTAATAAATAGAAAATAAAATCTTACTATATATTTAATCTAGGAGATTCTGAGAATCTTATCAGAAAAACAAAGATAACACTAATTTGAAAAGCAGAACTAGATTCTCCAGAAGCATATTATATGGCCAAACATATCCAGGCCCAAAATGTTATTGAAAGGCTCATTAGTGTTTTAAAAGCTAGACATAGGTCATCTACTCAGCCCTTGAATGCTGTATTACCAACCACATGTAGCTGGTTGAATGGCTTATGCACATACCCTTCATAAAATTTGTAATGCAGCCAGTTCATCTGTCTCTGAACTCAGCGACTGAGATGCAACGGGAAACTTAAGTCATTTCCTTTAATTTTGGATTTGGATCCAACAATGAAGTACAAGTTGGAATTGCTCATAAGTAGGACTTTGTTACATGCTTGTGGCAGTTGCGTCAGGGAGTCTAGAAAGAATATTATGAAGTTTTTGTTTACATAAAATTATACTGTTTTATCATTATATTCTCAGTTTGTTATTTTTAATAAATATTTTATTTAGTATAAAATTAAATGTTTTTTAATATTTTTATGTGTTATAACCTTTTCCCCGTGTTGACCTGGAGCTCCTTTAAAGAATAGACAAACTACTGTTCTGCAAGGCAGGTCATAAAAGGCGACTAATTGGCTATATGTGTCACTACCTTTGTGATAAGTAGGTAGTATAGTACTGCAAAGTCTTGCCCGAATATTTGTTACCACTGCCTTACCTATTCCCGCCACAACAGCATAAATGCTTGTCATTGTTATGTTCCAGTTTGGAGGGTTAGATGGCCAGTACACTTATGCATGTGGAATTGCCATCCCACCACAAGAATAGCAATCTATAGGTGATGGTTTCTCTTTCTATCAGGAGCATGGAATGGTGGCATTGCCATCTGCTTGTTTGCTATCTAAATCTATACATGTAATAAAATCGTAGGAAAGTCAAAACTGTACATTAAATATTGTTTTAAAAGAATACAAGGGGCGTGATCTACAATTGATATCGAAGCCAAAAATATAGTTTTTAGAATTTTTGTCTGTTTGTCTGTATGTATGTCTGGAGTAAACTCAAAAAGTACTGCACGGATTTACTTCAAATTTTGCATGGATATTACTAACAGGTTGGGTCAACATATAGGCTACATATTATCACCTACGGGGGAGGAGCAGTGCGGAGTAAACGAAGTCCGCGCGGACGAAGTCGCTGGCAACAGCTAGGGATATATATAAAAAAAACTTGGTGAATATGGTATATCTGTTTCACCAAATAGTAGAAGCTGCTTACTTGTAACCATAACCAATAGGCAATTGGGATGCTACAGAAGCTATAATACTATTTGGGTATTTTGATATTTCTCTATATTCAAAAGTACATTAAAGGGTATCATATTTGACAACCTAACACTGGGTAAAAGGGATTGACCAAGTTCCCCTTAGTGCCCTAATATCAACCTGATTTGCAGTGCACCATGGCATTAATTGGTATGTACATCAAAACATTGTGGTAAGGCTTCCTCCATGCGACCCTATTGCATATAAAGCTTTGTTTATCCTGTCTATAATATCAGTGTTTGGCATAGACATATTTTAGCTTGGAAGGTAAGGTTTCTGGTAATCTTAACACATGAAACCTAACATCTATCATCCTATGGTTATGCAGTAATGTCATCAGGATAGCTATCTGCTTCAAAAATAAGACAGACTTTATATTTTTTGTTGACTTCTTGTATAAATTAACATTTATATGATAAATTTATTTTTCAACCTAACCTAACCTTGCCTGATTTTTCAACCTAGATAAATCATTGAAGTAAAATTTGCTTGTAATTAATAAAAGCCAAACTACAAAATCCATTTTTAATAATTTTATGGATAGAAAGCAACACTATCAACCAATGATGTGTGGTAATATTTATACACATCATTCTATCAACACATTGGCTACTTGACTGAGCAAAAGAAGTAAAAGTTTTTATGATAAGTCGTGGTTAAAGCTGTATAACAAAAAAAATGAGAAATAGGACAATGCATGTAAAAAAGCAGTGGATTTTGTAAGTTTGTTTATATGCGGAGGATAATGACCAAAACTTAGACTTTGAAAGATTTTTTCTAACAAGTGCTTGTTAGAAAAATTCTTTCATTACATAAGTCAAATTATTTCAAATGGACATATTATGTAGGCAGGTTTAGCCCATACAAAATCAAGATGAGTTGCTTGTGACAATTGTTAAGCTTATTTCAATAACCCCTATTATTTTCCCACAAAAGATTTGACATTGTATAAACATGCGCAATATTGTTAGCAAATATCTTACTTCACTGGGTTCAGTTGCCAGATTAATAGGCTTCTCAACTAGAATATGTGTTGGAGGTATGTACTACTGGGATTTGGAATATATTCTTGAAATTCCTAAAAAATATAGTAGGTACTAGGTAGTCAATATATTTAAGAGATTGAGAATTTGCTATGACTACCTACACCCTGGCTGCTATTAAGGATTTCTTGATATTTTATACCGGAACACTTTATTTTTGAACTACTCAGTTCTTGTACTCTAGTTCTTCAGTATGGACACTAATAATAAATCAATAAGGCAGAAAATACACATATACTGTTTTAATAAAATAAATGTATACTAAAATTATGCAATTTTTTTATACTTATATGTGATATGAATAGGTCAATTTGGACACCAATCAAATCTACTACAGCAAATTGATTTTTTTTAGTTCTATGTCAATATAAGATCCAACTCCTGTACTTTAAAGAGTATGTAATGCTGTCCTTTATCTACTGTTATTTATCATGTGATTGGACTTCAAGTATCCTATTCTAAAAGCAAAATAGGAATTGCAGTTACTAACACTCATGCTATAAAAAATAGGAAATGTCAGACTATATAATTTAATTAAAGGATGTATGACAAGTTTAAAACAAAGAAAAAAAACTACATGAGATGACCTCCAAACATAGCTTGTTATGATCCCCTGGCTTCATATTGTAGTGAGCAAAGCTTTATGCATCTGGACTTTGAACACTGTAGTTACAGTGTCCACTGCTATTAACATTTATCGATTAGGAGTAAGATGTATGGTAAATATACACATAATGTGTAACATCCCAGCTCCAAGAATAGCAATATAATGGAATCAGCAGTAATTTGTGTAGTTTACCTTTATGGGCCAGGATATTCTAATATTGTCACAAAAATCATTTGCTTATTTGGTATATGTTGCTACAAAACACTAAATTTATAACAACTTTACACTGAGATCATTATTATATTATTACTTAAATATAAATTTTCACCCGGAATCCGTTATAGGATACAGAATAGAACACCTTATACATAAAAAAAATGACACATTTGCTTGAAATAATCTCAAGCTTAAATCAATTTGCTTTAACCGCAATATCAGTATGGATGTTTTGAAATTCCTTGGGATGAAGAAGTTGATTACATCCAA